>JAPDOI010000521.1:0-446704 GCA_029168955.1 Aplectana chamaeleonis
AACATAGAGAAGATGATGACAAAGTTGCCAATTGCGTCTGGTAGGGACTTTCCTATCGCAGACCACAGCACGATGACTTCTGGTTTTGGATTATCATTTAATAATCACAGCCAAAGCTGATCCTGTAGCATTGAAGGAGTTGAGACTTCGCGCACAGGTTTGAATGTGAAGACTACGCACCGTTTTATATGCAAAGCCTGGAGGAAGGGATCTAAAAGAACCAGATCGCGGAGAGGCCCTGTCCAGCTCCGATTTGGATACGGACGAGAGGCCCGACAACAGAAGTTCTGAGTATACGTACCAAAACAATGGCTGAACAATTACTGGCGGTAGGGAGTATCAGATTAGTGCAGGAAACATGTGTTTGGATCGCCTATTTTTCCCTTTTTCAGCCACTTTAATTTCTTGCAACGGAATGCGTGATGCGCAAAACGTTACCGGTGTGGTCCCCAGAGACTGTCTGGCGGAATAGAGTCCCCGAAAACGGAAAGCGGTTTCCAGCATAAACGGTGTCTTGGAAGCATGGAGAAACACTTCGAAGATGAGTTTCACTTAGGGCCTTCCGTTGCCCAAGTCCGTTTCAATATGTCCTAGAAGGGAATATCAAGGGAAGCGACGAGACTTCCTGTAAAAATGCCACTGAAAGCGGGGTAGGGAGAAAAGTTAAGGAAAATGTAGGATCTCAAAATTGCGCCATCACTATACCAATAAAGGGGCAGGCTCTTATCAACTTATTGAAATCGCGTGGGAAACAGGCCCTTGGAAACAAAGCGCAGACCGGTCGCCGTCACAGCTGCGATGAGTGCCAATGACAGCGTTCGTGAGTCCAATCCAGTGTCATACTGGTATTTCTTGATCCTGAGCTATAGTGACGTCGCAATCTACTGTATGTATGTATAAAAATGGATCTTATGCAGGGCCTGTTTCAGTGCTAGACCATTTTTGATCTTTAGTTGTTATGGTTCTCGATAAAATCGGTCATTGTGGAGATCATTCCCATGGAACAGATCTGACCATCACAAAAGTGAAAGTGAGTAAAAAATTGGAGAAAAATCGCTCAGGAACAAATTATCGCTTGGCGTCCTCCCGTCTCAATTACCGAGATTTGTGTAAAGCCTATTTTGTCAACCTTTATTTTGGTTTCAAAGTAATTTATGAGCATTTCTGGAGACTACTGACCACTTTAGAAGCGAAATTAAAGGCGGACAAACAAGCATTAATGAAAATCTCGTTAGTTAGGGGCCATTGACACCGGTAATTAGCCGTTATACCTGGTTTTTGAGCGCTTTTACTGCCAATTTCCGGCTTTTTCACTTCTTTTTACTTCTGGGATGACCAAAATCTACATTCTCATGAAGAAATCTCAAAATTCCGTTTTTATCGCGAACCTTGCCTTTGGGTTATCAGTCTCAATCAACTCATCTACTGCGGCCCCTTCATGTGTGGTCCCACTCTTGCATTTTTCTTGAATAGGACGTTTTAGATCATTCCTCCACGTACAATCAATTGAGAATACTTGTGAGAGAGTACTCTTTCATATCTTTTTGTGTTACTAGCCTATTTGTTGTCTCTATAATATCGCATCTCTTGCTGTATCTTTTTAGTTACGCTGTCGCCTGAGCACGCTTTGGTGTTTAATTAGTGAGACTGAGTCTCTACAACGTTTGCTGCGTGATAATTCTCCCTCACCTGAACACGTTTCTGAAAAGCTCTGTCTGTTCGCGAACCAGCCTCCGTCTCAGAGATATAGTAGGGGGTCATTGCTGAACTGCTTCCTCCCAAGGTTTCCAGTGTCACCAGAGGTGTTGCTGGGAGTTCTCACCCATTCTGTAGGACAAACCTGAAATCAATAATCCATAAGGAGCACGAGAAACCTCATTTTGGGTTCATGGGAAAAGTACTTGCATGAGGAAAAGTACTTCACCTGCAGTAGTCAGAGCCTTCGGATAAGGATTCAAAATGTTCATAGGAAAAGGCTTCATCGCCAACTCTCGATACTTATGGTGAATATGTGCTAACGGTAGCTCTTTCAAAAGCAATTCAGTTCATATCTGGGGTATTTCTGAAAGCTTCTCCAGTTTGATAATCACCAGCAGCGTAAAGCGGAGAGCCATGGGAGAATATAACTGGTAAATTACAAATGGGGCTTCAACAAAAGGGAACAATAGGAAAGCGGAATGAGGAGAGTCTACAAAAATGAACAATACTCCTCCAAGAACTCTTTTTCTTTTTCGAAACTTCCAAACAGCGGAAACAAACCAAGTTGTGGTTCTCTATGAGGAAGCGCTTTGGCCTCCATAAAGGACTTTGATTATGTGGAGTGCCGATAAAATATATGTATATATGCATGAACCTAATAGCTATCATTAAAAGGGAGATGATGTTAAGTTGTTTTAGGAACCAGTCAATTCTTCCTCGTAAAATACCACAACGGTTTGTTTCCGCTGTTTGAAGTTTCTGAAAAAGAAAAGAGTTCTTGGAGGATATTGTTCATTTTTGTAGACTCTCCTCATTCCGCTTTCCTATTGTTCCCTTTGTTGAAGCATTTGTAACGCTAACCAAACCACTTCTGCTTGGGAGACCCTTTTTACAGAATTGTTCACTTTTTCTTGATATTACGCTGTAATATCCCATGCAAGAATTTTGAACAAAGACCTCTTCATCTCCCCACTAGATCAGTCCTCTTCTGTGGTCACAAGAATCAATGACCCAAACTGTTGTAAAACTATCTCAGAAAATCACTCGATGTGGCTGACAAGACCGATGTTCACATGATATTAGCTAAACAATGAATGATATCCATGATATCGTTCCACATAATTCATTCATATTGATCGCGTCAGCCACATCTGGCTACACCGGGTGTTATTTGCACCTTTCCATGTTTTTCATACGTATCGAACGGGTCGGCCACGGTGATTTTCTCAACCAACTCTGACAGGGACCTTAGGCCCCGGTTATAGTTGGTCGCCCAGACGTAGCCAGCCCGGTCGATAATCATGAAAAGCCTGCTGGCCTACAGCCGGATGCAGAATCTGCCTGCAGTTCTTCGCTTTCAAATGAAACTAACTTAAACCTGGACAGTCAGAAACTACCTTCCATTCCATCTGAGCACTTTCACATCACTGGAATGAAGCGGTTTTCCATACTCATTATTTCGTTTCTCCGCCCCATTCCTTAACAGAACAGCCGCTTCGATTTTATGAATTTGATATGAAAAAGCTCTGCTGAGCTGCGAATGGAGATAGTTCTAACAATTTGTTTTTGAATTTGGATGCTAATAAGCAAGTACCATTTATTGCAGAAAAAATCAGTAGGCTGGTGAAGAAGGAAGAGGGAGCACTCAAAATGGGGTTGTGTGAATGACCTTACGAAACTGAAAAGCAGCTCTGGCAACATGACCTGACATGACTCACATAACATCTCAAACTTTCTGCTTGCTATGCTTGGTCATCCTTACACTTTTACAGAAGTTTTGCAAGGTGTTCTCTCCTGCGCGAATTCCGGGGCATAATTTCTCGGATGGCTAGCATCGAGTCTGGGCCCTGCTCACTCTACGGGTGGTCTTCACAACTTTCGGATGAGCAGCAACGGGTCCCGAACACCTGCCCACTATCCGGGTTTCCACGACGTCCCGATGACTTCATCGGAAGCTCGAAGCACTTTTCACGACGTCCCGATGACGTCATCAGAAGCCCGAAGCACTTTTGGGACTATCCTAGACGGGGTCACCCACGATTTTCCCATGAAATGAATGGAAAACCTGATAAAAGATGTTTGATGCTGCTATCAATCATTGTTGTTGATGAAGTTCTGTAGAAATACTTCGATTGATAGCGTTATAGATCGGTGGTTCATTCCATTTCTGACTTGGAATCTTGAGTGCCCCCTGTCTAGGATAGTCCCGCACTTCTCATGATGTCCCGATGACGTCATCAGAAGCCCGAAGCACTCTTGGGACTATCCTAGACGGGGCACCTACGACTTTCTCATGAAAATGAATGGAAACCTTTGATAAAAGGTGCTTGATGCTGCTATCAGTCATTCTTGTTGATGAAGTTGTGTAGAAATACTTTGATTGATAGCGTTATAGATCGGTGGTTCATTCCATTTCTGACTTGAATTGAGTGCCCCCGTCAGGTAGGCCCGCACTTCTCACGATGTCCCGATGACGTCAGCAGAAGCCCGAAGCACTCTTGGGACTATCCTAGACGGGGGCACCCACGACTTTCATGAAAATGAATGGAAGCCTTATAAAAGATGTTTGATGCTGCTATCACTCATTGTTGTTGATGAAGCTCTGTAGAAATACTTCGATTGATAGCGTTATAGATCGGTGGTTCATTCCATTTCTGACTTGAATCTTGAGTGCTTTCTTCCCGTTCAGGATAGTCCCGCACTTCTCACGATGTCCTGATGACGTCATCAGAAGCCCGAAGCACTCTTGGGACTATCCTAGACGGCACCCACGACTTTCATGAAAATGAATGGAAACCTTGATAAAAGGTGCTTGATGCTGCTATCAGTCATTGTTGTTGATGAAGTTGTGTAGAAATACTTTGATTGATAGCGTTATAGATCGGTGGTTCATTCCATTTCTGACTTGAATCTTGAGTGCCCCCGTCTGGGTAGGCCCGCACTTTCACGACGTCCCAATGACGTCATCAGAAACTCGGAGGCACTTTACAACGTCACGATGACGTCATCACGAGCCCGAAGCACTTTTCACGACGTCCCGATGACGTCATCAGAAACCCGAAGCACTTTCACGACGTCCCGATGACGTCGTCAGAAGCCCGAAGCACTTTTCACGACGTCCCGATGACGTCATCAGAAGCCCGAAGCACTTTTCACGACGTCCCCATGACGCCACCGTAGCCCGAAGCACTTTTCACGGCGTCCCGATGACGTCATCAGAAGCCCGAAGCACTTTCACGACGTCCCGATGACGTCATCAGGAAGCATCAGAAGCCCGAAGCACTTTCACGACGTCCCGATGACGTCATAAGAAGCCCGAAGCACTTTTTACACGACGTCCCGATGACGTCATCAGAAACCTGAAGCACTTTTCACGACGTTCCGATGACGTCGCCAGAAGCACGAAGCACTTTTCACGACGTCCCGATGACGTCATCAGGAGCCCGGAAGCACTTTTCACTACTTCCCGATGACGAAGCCCGAAGCATTTTCACGACGTCCCGATGACGTCATCAGAAGCCCGGAAGCACTTTGACGGCGTCCCGATGACGTTATTAGAAGCCCGAAGCACTTTTCACGACGACCCGATGACGTAATCAGAAGCCCGAAGCACTTTTCACGACGTTCCGATGACGTCATCAAAAGCCCGAAGCACTGCACGACGGCCCGATGACGTCATCGGAAGCCCGAAGCACTTTTCACGACGTCCCCATGACCTCATCAGAAGCCCGAAGCACTTTCACGACGTCCCGATGACGTCACCAGAAGCCCGAAGCACTTTCACGACGTCCCGATGACGTCATCAGAAGCCCGAAGCACTTCTCACGACGTCCCGATGACGTCATCACCAGCCCGAAGCACTTTTCACGACGTCCCTATGACGTCATCAGAAGCCCGAAGCACTTTCACGACGTCCCGATGACGTCATCAGAAGCCCGAAGCACTTTTCACGACCTCCCGATGACGCCATCAGAAGCCCGAAGCACTCTCACGACGTCCCGATGACGCCATCAGAAGCCCGAAGCACTTTTCGCGACGTCCCGATGACGTCATCAGAAGCCTGAAGCACTCTCACGACGTCCCGATGACGCCATCAGAAGCCCGAAGCACTTTCACGACGTCCCGATGACGTCATCAGAAGCCCGAAGCACTTTCACGACGTCCCGATGACGCCATCAGGAAGCCCGAAGCACTTTTCACGACGTCCCCATGACCATCAGAAGCCCGAAGCACTCTCACGACGTCCCGATGACGTCATCAGAAACTCGAGGCACTTTTCACGACGTCCCGATGACGTCATCAGAAGCCTGAAGCACTTTTCACGACGTCCCCATGACGTCATCAGAAGCCCGGAAGCACTTTCACGACGTCCCGATGACGTCGTCAGAAGCCCGAAGCACTTTCACGACGTCCCGATGACGTCATCAGAAGCCCGAAGCACTTTCACGACGTCCCGATGACGTCATCGGAAGCCCGAAGCACTTTTCACGACGTCCCCATGACCTCATCAGAAGCCCGAAGCACTCTCACGACGTCCCGATGACGTCATCAGAAACTCGGAGGCACTTTTCACGACGTCCCGATGACGTCATCAGAAGCCCGAAGCACTTTTCACGACGTCCTGATGACGTCATCAGAAGCCCGAAGCACTTTCACGACGTCCCGATGACGTCATCGGAAGCCTGAAGCACTTTTCACGACGTCCCCATGACCTCATCAGAAGCCCGAAGCACTTCTCACGACGTCCCGATGACGTCATCAGAAACTCGAGGCACTTTTCACGACGTCCCGATGACGTCATCAGAAGCCCGAAGCACTTTCACGACGTCCCCATGACGTCATCAGAAGCCCGAAGCACTTTCACGACGTCCCGATGACGTCATCAGAAGCCCGGAAGCACTTTTTCACGACGTCCCGATGACGTCATCAGAAGCCCGACGCACTCTCACGACGTACCGATGACGTCATCAGAAGCCCGAAGCACTTTCACGACGTCCCTATGACGTCATCAGAAGCCCGAAGCACTTTCACGACGTCCCGATGACGTCATCAGAAGCCCGAAGCGACTTTTCACGACCTCCCGATGACGCCATCAGAAGCCCGAAGCACTCTCACGACGTCCCGATGACGTCATCAGAAGCCTGAAGCACTTTCACGACGTCCCGATGACGTCATCAGAAGCCCGAAGCACTCTCACGACGTCCCGATGACGTCATCAGAAGCCTGAAGCACTTTTTCACGACGTCCCGATGACGTCATCAGAAGCCCGAAGCACTTTCACGACGTCCTGATGACGTCATCGGAAGCCCGAAGCACTTTTCACGACGTCCCCATGACCTCATCAGAAGCCCGAAGCACTCTCACGACGTCCTGATGACGTCATTAGAAACTCGAGGCACTTTTCACGACGTCCCGATGACGTCAACAGAAGCCCGAAGCACTCTTTCACGACGTCCCGATGACGTCATCAGAAGCCCGACGCACTTTCACGACGTACCGATGACGCCATCAGAAGCCCGAAGCACTTTCACGACGTCCCTATGACGTCATCAGAAGCCCGAAGCACTTTCACGACGTCCCGATGACGTCATCAGAAGCCCGAAGCACTTTCACGACGTCCCGATGACGTCATCAGAAGCCCGAAGCACTTTCACGACGTCCCCATGACGTCATCAGAAGCCCGAAGCACTTTCACGACCTCCCGATGACGCCATCAGAAGCCCGAAGCACTCTCACGACGTCCCGATGACGTCATCAGAAGCCCGAAGCACTTTTCACGACGTCCCGATGACGTCATCAGAAGCCCGAAGCACTCTCACGACGTCCCGATGACGTCATCAGAAGCCCGAAGCGCTTTCACGACGTCCCGATGACGTCATCAGAAGCCCGAAGCACTTTCACGACGTCCCGACGACGTCATCAGAAGCCCGAAGCACTTTTCACGACGTCCCGATGACCTCACCAGAAGCCCGAAGCACTCTCACGACGTCCTGATGACGTCATTAGAAACTCGAGGCACTTTTCACGACGTCCCGATGACGCCATCAGAAGCCCGAAGCACTTTCACGACGTCCCGATGACGTCATCAGAAGCCCGACGCACTCTCACGACGTACCGATGACGTCATCAGAAGCCCGAAGCACTTTCACGACGTCCCTATGACGTCATCGAAGCCCGAAGCACTTTCACGACGTCCCGATGACGTCATCAGAAGCCTGAAGCACTTTTCACGACCTCCCGATGACGCCATCAGAAGCCCGAAGCACTCTCATGACGTCCCGATGACGTCGTCAGAAGCTCGAAGCTCTTTTCACGACGTCCCGAAGACGTCATCAGAAGCCCGAAGCACTTCTCACGACGTCCCGATGACGCCATCAGAAGCCCGAAGCACTTTTCACCACGTCCCGATGACGTCATCAGAAGCCCGAAGCACTTTTCACGACTTCCCGATGACGTCATCGGAAGCCCGAAGCACTTTTCACGACGTCCCCATGACCTCATCAGAAGCCCGAAGCACTCTCACGACGTCCCGATGACGTCATTAGAAACTCGAGGCACTTTCACGACGTCCCGATGACGTCACTCAGAAGCCCGAAGCACTTTTCACGACGTCCCGATGACGTCATCAGAATCCCCTCACCTACAAATCGGTTAAAGGCAGTAGTCGCGATCAAATATCCTTGTCTTCTTTTCCTCTCTAAACCCTTTTCTGGGTTTCGAATAGTAGGATCTAAAAGAAAAATCGCGAAAAAACCGCTATTTTGGGCCAAATTTAAAGCCTGAACTTTCTTGTCTTTCGATGGTGGACGAGCCCACTCAACATCATCGGCATCGATGACCTCTTATATCAAGAACATCAGCTGGCTTGAAAATGAATTTTAATCAATGAACCTTCGGATTTATGTACACATCTAATCAAAAACATTGACTGGAGCGCTTTCTTTCATTGCTCAACTGCTTTTTTTAGATAAATTAGCATTTATTTCTTCCTCTGAATGTCGATGATTTTTGACTGCTCGGCATGAGACGGCGATCTTTTTCGTCATCAATGCCACGTAAAATGTGCACGAACTGGCATTTTTGGGCCTTAGAATTTCTATTTCTAGCTCTTTTTCAACCTCGCTACCTTCATAGTTTTTCAGCTGTGTTTGATCTAAGCTGATTTTTGTAATTTTTTCGATAACGTTTTCCATCGTGACCACTCTGCCTTTAATTACCAGCCTACGTACCTCCCACCAATCCCACTCTGTCTGCCAAGTTGATTGCCTGAGACCATTGGCAGTGGCTATTAGCAGTGAGGACTGAAAAGCGTGACGGCCCACGGCCTACGGCCCACGGCCTACGGCTCCACGGCCTACGGCGCACACCATGAAATTTTCTTAGCTTTCGGGCCCACAACTTTGTTATTTGTGAAGCGATTTTGCTGAAATTCGACAGCAGGTGTCTTCTGGACCCCTTCGCTTATATCCAGAAGGAAATCTTCAGAAATTTTGTTTCAAACATTCTATAAACTATTTTATAAAATTCTAAGTGATCACAAGGCCCAGGAAAATTAGTCCTTCTCAGCCGCTTCGCGGCTGGAGCGATAATGATACTTCGACAAATAACCATCGCTCTCTGCTGGTGATAGGCGAAATCGAGATATCTTCTTAAGCCTCTTTCACACTTGCCCGACCGACGTCGGACGACTCGTTATTGAATGTATAATATCTATCTACCCTACCCTACCTAACTTAACTCTCTCAACTTATCAAATTTGATAACGAGTAGTCCGGCGTCGGCCGGCAAACTATGAAAGGGGCTCTAATCGCCTCATACATTAGATCCCCAAATATTGTACATTTAATTGCAGTGTCCACGATGAATTGTGGTGCGCGCGAAGCGAGAACAAAGATTTGGCTTTGATCTCTTTTTCGCCTTTAGTTTTTTGCTGGAAACCGAAAGGCTGGGGTCTCATCAGAGCAACAGGGTAGAGAGAACAAAGAAAAACGAGCCTGAAGAGCTTCAATCGGCTCCCGAGATCCGTTCGCGCTTAGCCCTTTCTGCTCGCGGTCGAGTTCTCCTTGGCGAGTTTGGTCCACTTCTTCATTTGTATCAGGCCCGAGCGCAGTTGAGTTTTGTGATTGGGCGCATCCGCGCACGTTGACCTGCTCAGACACTTTTGTACATTTGCTTGTTTTGCGTAGCTACTGTGTTTCCTTGTTTCATCTCTCTTACTCCTGTCCCACGTATTTTGGTATTCAATTCGCATTGAAAGTTTGTGCTAATTACCTTCAGTGTCTATTTCAGGCCCATGCACGCGCAACCCGCCCATCGTTCAAATGTGGCTTCCAAGAAGAAGGGCTAATTTTAGCTCTTCAGCGTTTTTCAAGATTCTTTCTTTACTGGTGAACAGTCCGACCTTCATTTTCTGGTGAAAACTCTAAAAATGTTTTTAATCGTGGACACTGCCTCTAAAGGTAGTGTTCACGATAAAAGCCGTTTTTCTGTTTTCCCGCCTATGTTAAAACGGTCCCATGCTGATTTCAATGATGTCCCTGAATCGTACAATACCCTGGAAACGGGGTTATGGCCCCTCAAAAATCAACTAGGGAAGAATTGTGGACCAGTTGTCCGGAGGCTTGTAACTCCCGTTTTTGCAGGCGATGTGTGCGATCTGACCTGAGTAAAGAGACGTTGAGAATGAAGGGAAGAGCAGGGCTTTTGATCGGAAATCGTCGCTGATTTAACCACGAGTTAAGGGGAACTGTTATAGGACGTGGGCGGAGTGGCCCAATGGGTTGGGAGGGCCACGAGATTTTCACCCACTTACAGGCCGTTTTTCGTCGCACTTCCGTCCATAATCTTCTTAGAGAACAGAAAGCTTTCGTTTTAGCCAAAACAACGTGCAACTTTTTCTTCGTGAACACTGCCTTTAAGAAAGAGTGTTCCTATGCGTATGACATCAATCGATTCAAAAAAATTAGTGTGCTCTTGAACTTGGACGCAATTGGTTCATAAAAATATCTCACAAACTAACTTTATAGCCAGCCGTGCCGGCTTCACATTGGCAACCGATGCGAAGTTCATGGCCATGCCAGATGGTCGGGAGAGGAACTTTAGTAGGGCTTCGCCAATTACCTGGAAGGAAATGGGTCGGCAGCTGTGCAGGGCTCGGAACCTTAACTTCGTCGAAGCACAGCTACACTCCACGGAACGTGAAAGGGCGGTGGCGCGGTTGCGCACTTTCACTGAGCTCACTGTAGTCGTCGTCTGCGCTTCCTTCATCGCGCGCTGTAAAAATCGTTTTCAGTGGCGCCACAAATGCCATGGGTGCGGTTACTTCTCCGCATGCCGGCGATACGGCAACCCACATGCCGTAGGAATATCAACATTTTGGCGAGCTATTCATGCTGCGAATACCATTGACATCAACGCCTTTCTGTTGAGAAGTGACGACTTATATTGATATCTGGTAATGTAGTCGTGAAGCTGCTTGCGTAGAGATAAATCACCAAATCCCTTTATCCGCATATTTCGGTCATAGACTCCTATCAGGCGACTGTAATTTATAACATCACATCAAATCATATTCAGCAAAGATGAGAAGATGAAAAGAATTCAGAAACGTGAGTGGGGCGGAAAGGTTTCGTTACTTCGCGCCCCACCCACGCGTGCGTTTCTGAATCCTTTTCTTCTTCCCATCTTTGCTGAATA
Source organism: Aplectana chamaeleonis (assembly GCA_029168955.1). Classification (NCBI taxonomy): domain Eukaryota; kingdom Metazoa; phylum Nematoda; class Chromadorea; order Rhabditida; family Cosmocercidae; genus Aplectana; species Aplectana chamaeleonis. Next base: position 11,395 of record JAPDOI010000521.1, read on the forward strand.
TAATTTGATGTGATGTTATAAATTACACTCGCCTGATGAAGGGTCTATGACCCGAAGCGTTGCGGATAAAGGGATTTGGTGATTTATCTCTACGCAAGCAGCTTCAGACTACATTACCAGATATCAATATTCTACCATGAAGCTGAGGAAACCAGCCATTCTGACGACTTATAGCCTGCAAGATGCCTAAATTATTCATCCAGTCCTAGTCGACCTGCCTAACCCAAACTTTGACGAAGTCAAAATGAGACCGGAGCTTCCCTTTAAGTTTCCAAAATGAGTATTATTAAAACAACGTTGTTGCGTATGAAACAGTTGTTTCCTTGGAAATGGATTCTTGTTCAGTGCTCTTGAAAGAGCTTTTTCACTCCAGTTGCTAGACGCCTCCAGCGTTGAAGTGGTGGTTTATTACCACTGGTTCAAGTACCACAGAGAAAGTAATATCAATCGCGTCGGTCGTAGGCGTAGGCCAACACGGAGAGGAAACAATGTTACAACTCAAGGCAACGATAAAAGGTGGTGGTGCGATTATTTTTTGCCAAGCATACTTTGGCCTAGGCTGGCTCAGTTCGATGTTTCTCATTAGTTGATAAGGAAGAAGATGATAATTTTTTCTTGGTCTTGATTTTTTCTATTTTTTATTTATTTCCGTGTTATTTTTGTGTGCACTAGTCTATGACTTACTTACCTGACCTAATTGACTGTCTAACGGTGAAACTCCGCATCTTCACTCGAGGTAAGCCGTCCTAGTAGTCAGTCGTGCCCAACTATCACGGTCTTCAACCACATGTCGATCCTAATCCACCACATCGGTCCCTATTCCATTTCATGAGAAGTAGAATGAGCACTCGAAGCACTTGAGACGGCATAGGTAGATTCTGGCGCCTCCGTCTCGTGAAGCGTTTGAAGTACTGCGTTGATTTTTCTGTACACGCCTTCGTTATGACAAATTCGTGGCCAGAAATATCTGAGCGAACGTCTAAATAGCTTTCTATTCGTGCAATCCAACCATTCCATCTGCATCTCTTCGGTGCTGTCCGCGTCTTTGATCATTAAGATAGGACTAGCTGTTGGTAGGCAGTCGCGCAATCCTGGCATTCTTCGCGATAGGATCGATCGCAAACACTTGCCTGGAGAACTAAATGCAGTTTTCGCACATCGCTGCTGAATACCCGTTGCATAACTATCATCGTTTTCAGCAAATAGGCCACACAAAGATCGTCCACAAGTTCCGTCTTCCATCTGCTCAAACCCTTTCAAATGCTTTTGAGGGATCCACATCTGCTTGTGTTTGTCGGAACGGAGACGCAGTCAAGAACCTGCATCATACTTCGGAGCGGGGTCAAGAGTTTGCGCAATTTTTTACAGTTCTGCGTTATTTTCAACGAATAGAGCAGTGTCGTCGCCATTCTTCAGGTCGGCAAGGGAGCGTCTTGATGGCGTAGGTATCACGTCCGCAGAAAGCTGTTCTGCAAATAAACGAGATATCATCGATGGCGAAGTTGAAGAGAAGCGTTCTGCTGCGGCTCCTTGACTCAATACTGTCTTCATCACGAAGGCTGACACAAATCCAACAGTTTTGAGAACCGCAGCGGTTCTTTCTTTTCTCATGTCTTCGTTTAGTTGAATGAACTTCTCTGAGACTCCGTCTGCACGCAAAGCGTTAAGCAACCAAAAACGATAAAGAGAGTATAAGGCGGTTTCAAAGAGCTAAAATCATACTGCATTGCCTTCGGAAAAACCGCTGCCACGATTTAGTTACTCTTCTAACAACGAAAACTTGGTTTATGGTCGATCTTCTAGGCCGAAAACCGCTCTGCTCATCTCTTGTAGTTTCTTCGCGCTACTATAGCGATAGGTCGCTCAAAGATAATTCGTTTCAAAACCTTGTACATGAAACGCAGTTGAAAGACACCTCTGTACTTCTTATTGTTAGAGCCGGTTACGGATAGCTTTTTGTGAATAGGTACGATGATCGCATGGCTCCATGAATCAGGTATTTTTCCGCTTATCAATACGGCACGCATGATGTCGGTCATTTCACGGATCCCGAACAAGGTTAGCGCTTCCAGCAATTCAGCAGTGATGTTGTCATCTCCACCTGCCTTTACATTCTTCCTTTTCCGGACACAGTCAGAATTTGAGACTGAGTCGGCGGTTCTTGATTGACATCCTGATGTGTTCTCTGAACATGCGGGGGCTCAGGCACTGATGGCGCTGGCCGATTCAGTAGTGAGCCGAAGTAATCCTTCCATACTGACACCTTCGCATCACCACTTTGTTGGTAGTGTTTAGGACAGATAAACATCTCCTTAGCTAGCCGCTATACTGTCGCAGAAACGTGCAGGCTCTCCTCGGGCTCCTCTATTCCCAAGCCTTCTCAAACTCCATAGCTCTACGCATCCACTCTCGTTTGCGGTTGCTTCGAAGCTGCCGACGCAACTTTCTCCTCAGACGCTTCTCTAATAAGACTCCTGCAGCTCGTGGAAGACATAGATTCTGGTTCATTGCAGGTGGACTCCTGCTTTCGATTATCACGTCGCAGAGCGCTGGCCTTTTCGTCGGAACCTCTTTATCACTAGTTATATTTCACCGAGGCTCATCGCTTCCCTGCTGGTGATTATTGAGACCCGCAGGTTACTTGGTATATTCCAGAATCTACCTTGTTATAAGTAGATGTTGCTTTCGTTGAGACGTAGATGTACTTTTTCGGCTGCGCAACTGGCAAGCGCCTCTTTCGGAAAGTCCTGGATGCACTTGACGAAAGAAACGATTATAAATTGTCACCAGCATGAAATTCTTACGTTAAACAAACTGATGATACCCAATTGATAACGGGTAGGGTATAAAATAAACGAAGAGCGGTGTGTTACATTCACACACCGTCCTCCTTTAGGGGCCAGTAGTTGAGGCTCTACACGGACTATAATGTAGGAAAACAGCACGACCAAATTATAAACGTGTTGACGAAAGAATCCGCATCGCAAACATTCTTCTTTGTCCGTACTCCAATGTGAATAAAAACGCGTTTTCGGAATTTCCTTCTGCATTCTTCATCTCTGAGACTTGTCATGTCAGTTCACTGAAGACACTGGAGCCCCTGTTTCCATCTTACGCATCGCAGTGAAAATCAACACAGATGAACGGTGATTCGAATCGAATGCGACATCCCACACAGCTCTAGATTGTCGAATTTCCGATACTGGAATTCTCCCTCGTCAGAATATTGTCTATTTGCAGTTTCAGAGTCGTCACCTTCCGTTTTCGATGCCCTTCTGGAGATCGCTGGTACAAGCACGCTCATGCCGATCATTTTTCCGCAGAGCTACCGTAACTCTCCTTTAAAAATTTTCCAAGTGTCAGCTTGGATATGAGCACATCGTAATAGCCAACAAACATGTTTGCACAATTTCGACCTCCTCAACCACTCCCCAGTGGCTTCTCGAGGAGGGCGGTGTGTGAATGAATGGCATACCGCTCCCCTGCTCTTTATACCCCGCATGTTATGAGCGTGTGTTATCGTTCGTTATCATATTTTGTTCAAGAATGGTTACGGTGGCCCTGCGGAAAATGATCGGCATGGGCGTGTTTTTTCGCTGGGTTGGTCCCTGCCACGTAAGCTGATGGCGGAGGTGATTAGTTTTGAATGTCGATGCAATAATCAGACCACTGCGTTCACACAAGTCGACAAGGCGGTAGCCATTGTTCAATGTTTACTCCACTGGGTAGAAATCCATTTACCGAGAACTTAGGATCAAGTCCCACCTTCGCATTTGCATCGATTCCCTACGACAACAGCATGTTGACAAGCTATCCTGGCTAACAAAGTGTTAAATTTCCTCATATAACGCATCCTATGAAATGTCATCGGAGGCTTCGGTGGGGAGGCATGAGCGCTCACTATTCACCGATTGAATCCTCTCGCAGTCGAACAAATGCGCTTCTACACGGTGGTGCGCCAAACTCCTCGATCATACAATTGAAATCCTTCCTTACAGTTATCGCACAGTCTCCACTCTATCATCAGCGTTGCCGCAGCAGGCGGTGTATGGTTAGATCTGCGGTTTGTGTCCTCAAGAAAAACGTGTAAATTCAAACCGCGGCTGGCGTGGCGGTTTAAATCTCAATCTCCGAGAATCGAACCGCCGCGCCGGCCGCGGTTTGAATTTAAACGTTTTTTCTTGAGGACACAGGCCACGGCCCTAACTATACTCTCCGGCGCTGATGACCAGCCTATCATTCAGGCGAGTTTCCTGCAAAGCAGCAGGAGGTCCATGGAAGTAGCTCAGTAGTCTGGATAGCGCAGTTTGTTGGATGTCACACGAGAATTTGGATGAATTGATGATGCGTGTGGAAAAACACAATTCTCAGCGTTTCCGGTGGTATTTCCTCTAAAGTCTAGGACAAAATGAAAAGTTGGCCGTCGATTATAGCGAGACGTCCGCAGAGGATTACCCACACCCTCACAACTGATCCGAAACCATATTAAAGTATAATATCCGGAAGTCACAGGTGCTTGAAATTTCGCCGTGCCTCACCTTTCTTACTTCTGTTCGACGGTTCCTTTATCCGCTCGTTGCACTTCGACAGTCTTTTTCGACTTCTCTTTGCTCAGCAGCAACCTTTGAAATAAATACGTGGTATGTAGTTAAACTGGCGTCAACGTCCTGAATCGGCTTCTCACTTATTAATCCGCTTGATCAGATCCCAGTCTACCAATTCAGGGATGAGGGAGGTGGAAGTAACTCAATCTCACGAAGGAAGTAAGACAGCTCTTGGGAACCGTAGCCTGCAAAAATATTGAATGCTAGTCCAGGGTTCGTATGACAAGGATATGAAAACTTCACGGCTCTATCCTGACGTGAGGAGCCACTGTCAATAGGAATGAAGAGAGATCCTGATATCAGATGTATGATAACGCTACTAATCAGTGTTGCCTTACTCAGGCACTCGTGGGTGTTGACCCTAGAGGAAAAGCACTGCTTTTTAGAAAAGTGAGAGGCGAAAACACCTCTTCAGGGGGAGCGCAGGCTATTCATCATGGCGATCTGAACCGCGACTCCACAACATTTTTCGCCCACTGGGGAAGCTGTGGACGTCGACCTCAGATTAAAACACTTTTTTGTATAGCGCGGGGCAAAGTTTGTTTTCTTCATGACGGAGGTGTCTAGACGTGTTCGGAAGGAATAATTGAGAGATATTAGTATAAAAGACTTCTCAACTCACAGAGCGCCTAAGTCAGCCCTTCGGAGCCGGACCCTGAAAGTGGCCTCGTCAAATTCCAGAAGATCCACCAGATGATGGAGGACAATTCTGTCGCTGAAAGTGGTCCTCCCCACGGATTGGGAGAAGGGGTGGTTACCAACTGTGAGTCCATCTCTCTAGGTCCTCAATGTTGTGCACCCCACCATAGACCGTCGCCATTTGTGAGGACCCCAATGTCCCGCGAGTGCTTGATAGTGAGTGTCCTCGGCCACCACGACCTCTATGATGACCTTTACCCTCTCGTGACCCCATAGCTCGCAGTCGACATCCGATCAGGTCGACCGCCAGCAAAACGCGCGTTGAGCACTTGCCGTGGGGGTGTGGTTCCAGACAACACTTGCGCTGGATCTGCATTCTGCTCCCGGCAGGGTCAGGCGTGGCAATGGAGTCGGTCGGTGGAGAGTGCACCCCCCCCCCTAGCAGCGGGTGGCTCCTCACTTCGGCCCCACCTCCATGAACGAGTTGTTTCCATTCATTCTCTACTTTCTTTCTTTTTTTTGTTTTTTCTTCTCGAATATATGAAAAATGCATCAATATTTTCCTTGTTTGTTTGCTCGTTCTCGATTCCATCAAAAGCTAGGGGTCTCAAACTGGGACTGTGAAAAGTACTATTGAAAGGCTTTAGAATAATCTCCACATGGACAGGATCTACGAGAAAAAGTTTCTTCTCACACTTGACGTAAAAAATTCGGAAGAGGTTTTGGGCCTTTTTGACGCGAAACATTACACCTTCATCTGCTCTTTTTCGTTTGATATGGGGTGACAAGTTCTCCTCCACGAAAAGTTGTAGTAGGAAATGTCTCGCAGGAGGGTTTGCCGGTAATTATCCTCAATGGTTTTAGGGGCCTAAACCCCTTGAACAGTTTTAGACATCCCAGTGGCTCGTTCTCGGTTCAATCAAAAGCTAGGGGTTTCAAACTCGGGGTGTGATGGTACTAATGAAAAGCTCCAAAATAAACCTCACATGGACATGATCTACGAGAAAAGGTTTTCTCTTACTTCTACTATTAAAAGCCCGAAGAGAAAAACCAGAGAAAGAAACTTTTCCGGTACCATTCAAGTCCCAAAATGTTGAAAATGTTTGGAAATTCATTTCTGAATAGGTGGGAAAACGATATCTTTTTTGACCTTCACCATCTCTAGAATCTGACCACAAGTTTATAATTTACCACCGGCACAAAAGTCTCACGGAAGTGTAACGGTTTTTCTTTCAAGAGTTTTCCATGTTTACTGCCTAATACCTACCGTGACATTTTCAAAACCGGTCGTGCTGTTTTCCTACATAATAGTCCGTGTAGAGCCTCAACCACTGCCCCCTGAAGGAGGACGGTGCGCGAATGAAGACACACAGCTCTCCATCTCTTTTATACCCTACCCTTTATCAATTGGGTATCATCAGTTTTGTTTACCGTGAGAATTTTGTGCTGGTGGCAATTTATAATCGTCTAATCTGATCACCTCAGGAAAAAAATTTTTAGTTCCAAAAAAGTAGCTCCCAAAATGTTGCAAATGTTACAGAAATCATTTCTCTATAGGTAAGAAAACGACTTTTTCAAAAGTCACTTTCGAAACAATGAGAAAACTCTGGACTGGAGGTGATTTTACAAGCACGCTCATGCCGATCATTTTTTCCGCAGGGCTACCGTAACCCTCCTTTAAAAATTTTCCAAGTGTCAGCTTGGATATGAGCACGTCGTAATAGCCAACAAACAGGTTTGCACAATTTCGACCTCCTCAGCGACTTCCCAGTGGCTTCTCGAAGAGAGCGGTGTGTGAATGAATGCATACCGCTCCTCTGCTCTTTTATACCCCGCATGTTATGAGCGTGTGTTATCGTTCGTTATCATGTTTTGTTCAAGAATGGTTACGGTAGCCCTGCGGAAAAATGATCGGCATAGGCGGGATTGTGGTGATTTTTCCTGTTTGCACTTCTTGTTGTTGCAATTTATACATACTGCATCACTTCAGTATTTGAGCAATCACATGGAAAGTGCATGGCTACTTACACTCAACTAAAAAAATTTCTTGAAATCTGTTATTTGACTGTTCATCTTTGGTGGGCCAAAAAGGAAATAGTAGAAAATTGAAATAAAGGCATATCCAAGCTTGCAATTCTGAAAAGAAGTATCGGAAACAGAACATTCTTCTGAACGGAGCAGATCATGATTGTTACTCTCACACAACCCAATTCCCCGCCCCCACCCTTGCGCGGCCTGCCAAACTGGCTGCCACCTCCTCTGAGAGTTTTAGCCGCGAAGTAGCCAGGAATTAGCCCACCAGGCTCCGCAGCGGCTCCTGGTGGGCTATTTCCCGATTATTTCGCGGCTATTTCTCGGCTTCAAACGGAACGGACAAGAAGTAGTCGAGAAATAGATAAGAACGTAAAGGCCAACCGAACATTGCTCAACACGACGCGGTCAGGTCACGGCTCTCGTAAACAAAATTGAGGATAACCAGTTGATAAAGGGTCGGGTATAAAAGAAGTGGAGAGCGGTGTGTCTTCATTCACATACCGTCCTTCTCCAGGGGTCAGCAGTTGAGGATCTGCCTGGACTAGGAATTTAAAAAAAACAGCTCCACCGGTGGTCAAGATTTAACAAAGTCGGAATAAAAACTTAGAAAATTATAGAGCCGTGACGCGACCGCGTCGTGTCCACCAATGTTTGGTTGGCCTTCGCGTTCTTATGAGAAATAGCCGAGATATAACCGAGGAATATTCAGAAGTAAACAAAATTAACCAAGACGCAACCATCGTCGGCTCGCCGAGCCACCATCTGAGACCGCCAGCGGTTGGGCGGGGCCTACAGAGGCTGAACGAGGTCCAAGTACCTCAAACTTGGGTCATTGAACCGACGGAGGTGCTGACATCCTAATCATGAACCTGGAATGCTCCGTATGTCTACCTGGAGAGCATTATTTCTCGGCTATTTCGCGGCTATTTCGCGGCGCGCATTATTTGGCGGATATTTTGCGGCGAGCATTATTTAGCGGCTATTTTGCGGCGAGCATTATTTAGCGGCTATTTCTCGGCTATTTCGCGAGGACATTATTTGGCGGCTATTACGCGGCAAGCAGGCATTTCGCGGCTGTTTCGCGGCTACTCCTCGGCCGAAACTTTCAGAGTCCTCCCACAATGGGATCATCCCAGTATAGACTTGACCGTGGCTTGCGATCAACATCCACGAGTGCCTAAGAAAAAGTTCTATAGAAATACTCCGGTTGATAGCGCTGAAAATTAAACATCTCTTCCATTTTTGTCTTGAATCCTGAGCCTTCCTCCTCAGAAAAAAAACATTTTACTTCAAACTTCTGTGTAACTTACCAGTGGTGTTGCAATAGGTCGCATGCCTATTATTCGCCGATAGCCACCAAATTCGGTCGTCTGTTGATAACAATCGGTGATCAATATGCATGAAAATCATTGCGAAACCACTGGTAAATCGCTTGACAGTTTCAAGTAGCATGCTTTCATTTTTCTGAGCTCTCGGCCTAGGATAGTACCAGCTTCAGCAAACCTCAGCAGCGAATCGCAGTTCTCTTTGTTCTGGCCTCCTTGGTGTGACAACCGTTTCATAGGATATGGTTCCTGACGAATTTGAGTAGTTCGACAGTAAGTCTGGATAGTACTCGGCTATCTGAATTGGAGAAACATCGAATCGGTCAGAAGAAGACCGAATGAAGAATCATTTCCGTGCGATCATAGTTTCTTTGAGCCATATGTTTCGGACTAGGACAAATTGGATTGCAATGTCCGAGTTAGGAAGAGTTATACAGACTCATGTAAGGACTTAAGAATACGATTGTTTTACTTCGTGAAGACAGATTCTAATACGTGTCCTGACTTGTGACCAACCACGATAGACGTCTCCTGTCTTGCGAACAACGGCGATCTTCGAAGCACTGCCCCTGCCCCAACCACATAAATATAAAACTCAAACCGCAGATTTCATCCACCGCAGCCCAATGGACATGATAAGAGTAAAGAAACACATCTGCATCCCATTTTCAGCCGTAAGAAAATGTGGGTTGGTGGACTGATAGGCATGTGGATCCAATCCACACCGCGGATGTGGCTAAGAGGTCGTTTATACTTCCGCCGCTGAGCGGCGCTGAGAAGGGCAATCCTACAATATCGATCGTGCCGCGCCGCGAGATCAATATTACAAAAATGCACTTCGCCGCGCCGCTCGGCGGCGGAAGTATAAACGACGCCTAAGGAGCAGTTCGGCTGGTTCACACGACGCGCGCGACGGCAAATGCTGAGCGCGCTCATCGTCCTTGGGGCGCGTTGACAGAGGGCACTCAAAAAAGTTGTTGTTGTTCCATTTCAAGCGCCCTTCACAGTCTGCAGGACGACGCCGTATGGTATGTTACAAGATAGGACTGCGGCGTCGGTGAGACCCGCACTGCTGTTTCGGCCGACCGACTACGCAGTGCGGTGAAATCATTGACACGACGTCGGAGCAAGTTATGACGGGTCAAAACGTGTTGGTTTCGCCTTACATTTTGTACTGATGAGTCGGAACTGACGGTTGTTCACCGCAGCTTCCCTAGCACTGCGGCACTCTTATAACGTGCCGGACGTCGTCGTCCGGCAGACTGTGGAAAGCGCTTTAGCCGTTCACCCTTATCGTTTTTTGTATTGTGTTAAAGGCACAGTACACCCTCAGATAGGAATCTCAGATAGGAATTTCGAGATTTTCATGTAATTGTGTACAAGACCCCTCCTGTATAACACGTGCAAAATGCGATACCTCAATTCCTCCAAATAAGCGAGATATAAGCGACCACCACAGGCCCGACCCCCTTCGCTCACCACCACAAGCCCGACCCCCTTCCGGATTTTCAACCTCGATATCGGCCGGATGGATGGATGAATTCTTAACAAACCGCCGTTCTTCAGTCCATTGCCGGACTGTCTCCTTATCCTGGCTCGCTCTCGCGCAACGATTGCGAATGAAGAGAAATACAGGCCTGAGACAACTCGTCCACCAATTTTTCACTCTCAAAATCTTGGCATCTTTGAAGAGCCATAACTCTGTTCAAAGGGGGTCTTGGACGATTTCAGAGATACCACTGTGATCAGCGTATGACTCTCTCCAAGATAAGCATGAAATCTGAAAATTAATTTTTTGGGTGTCCTGTGCCTTTAATGTAGGTTGACGTGCCACTCTGCCTATTCGAGACTTGGTGCCTCAGCAAAAGAGACTTGATGCCTGCGTACAAGTCGTCATGAAGTCTTAATTTGCCGCGTTAAATTCACTGTATGGGTGAATTTGCCACTAGGATAGGTGAGAATGAGGTGAATGTCCCGTGAAAATGGTGCGAACTGGCAGCGAGAGAAGGTCCACTTACCCCGAAAATGAGGTGAAATTGCCTCGAAAAATGGGTGAGTTTACCTCGAAAATTTCACGAATTTGATGGTCCACAGCGCAAGAAGCCCCGCCTTGTCCGCAACATGGGCGTAATCTTCACCGAGGTCTGCGGTGAGGAGCCACCCTCTGCGGACCACGGCATAACTCGCCCCCCCCGCCGTGAGGATACCCACTGTATCCTCCCAGCAGCCAAAATTATGCTGACCTCCGGAGAGTGACCCGAAGTCACCTTTCAGGGCCGGAATCAGAATGCCGAATGAAGACTCTAGTGAGATGAGGCGGCTTTTATACCGGCTGTTCTCATAGTGAACACATCGAGACGTTATCAATTGTTTTATCATGTTTTCGCTGAGATGTTTTCACTTGTTTAGAAATTTCTGACATGCCAGCAACGGCGGTAATTCCAACCTTTGCGCTGAGTGATATCCAGCCGCTCAACAACTGATATGCATTAACATGTTAGCGATGGCGGTATTTTCACTCTTTGCGCTGACTGATATCCGACCGCTCAGCAAATTCTTCCATTGCGCGGATAAGCTTTGATGACGGCGCTAAAGGTGATTTGAAGCCTAATGATAACAGAGCATGATAAAGGCCGCTTTCCCCGAAGCATCAAGTCTCGAATTGGCAGAGCAGACGTAGGGTCGGCATCGGAATCAATATCATCATCTCCCGTTCCGCTTCAAGAAGCAAACAAAAAGAATCCTGAAAAAAACTTGTATAAAAAGTGCGAGCTCCATTGAAACGATGGTATGAAAACATTGCGTCTAAAAAAGCACCTTATAAACAAAAACTGACTAAAATGCAAAAAATGATAAAGGGGGACGGCTAAACTGGGACGACTACTTTTTTCGAAAGTCATCGGTTAACGCGCCCCAAGGACGATGAGGGCGCACAGCGTTTCCCGTCGCGCGCGTGGCGTGTGCTAGCCAGACTGCTCCTTAACCACACCCGCGGTGTGGGTTCGATCCACATGCCGACTGATATCATGCTCCTTGAGAGGAATCCACTCCAATACGCGTGCAATGTGGTTCTTCATGACCGTTTGGTGAGTACTGTCGAGAGCAACACTTGGGCGGCATCGGAGCGCAGGTTTTTGGAGCGGAAACTGAAGCAGCTTGGGCATTAGAGTAGGCTAAGCTCCGGTAGAAAGCAGCATGTTGGCGCAACTAATGGGGCATAAGGGTCTAACGTGCTACCCTATAAAGCAGCAGGGTAAACCTGCAAGTCTTCCAACACGAAAATCAACTCGTAAAGTCTTCAGTACCGCGTTACAACGGCACGGCGATACGAAACCTTATTCCATGAGAGCCGGGATTAATTCCTCTCAGGGAGCATGATATCACTCACCGACCTACGCTTCATCAGAACAATAAATGGAAGGAGCTGTTTTCAGTACCCTTATCATGGCCATTGGGTTACTGTGGACAGAATCTGCGGTTTGAGTTTTATAATTCTGTGCCCCAACCGGCCCGTTCTTGCATACGGTCCAAGAGTAATCTGATGTTCGTGATGTAATACCACACTTACGTAATCTCTGTTCTCGCTCACGTCTTTTTCTTCCTTCTTCAAGCCGGTCAGAGATTTCTTCATGTTGGGCGACCTATGATGGAATGTGGATTTAAGCGCCAGGCAAATGAAGACTAACATGAGTTACCATTAACACCAAATAGCCACTAAAGTGAAATAACAGTGTTGTATTACGTGTAGTATCGTACAACGATGTGTTAGAATTTGTTGGAAGCATGAATGGGTAACATTACCACACTACAAAGGCTGTTTGGGAGATCGGAAATCCCGCATTGTCGCATTGTCAGGATTGTTACAGGAGGTGCCTAATGGGAGAGTTTACGATGAGAAACGCTCTCAGGAAAATTGCGAAACCCAGTTTTGCAAAACAACTGCTAAGGTTGCGTGGTGAAAAGCGGGCAGATAAAATAAAGTTAAAGCTTAACGAAGTCAATCTTAATCTTAACTATGCCAAATGCAAGTCCATAGAAATTCGAGTTTCATGTTGTGCCTGGCCAAGAATCTGTGAGGTTCACAGCTTACATTAAAAAAGGTTCAGAGCATACAGAAACTATTTTTGAATAGAAAACAGAGCGTGAAAGGGGCTAAAGCCCCTTTCACACTTGCCCGACCGACGTCGGACGACTCGTTATCGAATGTGCAATATCCATCTACCCTATCCTATCCATCTTATCTATCCTGACTTATCAAGTTTGATAAAGAGTCGCCCGACGTCGGCCGGCAAACTATGAAAGGGGCTTAAGGTTCCGTCCATAGCAGATGACAAGCGGCAGGCGTCAGCGACCAGCAGCAGGCGTCAAGTCGATGCTGCAACGAAGGGGCATGACGCTCGGCGGCTGGCGCATTCAACTTGCCTGAGGACGGCACGGGATGGGTGGTGGCCATCGTGTATCAACACCCCTGAGGAGGCGGGAGAAACGGGGGAGGGGCGAGGGTCCTGATTGGACGCAACACGGGCTAGCCCCGTATTGCGTCCAATCAGCAACCTCGCTCCTCCCCCGGTTCTCCAGCCTCCTCAGGGGTGTTGACACACGATGGCCACCACCCGCACGGGATTAACGATTGTATTGACATTATTAGTGACAGCCGCTACTGCCGCTATGCCTCCACCGTCAGCGACGGGCCGGCTGCAGGGGTCACTGGGGAGTCAGATCGATAACAACTGTTAAAGATGCAAACCCTCGGCGTCACTTGGCGCTATGTCGTCTGCTATGGACGGAGCCTCGGGCCTCGGTCATAGTTGGCCAATCGCCGTAGCCAGCACGGTTGATAATCCTCAAAGATACGAATGAGGTGGGGTGAAACAACACCCGATGTGGCTGACCCGACCGGTGTTCACATGATATAAGGTAGGAAATGAATGACATCTATGATATCCCTCTGCTCTGCTTGGGCGGAAATAGTGTTAACGAGCGTGTAAACGAAAGCTCTCATTCATGCTGCTTGTAGAGCAGCATGAATGAGAGCTTCAGAAAAATAAATTTCGATTGCTCTATTCGTTTCTATTTATTTTCTAAAGTAGCCATGCTTTTGGAAATAACCCCTCAAACCGTTGGCTGCTACGGATCTTACTCAACACATTTTTTTCTCTAAGTTAATGGCCACTGAGTTCCGAGGAGCTTATAATCAGAACGTCAGATCTTTCAACTCTCAGAGAGTCGGGGGTCCTTTTCGGCCACGATAGGCTTTCTATTCGGGTACCTACTCGTGTTGAAAGAAACTTTTGCAGCAGCACGTGCTGCTCCAAGGAGCACGTGACCTGTTCGATAGGACTACGTGGCGCAGAGAGACAAAACCCTTGCTGCACCCCCATTTCCCCTGCGGCAGCACGTGGCCTGTTCGATAGCACTACATGGCGCAGCGAGGCAAAACTTTTGCCGCACCCTATCTCCCACGCTTAAGCACGTGGCCTGTTCAATAGGAGCACGTGGCCCAGACATGCAAAACCTTCTCCGAACCCCCGTTTCCCACGCAACAGCACGTGGCCTGTTCGATATGAGCACGTGGCGCTGGGGGCGGGCTCCCACACCTTCGACGGGAGCGGGTTTCCCCCCCCCCCAACAAGGATACGGTCCAAGTCACGGACCGCAGTAGGGGATCACCCCCACAGCAGTCCGCGACAGGGACATCACCTTCGCCACGGTCGACAGCGAGAGAGCTCCCCTCGCTGAGGACCGTGTGGGAGACCCCTTAGCGGTTTAAAAATCGTCCAGAAAGTGACTCGTAGTCACCTTTCAGGAGCGGCCCGACAGGCGCACTGCGCTCTCTTTGAGATCGAGCCCCTTATATACGTGCTGTGCGGCTGACATGCGCCGGGTCAGTTCTGAAGCGATCGATCAACGTGTTCAATTATGGGCATTGTGGCTCGTTCGTCGTCCGAACTCATCGTAGTCGAATCGGAAGCGTATCGTGGCCGAGTGGAGCGGCTATGATTGGCGCCACGTGCTTCTCACTTGGACGACGATTAGGCCACGTGGCACAAGGAAATTACGTGGCCATATCGTCGTCCAACCGCTTTGTAGTCGAGTCGAAAACAGAATTATAAAACTCAAACCGCAGATTTCATCCACCGTAACCCAATGGACATGATAAGAGTAAGGAAACACATCTGCATGCCATTTACAACCGTGATAAAATGTCGGTTGGTGGATTATCATGCTCCTTGGAAGCAATTCACTCCGATACCTGTCGAATGAGATTCTTCATGACAGCTTGGTGAGTGTTTTGAGAGCAACAGTTAGGCAGCACTGAAGCGCAGGAGTTTGGTGCGAAAACTGAAGCAGCTGGGGCAATAATTGGAGTGGTAAACAACTTGAAGAAAGCAACTTGATGTGAAGGTCCTTAGTGTTGCGTTTCAACCGCACGGTCATACGAAACCTTATTCCATGAGTACCGGAATGAATCCCTTCCAGGGAGCATGATATCATTCCACCGACTTACGCTTCATCATGACGATAAATGGATGGAGTTGTTTTCAATACTCTTATCATGACCATTGGGTTACTGTGGATAGAATCTGCGGGTTTGAATTTTATAATTCTGTGAGTCGAAAGCCAATCGCGGCCGAATAGAACCCCCGACTCTCTGAGATAGAGGCACTGTTTTCGCGGGCGAGAAGCTTAGTTTGCTTTAGGCTTCTTTTTTTAGACAATCTGGATGTATATTAATTACTTTCATGTTTCTGTTCATCATTCATGATTGACAAATAAATGAATGAATGAATATCGTTCCACATAATTCATATACATGTTGACCGCGTCAGCCACAGCTGGCCACACCGGGTGCTTTTTGCAACCTCGATCGTCCATGCTTTTCATACGTACCGACCGGGTTGGCCACGGCGGTTTTTCAACCAACTCTGAGGGACCTGAGGTTGGTTCGAGCTTCGAAACGTTGCACCACTGGTTGTTCCGACTTACTAATAGTGTAATGGAAGGAAACAATCAACGATGGCGATGAACCAAAACCAGCAGCTAGCACCTTAACGAGTCGTTTGCAAGAAGGCAACAAGTGATTCGAATAAGCGAATAGTCAAAATGAACTCCACTCCCGGCACAGGGTCATTTAATGTTTGATAAACGTCTGCTGATAAGAAAAAAGACCTTATTTTCGAGAATAAGTTCTTACCACTACCTATACAGCTGAAGTTTTTTTCAACAGTACGATACCCCCTCTGGACGACTAAAAACTTCTTCAACATTTTCTGAGAACGGGATTTTCCCGACCTTCAAAGCACTCAAAACACTCCTACGACATAACACACTCGCGGCTGAATCTCATGTGAACGAACTCCTGAAAGCTTAGGTTCCTAATAGAAGTGAAATTTGGCATGGCCATTTTTTCGAAAAATTAGAAATATACTCACTTAAAAGGGGAAGGTAAAGAAAAATGAAAAAAGGTTTTGAAATATTCCTGAGAACGATTTGGCGTAGAATAATTTGATTTAGGGAAATGTAGTCAAATAGTTGAAAGTTTGAACCGGCAGTCGAGTTTGAACCAACTACTGATTCTCTCCAAAAGACGTCTTCCAAGCGGAAGAGGTTTGGTTCGCGACAGAAACGTTCCAACAAAAAGGGAACAATAGGGAAATGAAGTGAGGAGAGTGTACAAAAAGTGAACAATCTTTTCTCCAAGCGATATTCTCGGTCGACTCTTCTACACAGCGAAAACAAACCGTTGTGGTATTTTACGAGGAAGAGCATAATGGTTTTTGAAAAAAAGGACTTTTATTTGTTTACGAAATTATATGGGAATACTCTTTTCTGATGAAAAAGCTTGATGTTGTAACTAATTCGATTGTTTCATTTTTCCCAAAAGCTGGAGCTAACCGTCTGCTCTGGCCAGTTTGACATCATCTCTTTCAATGAAAACTATCCGATACAAATACATGTATAATTGTAACGGTTCTCGCATGATTGGAGTTATTTTCGGAACCACAAAGTACTTCCGAGTAGAATACCACAACGGTTTGTTTCCGCTATGTAGAAGAGTCGACCGAGAATATCGTTCGGAGAAAATATTGTTCACTTTTTGTACACTCTCCTCACTTCACTTCCCTATTGTTCCCTTTTTGTTGGAACGTTTCTGACGCGAACCAAACCTCTTTCGCTTGGAAGACCCTGTCGCGAGCGCGATGGGATTTATGGTCCCTAGCACGATGCGAACGCATCATGCATGGACCGACCCACGGGTATGACAACCCTGGATAGCGGTGTGGCCAACACCTAAAAGGATCTCACTAGATCCCTGGTTCCCCGGCCCACTATCGCGACGCATCGATGGCTACTATGCATCCGTCAGCTCGCCCCCGTTACCGCAAGGTTATCTCGCAACCTGCTCCCCTCAAGCAGGCGGAGTCCTCGCGTTCACTGGGGATCACCTTGTCCACTAACCTGGGACAGCCGCACTAGCAAGCCACGTAACCCAACTAACATGTATGGGGGGCCAAAGGGGGGATAGTCCCGCGTAGTACCAGCGTAATAGCACAACAACACAAGCCAACCATATTGACACCGATATAGCAGCGCTATATAAACACCAACACAGGTACAAGGTACACAGTGGTAAGTTATAACCCTTTATCCTTAAGGCAATAACACCTTAAGGCATCTACAGGGTTCGCCTTACAGTTAACGGTTCAATTGGCTTACATCCCACAGCGCGTAGTAGATAGCGTAGTCTACCACGGCGTAATATAGATTGCGTAGTACGTGGTGGCGTAGTATCGCACCTCTCCCACTAGTCAACCGCACATCCCTAACGGTGACTAATGCCAGAAGCCGTTGGGCCTCCGCCAACCTCCAGGCCGCTCGGTCTAGGCCGAGCTGGCGCCCAGATGCCGGCTTCCTCAGCAGCCAGAGCTGCTGGGGACGGAGCCCACGGTTCCGGGGTCTCCCGGTATGCCATCGCTGCTAGAGCAGCGCAGTACCAATGGGTACTGTAGGCCAACGCCATCCGGCGCCGGGCAGAACCACTGAACCGAGGACAGCCGCCTTATATAGGCAGCGCGGAGGAAGGGGGGCGGGACGCCGCGGCTGGCGCGGGTGTGCCCCGCCTCCAAGCGGCTGGCGTAGTGGTGAACAGGCCGGGGCCTCACGGTCCGCCTTCAGCCACCGTCGCATCCGCGACACTCCCGACAACAAAAGAATTGCTGCCAGGGGGCCGCAGAAAACGGTGACAACAGGAGCAGGGCCACCGAGAGGACCCGATTAAGCGAAATATAAATTTACAGAAAAAGTAGCAGCAAAAGTTATGCTGCGGGGATGAGCCAGCGTATTATGAACCCTTATACAGACATTCTACCCTACTTAACGAGGCGAACCCTCTCACTCATAACAAGGGCGAAATACGATGCAAAATATATACACGAGCCCTCGTCAGAAACGGGCGAAGGGGGCTTAAGGCCACACCTTAAAGAAAGGCGAAATATGTACACACATGCCCTCAGCAGAAACGGGCTAGAGGGGCTTAAGGCCTCACCTCAAAAACAACGAAATATACATGCCCTCGACAGAAACGGGCGAAGGGGCTTAAGGCCACACCTTAAGAATCGAGGGGCTTAAGGCCTCCCTCAAAAACCGGTAGATCAAAAACTAAATCTAAGACAAAACTACCTAAGGCCCTTACCTGAAACGGGCGAGAGGGGCTTATGGCCTCACCTCTAGATGCTCACACAAGAACATGAGCTACAACGCGAAATAAACATAGCGAAATAAATATGAAAAAGCTCAAGACTAAAAACTAGACAAAAACTAAACTAAATAGATCACAAATATGTACAAGCCTTCTTGCGATGCCATCAGGCATACCATAGTCGATCCTTCCGTCGTATATAGGGAATATATATCCATCTAGTCGACCATATAGCATGCCATCCATCTGAGCGCCATAGATCCATCAGAATACCATGACGCATCCAACCACGCATCTCGAAGGCGCGTATTAGGCGTATTAGGCGGCAAATCGATCTGGAAGTAATCGGATAGAAAACGAGATCAAAACCATGCATAAATTTGCCACCAGCGTAGTATGACCTAGCAACGAAGGCCAGGCCGGAGCGAAATAAGTCTGACGTGAATAGATCAGACCTGCGTAGTAGAGTCTGCCTTAGTGGCTTAGACTGTAAAAACGTATTAGTTAGTCAGCCACTAGGGACAAGACTAAGCGTATTAACTAGCGTATTTCAGCACAACACAAGGGGGTCGTACTGAGCGTATTGTGGTTATTACTAACCCGCGTAATAAAAAGATTAAACCATGCGTATTCAAACGGCGTACTATAGCTAGCCACGAAAGTGGCTATACCTGCGTATTATGGTTAATTACAACTAACCAGCGTATTCAAAGCGGCGTATTAACCAGGTGTGAACATGCGTATTAACTGCGTTTAACGCAGGCGTATTAACGCCTGCCGCTACGGTCATCTCCCCTGGGTTCAGAGGGTGACCGATCGCGGTCTTGGCGGCGCTTGGCGTCGCGTCGACTGCGCGAATGCGGAGTACGAGCCCTAAGGCCAGGCGGATTAGGGCGAAACGTCTCGCGAGCTAAATCCTCGTAAAAACGCTGGGCCGTCGTATTAATGTTTGCGATTACAAACGCGTTATCTACGCACACAGCCTGGTGGTGACCTGTCCGGTGACAGATAAGGCATCTGTCGGCCCGGATACAGTGTCCTGTGTGATGTCGTAGACAAACCGAGCATAGCTCGCTCTCAACGAGCATATCGGCCCGTTGCAGCAAGCGCCTGCGCGTAATACACTCAGCGGAATAATGCCCTCTGCCGGAGCAGAAGACACAGGGCGGCTGCCCTTCTGGCGGAGTACGCTGACGAGGAGGAGGAGGCGCCCGCTGGCTGCTCCTCGCCCCGTCTGCGGAATACTGAGTACTAGGACGAGATCTGAGCGTACTAGGCTGGTCCTGGAACCGACCTGTACTTGCTCCTCTGTCGCGTTTACGTTGCGTATTATTGCTGGACCCTGGTCCATCCTCCCGACTTCGAGGCGAAAGCCTGTCGCGGGATGATGGAGCAAGTACAGTCCTTTGCGTAGTGAATTGCGAATTACGAGATCGAGACGACGACGCGGTTGAGCGTCTCTCGAGTTGCGTATTTCGAGAATCGAGCGAAATAGACGACTCTGAGTCGTTGTCAAGCGGTCCGGAAGCAGCTTCCAGAGCACACTTGCTGAACGTCAATGGAGCCGTCTGCGAAGTCAGTAGCGAATTAGTTAGCGTGCTATGTTGCGGAGTACTCTGCGCAGTGGTTTGCGCAGTATTTGGCGAGGAAGTCTGCGAAGTATTGAGCGCAGTATTTTGCGTATTTGCTGTGAACCGTTTCTCGTAGAAACGGTCGAGAAAGATTTGCCCCTGTCTGTGATTCAGAACAGTGCTATATCTATCTCTCCACATTTCGAGCGTGCGATTAAACGAAGCATAAGTGGTCTCAAGCTCCACCGGAGGCGGAGGAGGTGCCTCACGGAGGTGCTGAGCCGCTTCGGCTTGATCGCGACCCTCGACTGTGGCCAGCATGCGTAGTTGTTGTCCTTCAAGAATCCGGACATAGCGAATTAGCATCGCCACGATGGCAGATGAGCGTACTAGATTCGTGCGAACAAAGTCTGGCGTAATATGGAACCTTGCGAGCGCATTAAGGAAATTCTGGCGAGTCTGATACTCTTCCAGCACGTGTGGAAGCATCTCCCCTTAAAAATATCCCTATGAACTGTGATAGCAGTGATGCCATGCATCAGTTCCTGGATCCAGGCAGTGAGCTCGACGTAACTCACTGCCCAAGGTTCACCGAGCGGAATAGTGTCAGCGAGGTCTCGAATGAGCCCTACGCTTTCACGCGTAGTAACCTGGATCAGGTTTAGCGAATGAAGTAGTCGTGAAACCGACATGCGTATTCGATCGTCCATACCAGGAGCTGTGGCGTGAGGTCCACGCGAAATAGGTTCTTCGGAGTAGTTGTCGATATACTCGAAGATACTGCGTAGTTGAATAGCTGTGAGTTCTTCAACGGTGTGAAGACTCACAAACTGCGAACTAAACTGCGATACCGGCGGAAGCGGAATAACATCCGGCGGTGCGGTATTTGCCATGATAGGCGGGCAGTTTTCTTGCGTAATAATTTGAACTGACGGATCAGGGACCCTGCTGGTGCTGGGTATGCGTCCGTAGTCCTGCGCAATACGTTGCTTGTGCTGTTCGTAGGCCTTGCTCATACGAATTGCAACGTTGCGAAGTATATTTCGATAGTCGTCCATGGTTTGCGTCCGGGGGTGAAACGTTACCTCCAGAGGCTCACCAGGAGTCTCATCGAGATATCGCGTAGTATGAGAAGCGGAGTAATCTGCAGCTCCAGCGGCCGTCGGCGCAGTAGAAACATTGCCTGTGGCTGCCGGAGGTGCAGGCTGCTTAAAGCAGGAGCGTATTTTCTTCGTCTTCCAGACGGTACGCGTAGTAGTGGTCGTTGCACCGGATTGCGGTGTCTGAGACGACTCAAGCGTAGTTTCAGACGTGGTTGTCTGAGGCGTATTAACAGACTGAGTTGGAGTCTGCTGCGAAGTAATAGACTGGGTGACAGTCATGGATTCCAGAGGCGTATTAGACGAGTCTGTGTCTGCAGTGGAGACGACAGTCGTCTGCGTAATAGTGGTGGAATTCACCTGCGAATTAGACAAGGAATCAACTTCCATCGGCTCGACAGGCGTATTCGCCATCTCATCAGCCCACGACTCCATTTGAGGCGGTGGAACTGTGAAGTCGACTGGTGCCGAATGGACGTGATCCTGCTGCGATTCGTCGACGTGAACGTCTTCGAGCGAAATAGTGGAAAACATCGGGGTGACCGATGTCAGCGGATTAGTCTGCGTAGTAGACTGCGTGTTAGGCTGCGTATTAGAGCCTCCATCGTCGTCGACAGAACGAGAGGTCGAAGCAGAACGAGACCGCTCCGACTTCTTTAAGACGAAATCGATGGTCTGGGCATCTCAACGAGTAACCAGCAACTGAAATGAGTACAAATCAGTAGTGGTTCGCGTATTTAAAGCGTAGAATAAGATTAAGATGATAAATGATAGGGATTAGCGAAGTAGGCTATCAATAAATGAGAGCTGCGAAGTAAGCAAGCGAAGGAGAAGACGGATCGAGAGACTGACGATCGATACCGTCTGCGAAGTGGGCGGACTCGACTGTCATCGGTTGGCTGCGTGCCCGAAAAGGTCCTGCGGTGATTTGTCAGGCACGGGACTATTTCGCAACCACGACGACTACGAGGCCGAGCGAGGACGAAGGCGAACTAGGGGGAAATCGTCGAGGACGGCGATTTCCACAGAAAATAATGCGCAGTAGGTGTCTGGGAGAGACACCTGCGAAAGGGGAAGCGAAGTAGGTGTCAGAAATGACACCTGCGAAGAAGAAATAAACGTAATAGGTGCCTGGAAAAGGCACATTCAGAACGAAATAGACATAGTGCGCAGTAATTAAGCGTAGTAGGTGTCGAAAATGACACCTGCGAGGTAGGAAAAAACGTAGTAAGTGCCCGAAAAGAGGCACATTTAGGCGAAATACACTATTTGCGGAGTAATTTAGCGTAGTAGGTGTCGACTAGCGACACTCTAGTGCGAAGTAGAGCGCTTAGCGCTCCTACTCGGCTGAAACCGAGTGGGTTTAGGCGTACTAGAACGTCGATTTTTTGACGTCTTTGGACCGAAAATGGTCGTTAGGAAGCGTAGTGGGTGGAAAAATCGTGTCGATTTCCAGCGGGATAAGCTGATTTATGGATCTCTGGAGGTGGTTATTCTTTCCGACTCGTAATTGAGCGGATCGAATCTGACCGTCTCCAGATTTCTTCAGCTGCGTAATTACTCCCAAGGGCCATACGGTTCGAGGCGTATTATCCTGTTTAATTATCACAACTTGTCCCACTTGAGGGGTCAAGCGTGAATGTTGAGCGGATTTAGACTTTTTCTGTGCACGTTCGGCTAAGGACTGGAGATAGTCCTGTCGCCAAACGGTCCAAAAATGGTCTAGCGTATTCAGAAGAGCGTAATATTGACTCTTTAGGAACTTTGCAGTTTCTGAGTCGCGTATTTCACCGTTCACAAACTGCGAGTATTTTGGACTAGAACTGGCAAGGATCTGTCCCAGTGTGAACTGCGGATTAATAAGGTCTATAGGCCGTAGCGTACAGATCTCTTCAGGCGTATTACTAGCGTTGACCGGAGTTAATGGTCGCGTATTTATGACTGCTTCGATCTCGACAATTAGTGTCTCGAGCGATCGAAGGTCAAGCGTACTTCGTCGGATTGTCTTTTTTAGAGACAATTTGACTATGCCGACGAGGCGTTCGTAGAATCCACCTTTCCAGGGGATAGCGGAGTAATGAATTGCCATTCAAATGCGTGTTGAGCTGTAAAGCTGCGTATTTGAGAGTCATTGGCGAACTGAAGGCACTGATTGTGGAGGATCTCGCTGCCCAACTTGAAAGTTGGAGCATTGTCCGAGATCACACAATCTGGTGCACCTCTACGCGCAATGAATCTGCGAAATGCGAGCAGGAACTCCACCGTAGCGTTGTTATGAACAACTTCTAGGTGTACGGCACGAGTTGTCATACAGGTGTACAGACAAACCCATACCTTGCGAGTTCCTGCAGGCTGCGTATTGACCACAAGTGGTCCGAAGTAGTCTAAACCGACCTTTTGAAAGGGTCTGTGAACAGTGACTCTTTCAGCCGGTAGATCAGGCGGATTAGGATACTCGTAGGCACGACCTTGGTACCTAGTGCAAGTAACACATTTGGCGAGTAATTGGCGTACTGTGGAATAGATCCGCGGAATAACGAATCGTTTGCGTAGTATTGTGACGGTATGTCTGGTTCCTGCATGAAGCAGTTTCAGATGATACTGCATCACAAGCGCATTAGTGAGCGGATGATTGAAGAAAAGCAAAATTGGCTTCTCTGGCGAAGTAATGATTTTGGCATTTGCCATGTGCGTATTAACACGAACTATTGACATAGCGTCTTTGAACGTGTTGAGCGTATTAACAGGTGCTGACATGAACCTGTGAGCGCATTCACGTTGATGTTCGCGTATTAGGATGGATTCTGCAATAGAGAAATCATCCTGCGTAATCTCTGGAACAGAGGCGATTTCAGTGAGCGGAATAGACTGGTTGAGCCGTACTTGTTTCTCTGCAGAAATTCTGTCGTACACGAATGTACGTAGGAATTTGAGAACAAGTGCGGTCGAGCGTACTAATTTGCGATACTGACCAATTCGAGTGAATGGCAGTGCGGACTTGTGCGGAGTAGTGTCTGCAATGGACGATTGAACCACAAACTCCAATTCCGTTTCCGGCACTGAAGTGGGTGTGATGGAAAAGTCCATTTCAGTGTTCGGCCATTGGCCAGGCGGAGTAGATAAGAACGGCGGACCGTTCCACCAGATGTGCTGTGCAATCTCGTTGGCTGTTAGACCACGAGTAGCACAATCTGCTGGATTTTGCGTAGTATTGACGTAGTAAAATTTGCTTTCAATTTTTGCCTGAGCGAAAATTTCAAGCGCGGAATGAATCTGCTGTATGCGATTCGCGATGAAGGTTTTCATTGGTCGCTTGGAATGGATCCAATGAAGCGTAATAAGTGAGTCTGAGAAGATTCTCACCATCGTAATAGTGATTTTCAGTTCCTTAACAAGGAACTGAGCGAGTTTCACTGCAATATGGCAAGCCATGAGTTGCAAACGAGGTATGGTTAATTTTTCGTCTGGAGCAACTCTGGTTTTGCTCATAAGCAGGTGCGTAATAGGTTTTGCGTTAGCTGCTGTACACTGAAGGTACGCAACTGCGGAGTATATACGTTGTGAGGCGTCTGCGAATATCAGGAGTGCGTATTTACAAGGTTCGTCACCAAAGGTGATGAATCGCGGAATATTACAAGAGTATCCATCGATATCTTGTGCGATGTCGTTCCAACGCGCGGAATAGTGATTGTTGAAGGGGGTATCCCACTCATATTTGTCTCGCCATAAATCCTGTATGAACAGCTTGGCTTTGACAAACAGCGGAGCGAGAATCCCTAACGGATCAAATTGAGAGGCTAACGCCTTTAGCGTATTTCTTTTCGTGTTGACCACGAAAGGAGCGAGGTTGACCGATACATGAAGAGTGTCAAGACCTGGATTCCAACGGATTCCAAGCAACTTGACGGTATCGGATGTGCGAATTATACGATCTTCGTGCGGAATAAGGTCCATGACCTGCGTACTGTTGCTCATGAACTCCCGAAGGTTCATCTGCATGCGTTGAAAAGTTTCCTTGCAATCCCGTTGTTTCTTAATGCATTCGTCGATGCTGTTTGCACCGACAAGGACATTATCCACGTAGGTATTTGCAAGTACTTCTTCTCTTATCGTATTATGGCGATCTCTTTCCAGGGCGTATTTTATCGACATATTTAGCAAAAATGGTGAAACATTTATGCCAAAGACGATGCGAGTGAAGCGTAATATACGGAGATTGTCTGGTGTTGGAGGACGAGAAGTGTCCTCCAACCAGAGGAATCTCGTGGCATCTCTCTGATCCTCCTGGAGGTGGATCTGATGAAATGCCTTTTCGACGTCTGCTATGAGCAGATATCGGCGTAATCTTGAGCGTATTAATGCTCCAGCGAGATCTGGTAGCATGGATGGTCCTTGATACAGGCAGTCATTAAGGCTTGGACGGCCTTTTAGATGACTGCTAGCATCGAAGACTATGCGTATTGCCGTAGTAGAACTCTCTTTGAGGACAGCTTGATGAGGCATATAGTATACCTTCGGTCCATCAAAGACAAATTCAGCGCATTCCTCAACTATCCTTGAACTCAACTGCTTTTCAAGCGTGGAGCAGTATGCTGCCCAGAGCTGAGGTTTAGCCTGGAGCGAGCGATACTGGTGATCCAAGCGTTTGAGAGCGAGTATTTTGTTATCGGATAGGGGCGGATGTTTCGGTTTCCAAGGAAACTGAACGCGTATTACACCGTTATCGTACTGAACGGTAGCGTAATAGTTTTGGATGACTTGTTGATCTACAGCCTCGTCATCCTGCGTATCGTGAATTCCGAGGAATTCCAGATCCCAAAGTTGTCGAACGTCAGGTTCTTGACTGTTGGGACTCTGGTGCGAATCTGAGTGCGAAGTAGAAGCGTATGCGGCTAAAGCACTACATACTTGCGTAGTCTTACGAGTGCGTATTCCAGAAATGACTGGGCCAAATCTGGTGCGTATTAGATTGAATCCGGACGGAAGTCGAAAGATCTTCGAGACGTCTACTATTTTCCAGTAGTAGTCAATACCAACGAGAATGTCGATGTCGACAAGTTCTCCGGTAAGACTAGTTTCCGGACTTTGCAGACGTGATCTACGAAGTGCTTCGAAATCTTCCTGCGAAATATGCGATTGCGGATTGAGCGAAGTAGTCACTTTTCGGGTACGCAAATGCATCCTGAAGGGTACATCTGCGTGGTCCCTCAAAGTCGCGGTTACCAGCTACGAGGTTTCCGTGGTGGAATATCCTCCAAAGCTGTGCGTAGTAAGCTTTGAGGGCTGCCGGAAGGCTAACCCTAAGCGCTTAGCGGTATTCTCTTTGATAAAGCTGTGTTGAGCTCCACTATCGAGCAGCAACACTAGAACTTCATCAGAGTGCGTATTACAATTATAGATCCGCGAAATACAAACCATCAGACGAGGTTCTGAGTCATCAAATCCTGCTTGATTCGTCACTGCACATTGCTGTGAGTGCTGATCCTGCTGATTTTCATCAGAATCTCGAAGGTTTTCAGCGTAATATGGCTCGAGGAAGTCGGTTGTGACCGAATTTTGATCTGACCGAGTTCCTGGGGCGAAGCGTATTCGATGCGAAGTATGAGAATTCCTTCCTCTATCAGAAGAATGGTTTCTCTGCGTATTGTAGCGATCACGAGAGCGATTTCTATGCGAATTATAGCGATCGTAAGAACGATCTCTATGCGTATTATCGAGATCCCTGGACTGGCTGTTATGCCTGTACGGAGATCTTCCACGAACCCTAGACGAACGTCTGGGAAGGTGGGGCGTATTTCTGTGTCTGCTGGTAGATCTACTACGTGATCTACCACGGAAACAGAGCGTAGTATGATGCGGACCTCTACAGTATGAACAGTTTGAGGCGGTGCATCTTTCAGCGTAGTGATTATCAGCGAAACATTTGACGCAAAGATTATCCATTCGGACAATGTTATTGCGACAATTGGGCGAATTAACATACGGGCAATGTCCTGGTGCGTGACCTTGTCGGAGACAAAGCTTACACCTAGAAGCGGATATTGCCTGCGGCGTAGTATCTCTGAGCGTATTTCTCTGACGCGTATTTGGACTGAAATTTCGTCCGCGAATTGGACTTCTAGATTGACTTCTAGAAGCACGCGAAGTAGATCTGAGCGAATCATAGGGCGTATTTTCACGCGAATTAGATCTAAGCGAAGTATGACGCGTATTTTCTCGCGAGGATGATCTGAGCGAAGTAGTCGTCAGAGTTCGAGAATTTAAGGCAGTTTCCGAGGTGTCGGCAATTGTTTCGAAGGCTCGCACGATGCGATCTATTCCTTCTAGCAACTGCGGGACGTTAAACGGATTCTGCGCCGAGTTCTCGAGCATTCCGACTTGTTCCATCGTCTTGGATGGAAACTTGCTGCGTATTATCTGCAGGACAAAGATGTTGCTGTCATGCTCTCCATATCGTTGGAGCTGTGTCCAAACGGATCTGAGCTGCGCGAGCAGTACTCTTTGTTGCAGTGCGGATTTCCCAGCTGGTTCGAAAGCTTGAAGCTTACGACTGAGCTGCGAGCGAATAAATTGTGGACGAAAATACGTCTCACAAAGCGTATTAATAGCTAGTTCGTAATTTGCCGCAGTGATCTCAAAACCGGATACCATTGACAAGGCGTCTCCCTGTAGTGAGCTTCGGAGATGATGAAATTTGACTATGGGTGGTACCGAGCAGTTCGAATGAACTGCCGAGTCAAATACATCCCAAAACTCGGGAAAACGTTCCAAGTCTCCGGAAAAGGTAGGGAGATCAAACTTTGGCAAACGAATAGGCGTGGTAGGTAGCGAATTCACAATGGGCGAATTAAACACAGGCGTATTCACAATGGGCGAAGTCAAAATCGGCGGAATAAATTCTTGCGGATTACGATTATTTTGCTGATTAGCAGCAATAGGCGTAATATTTAGCGGAATATTTGGCGTAATATTCAGCGTATTCTTATCAACGCTCATTGCTGGTCCCGACAGTGGAGAACTGGGGGATATATTTTCAGCATTCTGAGCGGTGACGAGCGAATTATTCAGCGGAATAACAGGTGTTGTAGACCTGATGCGAGTGAGCATGACCTCAAGCGTAGTAAGAAGAGAACGAGCGTCAGCCTCTACTTTTTCTCCACCACTGGTTGTCCAGTGGTTGGAAAAATCTTCGTAGGTGGGCTGTTGCTGGTCCAAATCCTTTAGCGAAGTAATGTAGTCCAAGCAATTGGACCACACATTGCGTAGTTCTTCAAGATCTCTCACTAAAGAAGCATGAGAAATCATTAGAGATTTCTCTCGCTCGCTTCTACAACGGTCGAAATCTTGAGGCGTATTATCCAGGCTTATGTCTTCCAGTAGACTTGCGTCTACTGATTGGCAGGTAACCTGGAGGCGATTAATGCAGGTGGAGATTTGTGCCTTGCGGACAGTAATCTCCATAGCTGCTAGCAGACGAATATCGGAGTGCGAATTTAAACGGCGGAGTAGGCGTACCGAATGTCAATGCAAAGTGCAAGTGCAAAGTGCAACGTGCGAAGGGCAATCGATGAGATTGTTTACGACTTCGCACGACCTTTTCGGCGCCGGCGGAGTATGCGAAAGTGCCGTGCCGTCTGGCACTCTCTCACGCGGAGGAGAATCTCTCGCGTGAGAGAATGCGCTAGCCTCGGCCCTCTCCGAGCGAGATAGCGTGGGAACGGCCAGCCACGACAACTTACAACGATATCGATTATAGAGCGGAATTGCGGCGAAAATATGGGGACGCCGAGCGAACTAGAAGGCGGAATAAGGGACAACCAAGGTGGAAGGGGGGTTTTAGGGGTAATTGGGTACGGAGAACAAGAAAATAAACACGAGAAGACAGGAGAACAAAGTTTAAGGGTAGTTTTGGCAGAAATTACGAAAAAATGACCCAAATTAGGTCAAAA
This sequence comes from Aplectana chamaeleonis, assembly GCA_029168955.1. Lineage (NCBI taxonomy): Eukaryota > Metazoa > Nematoda > Chromadorea > Rhabditida > Cosmocercidae > Aplectana > Aplectana chamaeleonis. The sequence continues at coordinate 40,317 of JAPDOI010000521.1, forward strand.
TGGACGCAATAAAGGGGAAAAGAGAGGGAGAAGGAGGAAAGGTAAAAATTTAGGTTTTTACACAAAAAATTAAGGTTTTTTAGGAGAAAACCTTTTAGAGTGCAAAAATGACAAAAATAGCGTCTTAGGGGTAAAAAAATGAGGAGAACAAGATGCGTACTAAGAGAAAAGAAGGGGATGATGATAAAGGGGTAAAAATAACCCTGGTTGTAGGATGTTAACCCTGCGTAATAAGCCAAAATGAACCTAACTGTGTAGGTTGTGGGTTTTTTGGTGGTGTGCTTGCTGACAAGCGAAACCAAACCCATGGCCTTGCAAACCTATTAGGAGGGGTATTGTGGTACCCATGCTAGTTGGGGGAAAGACTTGGGGAGGAGTGGGGAACCATAACCCCTGAAAGCCGTCGGAAGCTTCCTACAAGTGAGGAAGTCCAGAACCCTCCGGAGGTGGCGCCCAAGAGGCACTATCCTGGCAACGAGCAACGGCGGCGCTAACCTGGCAGTCCGTCAGGTTTCCCGATCCCGTCGTGAGAAACATGGCGCACGTATCGGGATTGACCAAGCCACACATCCAGCCGACCTCTCAACTAGGCCCGGATGCCCGTGTCCTCTGACCTAGGGGGGGTGCTCTCTCTTGGGTGGCGATCCTCGTGTGGTCCACTTGGCCGCATTGCACCATGTCGCGAGCGCGATGGGACTTATGGTCCCTAGCACGATGCGAACGCATCATGCATGGACCGACCCACGGGTATGACAACCCTGAATAGCGGTGTGGCCAACACCTAGAAGGATCTCACTAGATCCCTGGTTTCCCGGCCCACTATCGCGACGCATCGATGGCTACTATGCATCCGTCAGCTCGCCCCGTTACCGCAAGGTTATCTCGCAACCTGCTCCCCTCAAGCAGGCGGAGTCCTCGCGTTCACTGGGGATCACCTTGTCCACTAACCTGGGACAGCCGCACTAGCAAGCCACGTAACCCAACTAACATGTATGGGGAGCCAAAGTGGGGATAGTCCCGCGTAGTACCAGCGTAATAGCACAGCAACACAAGCCAACCATATTGACACCGATATAGCAGCGCTATATAAACACCAACACAGGTACAAGGTACACAGTGGTAAGTTATAACCCTTTATCCTTAAGGCACTAACACCTAAAGGCATCTACAGGGTTCGCCTTACAGTTAACGGTTCAATTGGCTCACATCCCACAGCGCGTAGTAGATAGCGTAGTCTACCACGGCGTAATATAGATTGCGTAGTACGTGGTGGCGTAGTATCGCACCTCTCCCACTAGTCAACCGCACATCCCTAGCGGTGACTAATGCCAGAAGTCGTTGGGCCTCCGCCAACCTCCAGGCCGCTCGGTCTAGGCCGAGCTGGCGCTCAGATGCCGGCTTCCTCAGCAGCCAGAGCTGCTGGGGACGGAGCCCACGGTTCCGGGGTCTCCCGGTAGGCCATCGCTGCTAGAGCAGCGCAGTACCAATGGGTACTGTAGGCCAACGCCATCCGGCGCCGGGCAGAACCACTGAACCGAGGACAGCCGCCTTATATAGGCAGCGCGGAGGAAGGGGGCGGGGCGCCGCGGCTGGCGCGGGTGTGCCCCGCCTCCAAGCGGCTGGCGTAGTGGTGAACAGGCCGGGGGCTCACGGTCCGCCCCCAGCCACCGTCGCATCCGCGACAGACCCCTTTTGGATAGAATTGTTCACTTTTTTTCTGATATTACTCAGTAATATCTCTCAAAAAAATGCAACACTTATCAACCTTTTTGGACTGATACGATAATCAGTAAGCAATCATCATACGATTATAAGTTGCCATCGGCACAAAATTCTCACCGTGAAAAAAATTCACGATAACCAATTGAGAAAGAGTAGGGTATTTAAGAAATCGAGAGTGGTGTGTTTTCATTCATTCTCACACCGTCTTTCTCTGGAGGTGAGCGGCTGAAGCTGAACAGACTAGGGATTAGGGAAACGCACTCACCGGTTATAAAGATATCACGATATCTGCAGAAGCCCGAAGCACTTTTCACGACGTCCCGATGACGCCATCAGAAGCCCGAAGCACTTTTCACGACGTCCCGATGACGTCATCAGAAGCCCGAAGCACTTTTCACGACGTCCCGATTACGTCATCAGAAGCCCGAAGCACTTTTCACGACGTCCCGATGACGTCATCAGAGGCCAGATGCACTTTTCACGACGTCCCGATGACGTCATCAGAAGCCCGAAGCACTTTTCTCGACGACCCGATGACGTCATCAGAAGCCCGAAGCACTTTCCACGACGTCCCGATGACGTCATCAGAAGCCCGAAGCACTTTTCACGACGACCCGATGACGTCATCAGAAGCCCGAAGCACTTTTCACGACGTCCCGATGACGTCATCAGAAGCCAGATGCACTTTTCACGACGTCCCGATGACGTCATCAGAAGCCCGAAACACTTATCACGACGTCCCGATGACGTCATCAGAAGCCAGATGCACTTTTCACGACGTCCCGATGACGCCATCAGAGGCCCGAAGCACTTTTCACGACGACCCGATGACGTCATCAGAAGCTCGAAACACTTTTCACGACGACCCGATGACGTCATCAGAAGCCCGAAGCACTTTTCATGACGTCCCGATGACGTCATCAGAATCCCCACTCACCTACAAATCGATTACTTACCAGCCTACGTACCCCCTACCAACTTACCTGTCTGCCAAGTTGATTGCAGCGACCATTGGCAGTGGCTATTAGCAATGAGGACTGAAAAGCGTGACGGCCCACGGCCCACGGCCCACGGCCCACGGCCCACGGCCCACGGCCCACGGCCCACGGCCCACGGCCCACGGCCCACGGCCCACGGCCCACGGCCCACGGCCCACGGCCTACGGCCCACGGCCTACGGCCCACGGCCTACGGCCCACGGCCCTCGGCCTACGGCTCACGGCCTGCGGCGCACACCATGCAATTTTCCTGAGCTTTCGGGCTCACAACTTTGTTATTTGTGAACCGATTTGGCTGAAATTTGGAAAGCAGGTGTCCTCTGGACCCCTTCACTTATATCCAGAAGGAAATCTTCAGAAATTCTGTTTTAAAGATTCTACAAACTATTTTATAAAATTCTAAGTGATCACAAGGCCTAGGCAAAACCAAACCTCTCCAGCCGCTTCGCGGCTGGAGCGATAAGAGTTGTACAAAACGAGGGATCGCATTGTATGACCTTATCCGTAGAACATATCGAAGCAAAACAACGCGTGATATGGAACAAACAGCTAATTCTACTTCACTTAATACTTGAAGACCGCGGCATTCCAGCTCTCGAAAGAGTTTTTACTGCTTGCCTTGTCACGCGTGATTTTGCTTCGATGTTTTCTACGTATAAGCTTATCCAATGCGATCTCTCATTTTGCACAACTCTTATCAATAGTTGGTTCAAACTCGACTGCCAACTCATACTTTCAACTATTTCACTACGTTTCCCTAAATCAAATTATTCTACGCCAAATCGTTCTCTGGATTATTTCAAAACTTTTTTCTTTACCTTCCCCTTTTAACTGAGTATATTTCAAATTTTTCGAAGAACTGGCCATGCCAAATCTTCACTTTTGGCAGGAACATAAACTTTCAGTAATTTCAGTTATTTTTTCTAAAGGTTTACTTTCTAACATGATTTATGCCTGGTGGTGTTAATTCAAAATAAACCCACTGATGCCCTGCCCCCCCCCCCTTCTATGACGTCCTGCGCACTCCAGCTGATGGCCTGCACACTCCCATCAATGTCCTGCACACTTTCTATGACGTCCTGCACATTACCACTAATGTCGTGCACACTCCCACTGATGTCCTGCACACCGTCTACGGCGTTCGACGCACTCTCATTTGGGTCCCGCAAACTTTTCTCGGCGTTCTGCGCACACCCAATTGGGTCACAAGCACGCTCATGCCGATCAATTTTTCCGCAGGGCTACCGTAACCCTCCTTTAAAAGTTTTCTAAGTGCCAGCTTGGATGTGAGCACATCTTAATAGCCAACAATCATGTTTGCATAATTTCGACCTCCTCAGCCGCTTCCCAGTGGCTTCTCGAAGAGAGCGGTGCGTGAATGATTGCATACCGCTCCTCCGCCCTTTTATACCCTGCCTGTTATGAGCGTGTGTTATCGTTCGTTATCATGTTTTGTTCAAGAATGATTACGGTAGCCCTGCGGAAAAAAATGATCGGCATGGGCGGGCGTCCGACGCACAGCTATTTGAATCCCACGCACTTTATATGGCGTCCTGCGCATCTCACTCGAGTCTAACACACCTTCTACGGCATCCGCCGCACTCCCATCGGGGTCCCACACACTTTCAACGGCGTCTTGCGTGTTCCTTCTGGGGTCCCATCCACTATCTACGGCGTTTTGTGGCGCACTTCTGAGTTACCCAAAAAGTACTTCCGAGATCCCGCCGTATTGATTGAAGCCTTACCGCGTTTCAGGAAGCGTTCAGTTCTGAGCAGAAGCCTATCAGTAACGGTGTATATTTCATTAGTTCATTTTTACGAATGAGTGAACGTCGGATGGCTTATAACAACATGTTTACGTGTTTTTGCCTTACTTGACCTTCAATTTTGAGGTCCCGCAAATTTTGAGCTAGCAACTTCAAATTTTGTCAGGAGCTAGCGGCAATCGCAACGAACTTTCTGGCCAAAAATGAGCTTTCTAGCTCAACGATAAGTGTTCCAACAAGTTCGTGTACGCCAACTGAAAGAAAAGGAGATGAACCCTTTTTTCGACCAAAATGACGTGGTTTTGACAATTTTTCTCGAATCTCAGGTTACCATTCCGGACCATTTTTTGAACAGTTATTCGACTTCCTGAAGTATAATAAATGCAAAAAGAACGGCCTTCCTACGTTTACTCTGGACCCTGATACTGAGATCAGGGGGTCCCGCGATGTCGAATCAAATCCAAATCTGGTGAGCGCTTCGCGAATTTCGCACTACTGACTCTCATGTCGAATGGCTTCGATCACAGAAAACGCGTTTCACTACCTGAGATGGTGAGGTGGTGCTCGTTGGGTCTCGAAGCCGCAAAAAGGGCCGTCATATGCAATGACCGTGAAACATGCTAGCGGCTGACCACACTAGGTCTGTGAAGCTTGTCTCTTCTCATGCGTGTAGCCTTTGCCCCACAGCCTCTCGCTCCTCCTCGTTTCCCTCCGCCCTTTTGTGACTAACAAGCACCATAGAAGACAGTGTGCTACCAGAATCACCGAGTAGCCGCGAAACGCATTATTGCGTGATGGAACGCTAGCAGCGTTTTCAAATCGAATGCGAGGCTAAGATCAGGCGCTGGACGCGTTTGGTGGTTGCCAGACAAGTAATTACAGAATAACTGTGGCTCGTGCATTTTAAAAGAGTATTCTTCTCTGTCAACCTCACATAGTGTCACTGCGACCGCTTCAGTGTGGCAATATCCAGCTTCCGTTTCTGCTCCTAGATTTTTCTGACCATAACAGCTTCGGTAACCTCTTCTTGACGGGAATGGGCCAGCTCTTGTTCATCTTCGAGAAACCCACAGCGGTTATCGGTTTAACCTCGAAGAGCTTCACGCGCCAGTCTGAAAAAAGAAAGGGCTAAATTATATACAGAAATGGATATTTCATTCCGTTTACGCTTAGCTGTCACGAAAGTGTAAGATGGAGATATGAGAAATCTCACGATTTTGATGGTGTGCCGTTCCCTTCCTCCTTTTCCTATCTGCAATGGATTTTTTCCGTCGTTGTTTGAATTTTGCTGGATTTCGCGCAATGCGGTTTCATTCTGCTGGTTTCGTGATCCCTGAAAAGACTATGCGCAGTCGAGATCTACCACAAAAAAGAAGCAATGTTCTTGTAGATGAAAAACTGAACTTTCGTCATCTGTAGCCAATGTTTCCTCAGTGGAAGTGTTCAGTTGGCTCCATGGACGAATGACAGGTGTGTTCTTCATAGATTCGTCGTCGCCATCTAAAAAATTTAAAATACGCAAGAAAGTCAGGAATATAAAAACTATGGACACCTAGGAAACACAACTCCTGGGATCCCTGTGACAGCGTGACCTTTGAGAATCAAAACCACTAGTATGTAGTTAGGGATCTACAGTTCAACTCCGCATTGCCGTGCAGTCCGCAAAATGCGCTCTGATTGCGAAAGCGTGCCGCGGCGCGGTTGCAAGTATCATCCGACAGGGATGTGGAATCACCCGTGCGGTTTTAGCCTTTGGTGCCCGGGCGATCTCACCGCCCGGATGATCCCACATCCCTGTCTGAGAATACTCATAATCGCGCCGCAGCACGCTTTCGCAATTAGCGTGCACTTTGCGGACTGAACGGCGATGCAGAGTTAAACTGTAGAGTTCACGCAATCATTTTAGTCTGATGAATGGACGGGGCTACGACGGTAGATCACGGCGCGCGCGATCGAAACTTCATTTGCCTGTATGGGAGCCAATACCGCACGGCCTGCCGCCTGGTCCATGCGTCCGACTAAATGATTATGAATACCATAAGTAGCTCTGCAGGCTCTTCAATACGGAGGTCCCTCGTCATTTCCTGTGCCTCCAAACTTTTCTTTCTGAAAGTGGAATATCAAATAAGACTAGAAACGTAAAAAAGACGAAAGTGGAATGTCAAGTGTGCAGGTCATCCCAAGGAGAGCTAAATAGGAGTCTTGAGTGATACAGGCTCTTTCTAGTATTTTATTCATGGGTTGGAACCTGAGCCAAGGTGAGATCGAAGTGTGGCTTCAAAATGTCGCACTTCGTTACCACCTATGGTTGTCCTTACTTATTGTCGGTATTCCGGTTTCATCACAATCTAAATCCCGGTTCCATATCCTCGTTACTTGATTAAATTTCCTTGAACAGTGATATCCCATCATTTTAAAGTTTAGCTGTTCTTCTACTCATTGATTAGAAATATTATGTATTGTGCACATTGATTGATGTTTATTTTGTCTAATAAAATGGGAATGATCGAAAACTGAATGTTCTGCTAACAGTAACAGAAATTGCGTGCAATAACACAATACAGGCCGTATCTTTTGCGTTTTGGACGAAAAAGACGCAAAAACGCGTCTTTTGCGTCCTTTTCTCATAACTCTGTTCAAAGTGGTCCATTCTGAAACCTGAGGAGATATTTGGAATCTGCATTGAGAGCTATTCCTTTCGAGCCCCCAAATGTCTTACTCTGCAATAAGGCATATAGGCGTGGCACAATCAATCGAGTGCGCAAAACGCGAAGGCGGAATTGTGATCGGAGGATTGAATGTGTTTATATAACTATTGTGCATATTCTAGTGGAACATTCTGAACGAATTTTGACTGAATTAATGAGATATAAATTTCGATTTCTCCCATTTTCAAGTATCCATATTCCGGTCATTTCCCGGGTCAAGTTCTCAGCGCAAACGGTATCAATCGACGTGAGACTCGGCCAGTAACCTTTTTCTCTTATCTTCCTCCGATTAAACATTGCAGCAGTCCAATTCGTTCCATTTTTTACCCCATTTAGATGTGTCGAAACAGCGTTTTCTCGCCTTTTTAAGCCCCGGGAGACCCAAAAATCGTTCTTCTCTAGGACGCAAGACATTCGTGTTTACAAGTTCACTTAGTCTAGACTCTTTTGATACAGTAACAACCGGTCTGGGTGTTCTCTCCGCCTAGCCACACCCCAGTGATTTTGGCCGAAAACGACCCCAAAGTACCGCCGTCCCGTTCTCGGTTCAAATGGGACCCATCGGCCTGAGACGACCAATAGTCTTCTTTTGTGATGCCCTTTCAAATAAGCATTTCATCAGCACGATTCTGAGATTTTTTTTTCATTTTTTTGGGGTATACTAAAACAGCGTTTTTTCGCCTGTTTGCGCCCCGGCAGACACAGTCATCGTCCTTCGCTCGGGCACAGAATGCCCGCTGTCACAACCGCGCTCAATATTGATTCTTTTTAAGCAGAAGCAACCTGTCTGTAGGCATTTCCCGCCCAGGCTCTCCCCCGTGATTCAGGCTTTAGAAACGACCTCAAATCCTTTCGATCCATTCGGTCTCCTGGCAACGCCTTATCCGTTCCTCAGCTGAAACCGCCCTCACTCAAGACTTGACTTTTTAGGCTTCGGAACCCGGCAATGCGAAGCGATGCAGTCAAACAGGTGGCATCGAAATCAAAATTTCAAATTTCTCTGGCAAATTTTTTCAACTGATTGTTTGTTTCTGGGGACACGTTTATGTCAATCTTGAGCGCGATGCCAATCCGAAATTGTTTAAACAATCCGATCTCGACGGCTTTTTTTCGTGGCTACGGCCCTTTTTCGGGTCATAATATTTTGGCGCGTCCTGCAGGATTTTTTTCATTTGCAATAATGCTTCTTAAAAAACACATTTTTGAGAACTTGCTCGGATCTCCTCAGCGTTTCACGCAATTCAAAGATCGAATTCCCATTCTAAGAAGCTGCCGTATTCCCTTCTTGATTATTATCCACCCCATGTCAAACTTCTATTTTCGAGACCCGCTATGGTCAGCCAAGGCACTGAAACAGTGTTGAGTCGAGAGAACAAGCGCCCTCGCTGTTCTTTGCTCCTGAACAGCTCTGAACGGACGCTTACCAACGCCCCTTAGTCGTGGAGTTTCAATTTTCATCCTCGCTACGACTTGGCGCCCCTTCTCGTTTCGTGGTAGAGACAGGGTAGAGATGCAGAGCGCAGAGAAGAAGAGGAGCAGACCGAGAGCAAGCCGGCATGTCACCTCACTTATCGATTCGTCATAGCGAGGCACGGGGAGTGTGAGAGGCGTAGGCTGAATCGCGCGACCCAATTTCGGATTCACAAGGAGACACTTACCGGCGGCCCTGTCGCCGGTCTCCGAGGACCTCGGATTGAACACACGTAAGATTTCGAAACTATTCGGGAAAATGTTCAGCACCCGCGCTCGAAATCAACTCCACTGTGTTCTGTTGGGTGCGCTTGTCACATGCGCTGCGATATGAATGGCTGGTCGGCCGACCGCCAGGCGAGAGACGTCATACATGTTGCGAAATCCTGCGGGATTGAGTTACCGGGGTGAGACGGGGGCAAGATGCCTGTATCCCAGTCCGAACTCTGAGGAATCAATAAGTGATGCGACAGGCTGACTTGCTCCTGGCCTGCTACTCTTCTTCTCTGCGCTGTGCAGCTCTGCATCTCTGCCCCTGTCTCCACATACTCTGGCAAACGGGGTAGCAGCAAGGGCGGTAGGTCCGCCTCTAATCCCACCCCTCCGAAGGTTCAGCAGCAAGTCTAGAGCGGCGGGCTTGCTGCCGTGAAAATTCTGGGGCCGTATTCATCAATGATTTACCCGCGAGGTAAGTGTAAAGTCCCTTGAAATTGGCTCTTACCCGGTATTCACACGCTTACTTACTCGGGATTTTCGGGCAAAAAGCCAGGTAAATTTTACCCCACGTATGTGGTTCGGTATATTTTACTCCCAGCCAGCTGCAGCTGCTACGTTCCAACATTCATAGCAGAATTAGCAATGGAGCGCAGTATCTTCATCGGCATATTGTTCCAATTTTTTCGTTAAAAGTTATGTTTGTCTTCTTATGACTCCTTCAATGCGTTGCTTTCCATAGACGAAAAGTTTTTCAGTTTTTTGCGCACGCGTTCTCATAGGATTTTATTGTAAGTCGTGGAAAAGCGGTGAACTTTCCTTCCTTCTGTTTACTTGGTATCTTTACTAAATTTATAATGCATCAGGGTAAAGGTAATGTGTTTGAGGACACTGCACAACATAATTCTACACAAACAAATTTCATTCACCATAAAGAACTTGCGAATAATCTCCTTTTTTTCAACCAATTTCTGTTTTTTTCTCCGACTTTCCAAAAAGTAGTTGACCAATCGCAATGAAACACATTTCACAAGAAAATTCCCAGCAGTATACGACAAAGGAAGAGCTGCATTTCTAATTATATGTTACATACTACCCAATAAACTATTGGAAAGAACATTTTTTTCAAGAATTAGGTCAGCACGATTCGATACAAAGAAAGACTCTTTAGCTTTTTTCGTCGCTGTTTTTAGCAGAAAGTGGTATATTTATCGTTGGCTGATATTTGGTATATTTATATAGTGGTATATTTATCGTCAGTGAGCAATTTCAGAAAATTTCCCAAATCTCGACCAAACATTCATGACCCAGCACGAGTAGTTGAGAGCTCAAAAAAGCCTTGGACGTTATATCAAATTCGGTTGAAGAACTGCGCCGAAAAAAGACAAAAAAAGAATGGTAGGAAGCTTTGGTTACCACTTAATACTCATAGAAGAAATATTCTATCATACAGTTGAACACCGATAAAGAAAAACAAACGAATACCATTGAAAAAATCTCGCGAGAAGAAATGAAAAAGTAAGTAATGTAAAATGATGGTATTTTCTATAAATGAAATGTCCTCTATGATCTACTCTGAAGTTTTTATTAATCACGCAACCCATGCACTTCTCTCTAGCTTCCTTAAATAAATCAAAAAGTGAATCGTTGAAAAATTTGTTGACGACTGTTGACGACGCCTAGTGAGTGTTTCGGTGGGTGCACGCGGTACACATTTTGCGCGGAATCTTACCCGGGTAAGTAAGTGTTGGTGAATGCCGTTTCACGGTGAGTAAGTAATCGGCTCCGGGTAAGGTAAAAGTAAAGTATGATTTACCCGGCATTTCAATGATGAATACGGCCCCTGATTGGTCAGCTGCGGAAAAGAGCGGAGACTGGGCGAGGACAGATATCCGCCCTTGGTGCTGCGAGCGAGCGAGATTGGAGATGCCCGCCCTTTGACCTGCAGCGCGAGAATCGACGCAAACGCTCCACCCTCCTCGTCTGCTATTGGTCGAATTCAGATGCCGCTTCGCGCAATCGACCTGTCGACAGCGTCGATCGGTCAGAATTCAACCAGACGGCTTCCGGCCGCTTTTTTTCATTTTTTTTTCATTTTTCATAAATTTTTGCTTGATTGCTAAATCTATGTGCCTCTCTTCATCTCCTCCGTAGTCAAGCGCTATAAAAACGTCAGTGCTGCGCCATTTTGAGCTCGCACGGTACTTCTCTTACGATTTCCTGCTTTTTTAGTGTCTTTTGAATTTTTTCTTGTGTACAGGCCATAAAACGGCCAATGTCTCACCGTCGACTGCGTACCACGCGCTGCGCGACCGCACGCGCGTCGGAAGCAGACGGGTTTTGGCCGCCGCGCGACGTTTCGGCCGCCGCGCGGCCGAGTCGACGGTGAGACATTGCCCGTTTCATGGCCTGTACACACTAAAGACATCAATTGCATTTATATCATGCACACGATTTACGGTTTACGATTTTCAGAAGTCTTTCTCAAAAAATCCGTTTGCAGCATGGAAAATTTTTCACATCCTTTTTTTTTGAATTCGTTTTCCCAGCTTGTGAACATTTGAAAATGTTTTGCCGCTAAAAAAATTGAAATCTCACTCCTGATTTGCTGTTTTCTGCTCGTTGATCTCTTCATCCGGGTTTACATGAGTTTGAAATGTTTGGTGTTGCATAAATAGGGTTTTATGGAGTGGAAATGGATCAATGCGAAAAATGTACATAAGAAATTGGATAATAAATGAGAGGAAATCAAGCCATTCATGTTCGATTCGTAGATCTACTGAAAATATTTCCCACTCATCGAAATTCTTATAAGACGGGCACTAGTGCGAGCGATGTGAGCCATACTTCTAGGCTGTTACTTGATGTTTTGGCGTAAGAAGTCGGTCAAAGTTAACTACTGCTTTTCAGATCTGATGTCCGTTTGTACGTGGAAAGAGATGGAGCGCTTGTCCCAATGAAGGTGAGTTTTATCTCAAATATCTTCTCAAGTAATTGGTTTTAGACTGTTCTATGTGATGGTGTTTTAGAAACGTGTGATCCTCGATGCGGACGCGCCGCCATCCTGCCATGTCGTAGGGGGAGTCATCAGAAACCCGACTTTGAGGCCGATCGGACGTCAAGCTCAGACCATTTTGGGATTGTGACTTGTGATATTCAGTAAGCAACTTGAATGTCTCAAGTAACCTACTCATAGCAGACAAGCCACATACACACTGTAGTGAGTAACTTACCCGAGGGGAACTTTTACAAGGTCGCCTCGGGTAACTTGCTTACCACATTGTGTATGTGACTTTTATGCTATGAGTAAGTAACTTGAGACGTTCAAGTTACTTACTGCTTACCTTAAGTAGTTTTCCCGAAATTTTCTGAGAGTTTTTTTGTATTTTTTGCCTTTTATATGCTTTTGAATTTTGTTTTTCTTGTTCTGCCCCCGGTACTCTGCCTACGGTTCGATGAAGATGCTTTAAATTCGATTTATCTCACTTTTATTCCAGTGTCATTCCGTAGTTTCATATCTTTCTATCTGCTCATCATTCCTATCTGCTCATCATTCCGAACCCGGTTACCTCTAAACCAATCTCATGGATACTGAAGCTAACTCTTTTAGGCTTTGTGAACCTTGTTGTCCTCATGCATGTATTCTGTTGTAGTGTTCCGACATAGTCTTGATTGAGTTTGCCAAAGCACGGTTTTCTTTTTGCATCTCAAACATCAGATCATCATGAAGTGCCTTCAAAGGCCTTTTGGTTACACGTTAAACCTCTATTGTAGAAGTGATTTCGAGCAATAAATGTGCATTTGTTAGTACTTGTAGTTTTATTATGTGTTGCTCCAGAATTCTTTAGTGGGCTCACTCAAGAGCCAGGTTGTAATGGAGCGATTTTTGATTTACGACGAATTCAAAAGGCCGCTCTGATACAACCTGGTCTTGGGTGACACCGCTAAAAAGAATTTTGAGCAGTACGGGTGTTGGAGAAATCGCTTTCAAGGGCGTATTAGGACAGGATGAGGGGAGAATACGAAAATTTGCGGCAGTAAGGGCGTAGTAGCAGGATGGACGAGCGACACTAGCAAGGCCGGTCACCGCCACGCCCGTGCAAGGCTAGCCACCTGCCTTTCCCCTCGGACTGAAGTGGCTGGTTTTCCCTGAAGTGTACTGCTTTGAACGGACGGAGCACGGACGGAGGCTCCGCCCCAAACACGCCCCTTTTCGACTATCAAGGATGGGGCCCAAAACGTGAACCTGCCCTGCGCCCCCCCCTTCCTGCTGGCCCGTTTGCCAGAGTAGTTACGAGAAGGGCCGGCAAGTCGCGATTGGGGGTGAGCATTGAAACTCAACGAGTGAGGGGCGTTGAGAATCGCACGTTCAGTGGCGTTTGGGGGTCAGGAAAAGAGGGGGTGCGCGTTCTCTCAACATAACTGTCTGTCTAAGTGCACTGGCTGGCCATAGCGGGTCCTGAAATTCGGAAAAAGACGGGCGAAAAACACGCTGTTTTGGCACATCCTGATGAGGTAAAAAATCATGTTTTCCGGATTGGGCTGCCGCAGGGCTTATCCGAAAGAGAATAAGAAAGTAAGCTTGTAATCCGAGTTTGAGGTCGATTAGTCCCATTTGAGCCGAGAACGGAACGTCGGTGATCGGGGGTCGTTTTTTAAAGCCAAAATCACGAGGGAGGCGCTAGGCGGGAAATGCCTACAGGTAGGTTGCTTCTGCATCGAAAGAGTCTATATTGAGCGTGGTTGTGAGGGCGGGCATTTTGTGCCCTAGCGAAGGACGATGACTGTGTCTGCCGGGGTGCCAAACAGGCGAAAAAACGCTGTTCATCCCAAAAAGGTGAAAAATCGAAATCTTCGAATCGGACTGTTGAAATGCTTATTTGAGAGGGCATTATAAAGGAAGATCGGTGGTCGAGTCTCAGGTCGATTGGTCTCATTTGAGCCGAGAACAGGACGGCGGTAATTTCAGGTCGTTTTCAGCCAAGATGACTAGGGTGTCGCTAGGCGGAGAGAACCCCCAGACCGGTTGTTACTGTTTCAAAAGAGTCTAGACTAAGTGAACTTGTAAACACGAATGTCTTGCGCCCTAGAGAAGAACGATTGTTGGATCTCCTGGGGCTTAGAAAGGCGAGAAAATGCTGTTTTGACACATCTGAATGGGGTAAAAAATGGAGTTCAACGCCGAGTCTCACGTCGATTGATACTGTTTGCGCTGAGAACTTGATCCGGGAAATGACCGAAATATGTACGCTTGAAAATGGGAGAAATCGAAATTTATATGTTATTAATTCAGTCAAAATCCCACTAGAGTATACACAATAGTTACATGAACACACTCAATCCTCCGATCACAATTCCGCCTTCGCGTTTCGCGCACTCGATTGATTGTGTCACACCTATATGCCTTGTTGCAGAGTAAGACATGTGAGGGCTCGAAAGGTAGAGCTCTCAATGCTGATTCCAAATATCTCCTCAGATTTCAGAATGGTCCACTTTGAACAGAGTTATGAGAAAAGGACGCAAAAGACGCGTTTTTGCGTCTTTTTCGTCCAAAACGCAAAAGATACGGCCTGTATCGTATATCTTTGGAGGCTATAACTTCCATTATCGATCTCGTCCAGTGTCAATTCGTCGTCGTCTGAGTCTGCTTCGACATCGGGCTCGGGGTCATCGAAAGCATTTCTCTTGTGTCAATACACCAGTCATGAAGGCAGGTCGATATGGTGACCCTTCCAATTCGTGTTGGATGATGCTTGAATATCGAGGAGTTACTTGTTGTAGATTCATGCGTGACAATACATGCGATCTCAAGAAACAACACGCACCTTAGTCCCGTGCGAAGCGCCATCAACTGACGCTTGAGCGAGGCGAAAGCGTGTTCAAATAATACACGACCCTTGCACAATGCAGCAGTATAGCGAGCCTCTGAGAAGAGTTTAAGACCGTTTATGGCAATGAAACAATATAGAATTTATAAATAATCACTCACCCGCCTCAGTACTATCCTCGCGCAAAATAGAACCTTCAGAAGGGAATTTCCCGAACGCATATGCTCTATCTGTCAGAAGTGTGCAGAACTTCTCGACGGAGATGAGTTGTTGATGGAGCTGGTCCGAGTGAAATACCTTCAAGGAGAAAACTCTGTGCCCTGTGCAATACCGCTACTAGGATTTGGTAGAAAGTGAGCGAGGTGGGATTTTCACGTCTTTTTCGTCTTTTTTGTATAGCTCGCTTCAAACTCAACTTTGACCAAAACTCGGGGCAATATTCATGATCCTGGCGTTGAGGGCTATACAGTGGGTGGGGTTAGCCTCTGTGGTGATTACGTTAAAGGCATCGTACACGATGAAGACCGAATTCCAGCTTTTGCGTTCAGTCGGACTAGTGGGTCATAACAATGTCACTCAGGAAGTCTGGAGTTTTAAAAAAGCCTCTAAATGAAGATTTGTTTATCACAAAAGTGCTCCCTGGGTTTTTGGGGGCCGGCCTTGGGGTCGGTCCGTTGTAACAAGGAACAAAACTCCGTGGTCGCTGCCGGCGATTGTGCGTTGACGCGTCGTAGGGCGCAATGCACATGACACTCGATTTCACATTCGACGTCGATCGAAAGCAGCTGCCAGCAATGGAAGCAGCAGGTTAGTAACCCTTTTTCATTTCGTTCGAGAGAAAATTATCGCTCGTCTGAGTGGCGTCCTCGGTGAATTGCTTCCAACGCTGCGCCAAGGAACGAATCGTAAAACAGTTCCTTGCGTTATTCGCGCAACTATCCCAAGTAGATGTCGGCGGGAACTTCAAATTTGTTTTGAGCTTTCTTGAACTGGGTTTTTCTTGAAAATTTGAAGTTTTGAGGGGGCTTTTTGCAACCTTTAGTCACTATAGGGATATAAAAACACGAAAACGTCAAGAACCCAAGTACGGTTTTCATCGTGTACGATGCCTTTAAGATCTATAGAAGTTTCGCGAACAGCCAGGTTTGTAATTACGGTACCGTGGCATGTGGTGTGCTACCGTCTCTGTCTGCGCTTCCCGTTGCCTACCGTATATAGAGAGCTGGCTGATTGCGAAACTTCTGGAGTTCTCAACGTAATCGCCACAAAGGCTGACCCGTTGGATAGCCCACAACGCCTGGATCATGAATATCACCCTACTTTCGCTCTAAAATGAGTTTGAAGCGAGTTATACAAAAAAGACGAAAAAGACGCCAATACACGAACTCGCTTAATTTCTGACCAAATCCTACGGGCGGTATTGTAGATCACATCCAGTCGCCTGCATATTCCGTCGTGTTTAGTGTTGTACTTCTTGAGTGCACGCCAAGGGCTCAACCTTCTTATTCAACCGCTTCACGTCCGCGTGGGCCTTCTCGTGTGCTTAGGCTCCCTAATTTCCACAAACACCGCCCATAACTCGTCATCTTCGAGTCAACAACTATGAGCACACAAGCAAAGCAATAGAACACACGGAAAAAAGGGCAAATAGACGTTTTTTAAGCTAGGTAAAAAGATTTTCCTTCGTAGTCCCTGGCTTTTCTTCTTCCTTGAAAGGTTTTTGACCCATCAGTTATTTTTATTTTATTTTATTTCTTTAAGGTTTAATTACCCAAGTTTGAGTTTGGACAGGATCTCGCGATTCCGGATTCACCTGCAACGGCTGAAGCACGCTTGACAAGTCTGGTCTATGGTATATGGTGCCTCAGTGGTATTCTCCTTACTGGTCTGGTGATCTCATGCGCATTCTATGGTAACCTAGTGCTGATCTGGAAATAGTGCGAATTCACTGGTACTTTGTTTGATATGATGGATAATGCTAGTAATATCATGGTGATGTCATCGACGACGAGTGACTTTGATGCGGCCGCCAAGCTAATGATGGAGGATGCGTCGATTCCGGCTCACCTTCGTGTTGTGATTGCGTATCTGATGGAAGGAAGAAACCAGATGCAGAACCTGTGCGATGTGAACTGTGAGCTGTCTCAACATGTTACTGCCTTATTGGAGGACAATGCCAAACTGAGGCAAGAAATCACAGCTCTCAGGAGTAGTAATAATAGCCTTGTTCCTGTTATTACCGAGTCTTCTCAAGTTTCTGCTGTTAACATCAATTCTGGCGATTCCAATTTTCATCTAGACTCCTTCATTGGTTCTGAAGTTTCACAATCTTCTGATACTTTTAAGACCGCGGATTTTAGAGAGGTGGAGCGTAGAGGATCCATAGTTATCATAGGCATACCTGAATTCCAACACTGGTATCCTTCATCACGAGATAGGGCTATTAATGATGTGAAACGTGTTTATGATCTCTTAAACTACTTATCGGTTGACTGCCTACCTGTATCAGTTCATAGGATGGGTAAACCTAATTCTTCTTTTAATAGGCTTATCAAGGTTGTTTTGCCGTCCTCAGCCATTGCAAACATGGTGCTGCAGCGAGCTCCTCGTCTCAAGCACTTCCCGCACCAAAAGGGGGTCTATATAAGACCATCCCTCCCAAGGGAGGAACGTGTGCGGTGGAGCGCCGGGAGGAGGGGTCGGGGCACTACATCTACAAGGGCTGAGGCTAGTACCTCGCGAGACCTCAATGTTGTTACTACACCATGCATTACTTCTACTGATCGTAATCTTCTTGTTACACCTCCTGACCCTCTCGATTTATCATTGCTCAGTGATTGTACAGCCAATTACACCCAGCATTTAAACAAGTAGATCATCCCCGGACTTTAAGTACTACTTCAACTTGCATCTCAACTAACATTCGCTCACTTTCGAAAAACATAAATTCCCTTCTTTTTCTGATCAAACAATGTCAGCTCAGTGTCGTAGCTCTGACTGAGACATGGCTGTCTGACACTATAAGTGATGCCTCTTTATTAGGTGAGTTTTGCGCTCATTATGAGTTACCCAGGTGTGATCGTAGCCATACAAAGGGTGGTGGCGTGGCATTTTTAATCAAAAAGAATCTTTTTCCTAGGCTTATTTATTCCGACACTATCCCAGATGGATATGAAATTATTTGTTCAGAAATTAGCTCTGGTCAACTGAATATACGAATGGTCTTGGTATACAGAACCCCTTCCTGCACGGCAGCGGCCTTCCAACAACTGATTAAAACGCTAAGTGATCTTCAATTTCTCTCAACTCGTTTCAACTGAAACACATGGAAGCAATATTTTGGACTTATTACTGACTTCTGACGCTAATCTTGTATACAGCACAACCGTCTGTGAACCAGTAGGGACCAGTGATCACGCGACGATTCATTTTGAACTAAACCTCACCCCTCCTAGAAACGATAGTAAGAAACTAAGACGAGATTTCAAGAGCGCAAAATTTCGGCGCCATTTTCGAGTATTTAAACAACGTAGATTGGTACGGTATTTTTAATGCCGTAGATTCAGTTAACGCTAAATATGAGCTCTTCAACAATATTTTGCAGCACTCTATTTATCTCTTTGTGCCTCTCAAGGAAGTTTCTAAGGATGAGGGTCATCTCCCGGAACATCTCAAACGTCTTGCTTCAAGAAAATAGCAGACATGGGATAAGGCGAAAAATACCGATGCGGCTAGTGATTGGGATACATATCGAGAAACTTGTTTAAAGTTTGAGAAACAATTGAAAAAGTATAATAAGAATGTGGAAAAGAGGGTAATTGAATCTGGGAATAAAAACACCTTTTACAGGCTCCCGAATGCGAGGCTGAAAGATAGACCACAGTTAGGACCGATTGAATGTGAAGGGTCTATGATAACTGACGATAAAGAGAGGTCTGAGATTTTGGCAACTGCTTTTGAAAAAGCTTTTCGCAGGGATGATGATTCTGATGACACTATCGTATATATTCAAGAATTCGCATGCATGGCTGACTCGGTCTGGTTTCATACAGGAGAAGTTCATGAACTTCTTATGAAATGGCCCAACTCTTTCTCTGATACAACTGATCATGGCCCCTTGAGATTCATCAAACAGGTAGCGCCCATTATTGTAGGTCCGTTATCACATATTTTCAACTTGTCTTTCATGCGTGCAGAGGTCCCGGATAGGTGGCGTATTGCTTTCGTAACGCCTGTACCTAAGAAACCACCATTCACTAATCCTGAGAATTTTCGACCAATCAGCATCACTTCAATTTTTGGTAGATTGTTTGAGAAAATTCTCAAGGTAAGAGTGTGCAAACATTTGGTGGATCACTCCATCATTTCGGATGATCAACATGGTTTTCAAAAGCAAAAGTCTACCGTGACAGCTATGTTGCAGTCGCTTAATGAATGGACCTCTTACGTTGATGAGGGTAAAGAGGTTGATGTTATCTACGTAGATTTCTCAAGAGCTTTCGATAGAGTTTCGCATTCAAAACTTATGTCTAAACTCACACGTGTCGGTATTCACCCCAGGATAAATGCATGGATCAGAGCTTTTTTGAGTAAAAGATCATTTGTAGTCCGCGTAAACTCCACCTTTTCTGATTCAAGGCCTGTTTGCAGTGGCGTACCGCAGGGAGGGGTTTTATCTCCAACCTTGTTTAACATTTTCACATATGAACTCCCGCGAATAGTATCCTTAGGTAAGGTGAAATGCTCCGCTTTTGCCGATGACTTCAAAATACTTTCCCCAATTCAACCGATAGCCGATAGAGAAAGCTTGCAAGAGGCTTTTAATGAGGTGATAAAGTGGTCCAAGGAATGGAAAATGTTACTGTCTAAGGAAAAAACGAAAGTTTTCCACATTGGTAAGAGCAGTTCAGAAGCTATATATACCGCAGAAGATCTGCAGCTTCAAATTGTTGAGGAAATAACGGATCTTGACTTCCTGGTTCGCAAAGATCTCACCTTCGATGCTCACTGTGCAAAGGCTGTGTCCAAAGCAAATAAGGTTATGTACTGTCTATTCAGGGCACTCTCTACTCAAAATGAGAAGGTGCGTTTGAATGCCTACAAAATCTATCTATATTAGGCCCCTTCTCGAGTATGGAACTGTGATATCAAGCCCTCATAAAGTCGCTACTATAAAAACGTTGGAGAAGGTTCAGAACAGTTTCACACGCAAGTTGATGATAAGATTCTTGGGATTTAACTATGCAAATATACCATGCAGTAGGGCTAGGAACGCAAGATTCAAATTGGAAGCGCTGGCGTGCAGGAGGAGAAGATTTGATCTTTTAATTATGTATAAGATTTTGTATGGACATAGTGGCTTGCGGCCAAACACTTTTCTCAAAATGAGGGCATCTAACACCAGAGGTAGTAAATTTAAATTAGTCTGCAGCGTGGCTAGGAAGAGTGTCAGGCACCATTTCTTTGTTAACAGGCTGGCAATGAATTGGAAAAATTACTTAAAAAAGGCAATCTACCGACGGACCTGTGCTCCTGCAAGCGTATAATGGAACAGTACTTGATGGCGGAGGATGAATGATCTTGTATTGGTATCACATTTCATCTGATCATCACTCTGTACACCTACGTATTCTAGATTTTTTATATTGTCGTTACACTTGTCTCTATGTGTTTTTATCTTTTACGATCTCTATGTACGCGTTTTTAATTTTATCGTTTACGATGCATTACGCAGGTTCACCCTGTAATAAGCAATTACAATTTCTTGTACTCCAGGTGCGCTAAGCAGAATACATGACGGGGATAAAATGCATGAAAAAAAACAAATGCCAACAAACGAAGACAAAACAAAAATCGTCTCTCACTAACGATGGGTGCAAGCGCGACGAAACTGCATAATGATAACTTCCTGAACATATGATGGGAAGAACTGGGATAGGCAAATACCTTCTCTATTGAGTCTTAACGAATTACCCAGCATTGCCAAAATACAAACTCTGAACTGAGCAGTATTTGGTGAAACCAGGGGCTTCAAGGCTTGACACATGTCTGATATCCCGTACATTTTCAAGACAAGCAAGAAATTTTTTATGGTGCGGTCAGTCTGGTCAACGCAACTAACCAAGGTTTTTCTGGGCGCGCCAGATAGGTGTCACTTTAATCTGAATACGAACGCAGGACGTAAGACCCAGACTCGAACCCGCCCTCAGGAGATGCAACCTTGTTGGCCTATACCTTATGCAAGTATAAATGTAGTGTCAGTCCGCAATCAGAAAACATCGATCAAGTTCAGAAAAGCTAGCAAGTCCGTTCGTAGCAAGGCAATCCTTAATTGCATGGAACTCTATATGGAGAGTAGATACCTTGGTAGTTTGTTGAGGTTTGGATGATCGCACAAAGAAGGAATTTCGAAGTGGGTAGTGATACCTGAATAGCTCGCCTTGACAGGGTGAATGTGCTGGTTGGCTTGGCGAGTGTGAGTTGGGTGGAAGATCCAAACAGTGGAACTTTTCAAACAGATTTTTCCCCGTAATATTTTAGGTCAGCTAAAACACGTCTGTAGAAGAGACTCTTAAAGCCTAGGGAACCCAGTCTAGTTTGGTCTGATGGCAAGGATTGGGGATAGCTCGGATCAGGAAATAAACGATATTACAAGTTTTGTAAAAATATTTTGTACGCTTTCGACTTTTAAAGGCAGTGGTCACGATGGTATAGGTAATCGAAAAAACTCCTTTAATCTGGCTTGGTGGAAAACAGCTGAAAAATTAGGAAGGTAGCGCGGTGAATAACGCGCTAGGATTAGAGTTTCTAAGACCCAAAAATGCCAGTTCGTGCACATGCACAGCTCCTTCCAAAAAGATCGCAGTCTCATGCTGAGCAGTCAAAAATCATCGACATTCAGAGGACGAAATAAATGCAAATCCACCTAATGAAAACAGTTAAACAAAGAAAGCAAGCACTTCGGTCAATGTTTTTGATTAGATGAGTACGTAAATATATTGAAATTCAATTTCAAGCCAGCTGATGTTCTTGATACTACAGATCATCGATGCCGATGATGTGGAGTGGGCTCGTCCACCATCAAAAGACAATTGAAATCCGTCCACCATCAGGGTTGAAATTTGGCCCGAAACAGCAGTTTTTTCGCAATTTTTTCTTATAGGTCCTTCTACTCTAAACCTAGAAGAGGGTTTAGAGAGGAAAAGAAGACAAGCATATTTGTTAGCGACCACTGCCTTTAACTTATCCTTTTTGAGATGGGGATTCCACACTAGACTGCAATATTCCAGCAATCGTAACACACAGGAATTATGAAGACGCTAAAGAAATACTTTCGATTCTTTCTAGATTCTGCTTCTTTCTAATTGAAACTTTTCTTACTCCTTTTTCTCCTTTAATGGCGCCTGTCGGAAGAGTTTTCAACGTTGGTAAAATCTACACTGTGAAGAAGAGAGATATATCGAAACTTTTTCTTGTCTTCATGTCGTCTTACCCCAGTGAGGTCTTCCAAAAAATTTCAAAAGCTCTTTCTTATTGAGGATATTTATTTTTTGTGACGCTTTTCTTTTCTTCTTCAAAAAGAAATCGACTTGGCCGATGCACTATATAAGGGATGCTGGACAGAATTCAGAAGTATGCCTAAATTCTGAAAAATTCTGCTAACTCACTATTGTGCTTATCCTCGGCTCGTCCTTTTGTTGATGGCCCCGGTGCTTCAGCCGTGCACGTGGTAGCGCCAGTCCATATCAAATCTGTTCGCACCTCAAACGTGGGTAATAAACAATAATCCAGAATTCTTCTTTACCTGCAGACTGGCGTAGAGAGAAGAAGAAATATGATTTCAGGCCAAAACGGATTGAAAATTCACTTCATCCTTCCAAAGCAACCAGCCAACATGACCCAAAATGTTGAAAATGGTTACGGGTTTTGGAATGGGCGACGGCGCCGCTCTTCTGCTTGGCGTCACGGGTTTTGGCTATGGGGCGCGCCGACGCCGCCCTGATGTTGGTATCAGACAACGGCGCGAAGTGTGATACAACCCAACATTGGTCCGACCCCCCACCCAAGTCAAGCGCTTTGCTCAGCCCCCCCCCCCCCCCGGAAAAAGTGATGGCGACGCGACGACCGGGGGGGGGGGAGAGGTCCTCATTTCGTAATTTTTTTATAGCAAAACCAATTTTTAATTCAAGACTACATCAAGATCTAATAATGCAATAAATAAATGTTTTCCACGAAAGCAGACAAAAACAACTCTCTTACGACAATGGCACCAGATGTTTGTTAAATGGCTGAATGTTCATTAGTGCCCTAAGGGAAAATAGGTGCGGTTTTGAGAATGAAAACCACATTAAGTAATTGGCGGTTCAAATGTAAAAACGCACTCAAATTTTCATGAATACAACTTCAATCCGAACAGCGCTACATAGGGTGGGCGGAGCCTGTTTTCATGCCCTGAGGGTACATAGGTGCGGCTTCAGGCATGAAAAGCACATCTAGAAATTGGCTAACCGGATGGGGAAACGCACCCGAAATTTCATGAATACGGCTTCAATCCGAACAACGCCACATAGGATGCGGTCCATGAAGAAATCGATAGCTGTGAAATATTTACAAGTATTTAAGGAAATTTGAATTAGGGAGTTTTGCGTTGCTACAACGTGCGAAAAACCTAGTCACGGACCCGAGTAATCAATTTCATTCTTTTACCCGGTTAAAAACGGCCTTTGAAGACCCATTTTTAGGTGTGATACAATAGATTGTATCACACCTAAATCCATACAAAATAGGTGTGATACAACAGATTGTATCACACCTAAAAATGGGTCTTCAAAGACCGTTTTTAACCGGGTAAAAGAATGCAATTGATTAAATGGGTCCGTGACTAGGTTTTCCGCATGTTGTAGCAACGCGAAACTCCCTAATTTAAAATTCGATAAATACTTGTAAATATTTCTCAACAATTCCGGACTTGAACATTTTTTCATGGTACCCAACCTATGTAACGCTGTTCGGATTGAAGCTGCATCCATGAAACTCTGGGAGCGTTTTTAAGTCCGGATAGCCAATTACTAAATGTGGTTTCGATGCCGGAAGCCGCACCTATGTGCCCTCAGAGCATGAAAACAGGCTCCGCCAACCATATGTAGCGCTGTTCGGATTCAAGCTGCAGCCATGAAACTTTGGAAGCGTTTTCACTCGCGGACATTCGCATTCAAAATGTGGGTTCCACGCCCGAAACCGCACCTATCTGCCCTGAGGGCGTAAAAATCGAAAGGCGATTTCATTAAGGAAATTGTAAGAGATATCACAGTGAACAGTTTAGTGACAGTCAGCTACCCATCGTTTTACAGCTTTGCGAAATTTTTACCCTTAGCGGGATCGAACCTGTGAATTCTAAATCGCTAAGAATGCATCTTCGATTACGAAATTCCAGAACATCTGTGTCATTTCGTTGACAGGATAGTCCGCTTGTAATGACTTCGATGACTGCGAGTACTCAACACCGCTGCTGCTGACATATCCAGGAGCGGTTTGGCGACACATTTTACCTTTCCAAGACTCCTCCTCATTGTCAGAGTCATTAACGATGGCCATGCTACTGTCTATTGTCTTGCATGCTTCATCACCAGTGAATTGTAAGCTCTTCTTGTGTGTTCCTGCCTCATTTTTACATCCCCACTTCATATCTTGCCTCATTTGTTTTTCTTCGCAAATGTTTCTCACTATTCAGTTTCTTTTTTGATCTCCTGTCTCATTTTGCTCTCTCAGTATAATCTCCAGTTTTATTTTGACCTCTTATTGTGATCTCATTTTGAAGTCATTTTTTATACTAACGGTATGGTTCTCAACCCCCCCCCCTCCGGCCGGATAGAAGTCCATCTTTGTTCTTGGTTGACCGAAGGTCCGACCCCCCATCCCACCGGATGTCGATGGGTCCGACTCCCCCTCTATGATACATAACACCTCACGCCGAACCCTGGTTGGTATAAATGTATGTCGAATCTTTCACACGTTAACCTGCCTCTCTCCCTCCTCTTTTCTTATTATTTCTTTTCTCACCTTAGTGATACCTTCTGTCTTTTTTTTGGCTCTTTTCTCTTCCTTCTGGTTGCTGCCTTTCTTCTCCGCGGTTGCTCAGAACTTGCAAGCATATTAGGAACACCTCAGCCAACATGTTACGCAAGTTTTCGGTAACATGTTGCAGTAGCTGCGGAAAGCTTTCCCTATGCACGACCGATAGATGTATTCAAAAATGAAGGAAAGCTGTTATGCTGGCGTGCTGAACGTGTCGGTAGGAGCCTCGCTCCACTCCGGTGGTTTGCTGCCTGGCACTCAGATCAGATCTGGCATCCGTTAGATACTGACAATTTTTGGACAACGTTGAGGCCAATGACAAGCAAAACACCGGAGTACACCGAGATTCTAACATGTACTCTAGACCTGAACTCATGCTCCGCTGTTAGGATTCGGCTTCATGACCTTACACAAAAGGCAAGCCTGCTCTTAAACGCGGGTTCAAACAGGTCACACGTCTGTAGCATTTGATTTTGATGGGTTCTTCCATGTAGTTTATCAGAGATTTGGTAATGTGTAGAGCAGTCTTATGTCACTGATCCACACTCCTCCCACTTCTTTCCTCACAGTACAAGGCCTTCCATAAACCGGTCTTCATACCCTGATATTCATGAAGTTTTTCTGTTACGTTTACGTGTAAGATAATGCATCCTCACTGCTGAATAAACGTCATGTACCGTAATCATAGTGAAAAGATGAACGTTTCTTGGCGGTTGATTGAGGGCCGAAGGAAAATGCGACTTCAAGTACAGTTCGTCTCCGCAATTTCGTTCAGTCCGCAAAGTGCATGCTGAGCGCGAAAGCGTGCTGTGGCGCGGTTGCGAGTATCCTCAGACAGGGATGTGGGATCACCCGAGCCGTTTTATCCTATGGTGCCCGGATGACATACTCGCAACCGCGCCACAGCACGCTTTCGCGATCTGCGTGCACTTTGCGGACTGAACGCGAATGCGTAGATGAATTGTAACTGTATTTCAGCCATGGTGGTTGTACTTTCAGCTTTTTTTTATGACCCCGCATTCGAAGGGTAGAAAATATTGGATAAGAAAACGTTGGCAGGCGAAATCATGAGCATTCCAAACTAGTTTTAATGATGTTCCAGAAATATCGCTTTTCGTCTGGATAGTCTTCGATTAGAGGCTTCCAAAAGATTTGGGGAAATGGTTGTGGACGAAACAATGCTCAATTGGAAACATGTACAAGCAATTTCGCGGAAAAACTCATTGGTGACAAGTTTGTAAAAAAGCGCTTGGACGTATAAGATAAAAAAAGACAATGGCAAGTTGAAAAAACACATGCAGAGCGGGTTTCACCGTTCAACACTATCACCACCATTTACTATCATTGCCTTTACTACCGTCTTCAGAGACCATGCTGACGAAGATTTTCGTATGCAAGTTTTTTGTTAGAATTAGCACCAGGTGTATCTGAAATCACGAATAGGCAACATAAAAACCCTAAAAAGACTGGCTTCGACATTAGGCCGTTGGAAAAATGTGTCGGTTTCTCGAGCTGCTTGTTCAGGTGCGACTGAAGGAAAGTACGGAGCTTCGAAATGCTATCGTAGGCGTAGTTCAACGTTGTATCGGCGTCAACGAAGAGCGAATTGATTTTGATCGGCGAGACACCAAAGCAGATCGGCGAGACACCAAAGCGTACCAAGCTTGATGCCAGGTTTGATAACTCTGGAGACGGATTGAAGATTCTTGGAAGTAGTTTGCGCTCTACAATTGATCGCTGCGTATCTATGTTGGCGATCAGGGTAGTCGCGTCTTGAATCCATCCGAAAATCTTGCTGACTTCGGTCAAGGATGATTGAGAGACTTCGATGTGAAGAGAGGTTAGCGCCTTACAGTGACCATTGAGGGATTTGAGTGCTTGGGTGACACAGAAGATAGTGAAGTCGCCGTCCAGTCCATCATTAATTTGAGTGGGAGTAGGCGTAATGATCTCTTCCGTCACCTTTTCACCTTATTATCAGGTAGAGTTCATCCTTGAGGTAGGCGTCAATGTGTCGAAAATCCCGATTAGACAACTGCGGAATAGTGAAGACATGGTCGACGTTGAGCGCCAACGTGAGAGACTGAGCCAAGTCTACGGCGAAGCGATACTTGTCTGGAACAAGCTTTGAAGACGAGCAGTCGTCGACACTGTCCGACGTCACTCCATTGGGGTCTCCACCCTCACACAGCACTTGGACTTTCTCCAAGATTGTCAGCGGACGAGGCACAGTTGCGTGGACCGAGGCAGGTCCAGCTAGGAAGTTAGGCTTCGACTTTGCAGCCTCCACCATATTCGGAATGGCGTTGACGACACGTCGGAAGAGATTTTCTTCAACATCATCGGGACGCTTGTCGGTAGCTGTCATCGCATCGGTGGAGCTCGAGTCGAGTTCCATGGCTATAGAGTTGACAACAGCTGGTCCTTGACCGTCGCTGTTGCGAGCTTCACTACGATGACTCTTCGAGGTGTGAATGTCGTCACCAGTCCTTTCGGTTATTGCGAGCACAACCTTAGAACGTCTCCTGTCTGGAATGCTTTGGGTTGCGAAGAGATAGGCGACATTCTCAAAAAAAGGGGGACATAGTGATATCAGCGCGATTCAACGCAACAAGCACAACGCGAAAATCTGAAGTGACGAAAAAAAATTTTCATCATGAATACCAATCAGCTCGATTCGTTATGGTATAGGCGTGTTCATGGATGAAGTTTTGCAAACAAAACGAAACATGAACTGAACAGAAAGTCATTTCGACTCGTATCGGCACCAATCGATCAATTCAAACAAAATCAAATGCGAAATGGAATGATTTCGAAGTCGACGAAAATAAAAACATCATGAGTAGGCGTACTAAAGCAATGATGACCTGTTTGAACACATTAAAGGTCCATAATGGAGGCGAAAATGTTCACTCGAGGAATGAATGCGTTTGGTTCACTTCGGATGATACATCAGAAAAACTATGAAAATGGCGAACAAATGGATCCTTTTTTCACGAATAGGTTGGAGTAGGTGCTGTGATCGTAACCATCATGATGGAGAAAGGCGAGAACTGGAAGGAAGGAAGAATAGAGGCGAAAATCACGAAAATAGTAATTTCGGATTTAACCGTAATCGGTGTTAGCCGTGGAGCATGATCACTGACAGGTCCTTTAAACCATCGATGACGTTTTTGTGAGATTCAAGGTTTTTTGACTGGTAAACAGTATTAGGCGAGAGTATTGACAAAATAGGTGTAATATTCAATCGATACGCGACCGATCAAGAACCTCTGGCCTGTTTACACGCTCTATGCGGCTGCACCCTACTACGGGAGCAGGGGTGTGTGGAAATTTTCAAAAAATTTTCAGAAACAGAAAATCTAGTTTGTCAGAAAGCAGCAAACAGAAAACAGAAAGGCCAAAATGGCCAGAAAACAGAAAACGGAAATCAGAAAACAGAAAATTTTTGGAAAATCAAAGCGTACATAAATATGCATGTTTGTATTCACTGTCTAAAATGTTCCTTTCAATCTAAAATGACATATATTTCAACATTCATCCCATGGTTTTCGTCAGCTTATTTGTTATTACTTAAGGATACGCCACACACTCTGCCAAACGTTCTAGAGTTACCTCTCATTGAGGCCTGCTACGCTCCCTTCTCCCTCGCAGCGCTAGTTTCACTTTGTCGCGATCGGTGGCTATTTGTGGTGAATTTATCCCAGTATTCGCGACTATGTTAAAGTCACCGCGAAGTCGACGACTCACTTTGTCGCGATCGGTGACTATTTGTGGTGAATTTATCCCCGTATTCGCGACTATGCTAAAGTCACCGCGAAGTCGACGACGCTTGGGCATTTAGCAGGGCGACCTATGCCGACGTGATGACGTGAGCGTTTGGTTCGAAATTCTCGTCGCGTGAATTTCACTTTTCCAAGGACGCGCATCCACATGGATAAGATAAGTGCACGACGCATTCTTGGGGCAGGATTCAGATGTCAACATTAAAGCCGGTTCAATTACCCAAGGTTGTTGATTTTTGAATGTTTTTTGCCGTAACTGCAGTTTAACGTCGCAGTGCACGTTATGGTATGTTTACACAAGGTGCAGAGATGATCGCAAAACGCTTGGCTTCGGGCGAGATTGAACAAGCATATTCCCTTTCGGGGGGAGCGCCTTATCGCACTGCACCACCGAAGCCCCAGTGCCGCTCTCATTCAACTGCTCGGTAAATCTTCACCGAAGCAATCATCCTTTCACCCGCATAACGGGTTGAAACAGGTATACCGTCAGAGACTACCTAACAGTCGTAGACCTGTCAAGATGATGCCCTAGTCAAGTCTTTCATGATTTTTGGATGTTTTTTGCCGTAACTGCAGTTTAAGGCATCTTTCATAGTCCTCAACGCAAGCGCGGCACGCGCGTGTCGCGCGGGAAGTACGGTGGACTATGAAAGTTCTTACCGCGCGGACGCGCGGTAAGAACTTTCATAGTTCATCAGCATCGCCATCGCGGCGCTGCCTGAGCCCCCGTGGCGGTTTTGTCGTTTCAATCAATACTTTCTTCTCGGTTCAAATCCACTCCAACATGAATAATTCTGGGACTATCCTGCGCCACCGCATACGCAAATTTAAGCCAGAAACTTCTGTACAAGTCCCAGTTAAAGTCCGACTTTCACCCGCACCGCCATGCCAGTGCCGCCGGAGATTTTATAGTGGCTTCCCGCTCATCCCGAGCGAGCCGCGCGGTGAAAAGTTTCATAGTCCACCGCTCGTCCCGCGCGTGCCGCGGTTGCGGTGAGGACTATGAAAGGTGCCTAACGTCGCAGTGATTATGCTGGTTCAATCTTGCCCGGAGCCAAGCATTTTGCGATCAACTCAGCACCTTGCGTAAACATACCCAAGCTTGAGATATTTGGACCCCGCTCAGCCTTTGGAGGCTCACGTCCACTGGCTGCTTCTGGGCCTTCATGCTCATCGATTAGCATGGTAGGCCTTCATGTTCTTCAAAAGGCTTGGTAGGCCTTCATTCTCCCCAGAAGGCATGGTAGGCCTTGAGGCTCCTTGACAGGCATATTAGGCTTTCAATATTTCGGCGCTACAATCGCCCTCAATATTCAATATTATGGTGAAATTGGTGAAGTTGAAAGCGATTGTCGTGCCGAGCGCGCTACTATGGCGTAATGCGGGACGAACACACTTCAGTCTCAATCTTCTCGCGATACATTTTCACCACTGAGGTGATAATAGCGCGAAGATTTCAGACTTCAAATTCACCTGTAGATCAATAAATCATTTTGGTCAAAACAAGTGGGGAAGGTTTGGCAGAGCATTCGGAGTAGAACGTATTGGACCTACACAAGAAATTGGGAGGCCACGCGATGTTCATGCCAGAGTTATCAACTTATTTGACAAGCCGGTAACCAATCTTTCGATCACGGATGGATCGCAGAGTTGGTTGGTTTTTGGCGTGGATCGAACGCTCGCTCGTGTACGGCAGCAACAGCGCTTCCTGCCATTACGCTAAAGGGGCCAGAGTCAGACTAAGAAATTGAATACGTCAAGAAGTTTTTCTTACTAAGATTTGAATTCCAAAGAACATCCTTCTCACTTCAAGGTGTGTTTTGCCTATGACGCGAGACGGAAGGATTATAAGTGAAATTAGCGATTTACGAGGATCCATAAAGTGCTTCTCCAGAACGAGTATCTAGGGTTAGAGTAAATACTTGATGCACTTAGTCTACCAGGATATAGCAACGCAAATAAAAGTAACTTAATCAAGGAAATGGTAGACTCTGCACCAAACTCGCTAAAATTGTCATTCTCTACGAGTTCGTTCCGACACATCAATAGAAAGAATCTCAAAAACGGTTCTACATCATATCCGTCAAGCAGCTCTTCCTGACGAGAACCCTTGTATCCTTCATGGCTTGTGACCAGGGATGAGCGGAAATTTTTTTCTGAACTTCGGAAATCGGAAATCGGAAGGATCTTCTTAATTTTGGAAATCGGAATTCGGAAATCGGAACGCCAAAAAACTTCGGAAATCGGAATGCGGAAATCGGAAATACATTTAGTGAAATTCTTAACGCTCCCCCCTGGTGACTGCGTGTACCAAGAAAACTTGAACTCATCCTTCTTTACCGAAAGTTTTCATGCAAACACAATTGACTCTGGCTTTGTGAAAAGTGAAAACGGACCTCGAATCCAAATTCAGCGCCTAAAATAACCCTCTGGGGATTTGGCCAGAGAGAGCGTAAAAATTTTTTATCTCGTGAATATTTCCGATTTCTTCCGCATTTTCGGGCTTTTTTTCGGAAATCGGAATTCGGAATTCCGCTCATCCCTACTTGTGACTGTGGAACTGCGCAAAAGCTATCTGCCACAAACGTGATCACCCTCGCAAGTTACCGTGACTTATCATTCATTGGAGAAACATTGGTTACTGCTTTTTCCGATTTTTTTTTCTGATTTTGGCCAGTTTTTCAGAAAACAGCAAACAGAAAACAGAAAGGCTAAAATGGCCAGAAAACAGAAAATTCCTCACACCCCTGCTAGGGAGTGATGAACGCTCTCCTTTTTCGCCATAATTCTCCGTAGCGCTCAATTCTAAGGGATACAGATGGTTTATCGACCTTTCAAGATGTTTTCTTCTAGGCGTGCGAATGACTGCTGATCTAACTGTTCCATTCTCTGTCTTGTTTAGTCCTATAATTAAACCCAGTGGCCAACTTCCTCGCGGCAGTGAGTCATCGGCTACGATGACAACATCATTGATCGATGGCATGTGCGGGGTCGATCTTCCCTGACGAATCCTCTGCTGGTTGCGTTCAGCGATGGCAAGCAAGTAATCTGTATGCCACTGCTTCCAAAAGTGATCAAGGTTTGCGATGGTGCTCTGATGCCATTCTAATAGGCGTTCTTTTGTCGATTCTACGTGATCACTGTCCCCGCGAGTGTCAGAAAAGGGGATTTGCAGTTGAACTTCGGGCGAAATAAAAGCAACTGGCCTAATGACCCTCACATCTGATTGCGATGACGTAATGTAGGTGAGGGGACGCGAGTTCAGAATCGATTCGGCTCCCACAACCAGCGTTTGGAACTGCTCAAAAGGCAGAATCGCACGTCTTACTGGCTTCTTAAAGGCGTTTTTGAAAATACCCACGAGCCTCTCGTAGAATCCTCCCTTCCAGGGAGACAGAGGAGTGATAAATTTCCAAACGATATTGCGATTTACATGGAAATCCATGAACGATGAATCGGAAAACACTTGCGTAAGGCATTCACTACCTGACTTGAAAGTGGACGAGTTATCACTCATCACAATTTCCGGGGTCCCTCTACGAGCGATGAACCTTCGAAAAGCCATGATGAATCGCACAGCAGTATTATTTTTATAACCTCCAAGTGTACAGCACGTGTGACCATGCAAGTGTAGAGACAGACCCAAACTTTTGAAGGCGTATTCGACTCGTCGCGGTAGAGCATTGATCCCAGATAATACAGACCAACCTTTCGAAATGGACGACACCTAGTCACTCGTTCTTCAGGGAAACAAGGCATGTTTGGGTAACGATAGGCGTAAGCATTTGCTCTTCAGCAAACGATACAACGACGAAGGGCTTTTGACACAACCGAGCGAGCTTTTGAAATGAAAAATTTTGCTTGTAAAGCCGCCGTTGTTGATTGCACACCACCATGCATGACTCGTTTGTGGAAATGCAAAATAATAATTTCTGTCAAGCCGTGACTGGGAACCAAAAGAATAGGCGATTTTGTTTCGATTGCGATGTCAGCGTTACGTAATCGATTTAGACACCGTATCAGCTTATCCTCTGCGACTTGCGCGTTGAATTTCGAAATAGGCAATCGCTGCAAGTGCTCAGCGCTCTCGCGATAGTGCTCCAGTAAGAGAAAGTGCTCTGCTGCGATGAACTCTTCTATAGTGATTTTGCAATCCAAAACGTTAATCGCAACAGGGGGGATGGATTTTTCTAGGCGTTCCTTCAACTGTGGAGTGTTAAGGCGGAAAAGAATGCGGGAACGCAGAAATTTGAAAACATAACAGACACATCGTACGAGTTTCAAATAACTGGAAGTGGAACGGAAAGAAATAATAGAGGCGTACATTTCTTCCGATTCCTTTTGCGTGCTGGCGAGGCGTTTCAGCTCCAAGTCCTTCTGAGACGCATTCATGGGCGCTGCTGGAAAATTCATACTACTGTAAGGCCATTCCTTTTCTTGCAACCTGATGAATTCCGGACCGCGCCACCAAATATGATCCGACGAGGCATTCGTTGGAAGCCCACGTGTTGCGCAGTCCGCAGGATTATCATCAGACTGTACGTAATGGGAATTAGGCGTGATTTTTTTTCGAACTC
Organism: Aplectana chamaeleonis; assembly: GCA_029168955.1. Lineage (NCBI taxonomy): Eukaryota > Metazoa > Nematoda > Chromadorea > Rhabditida > Cosmocercidae > Aplectana > Aplectana chamaeleonis. Next base: position 73,457 of record JAPDOI010000521.1, read on the forward strand.
TTCCTGAATTTTCCTGATATTGGAAATCCGATTTTGAACAAAACTTTTCAGTGGTTTCGTTGAAAAAATCCAATGAAGAACTATCTGTGAGTCCGAAAATATTCGGATTGCTGATAAAGGCGTATCCAATTCGGAATGAATGAACTTTGCCAATCGTTCACTGATGAGCGTGGCTAATAATTCGAGGCGAGGCATCGTTAATTTTTTCTTTGGATTTAGGCGTGTCTTTGCCAGGAACAAATTCGAGGAGAAAAAATTTTTTGCCTTGCAAACCAAATATGAACAACATGCATACGCCCGATTAGAGGCGTCACCAAAAGCGTGCAATTCGAAACTGGCGGATTTTATAGGCGGTGTTATGAGACGCGGAATAGTTCCAATATCATCACTTACTTCCATGATGAGCTTTTCCCACTTGTCCTTTGTTCCCTCTGAAAATGAATGATCCCAGTCGTAGGCGTCTGACCACAAGTCTTGTGGCATTGTCGAGTTCGTCGCAGTCTTTCCACACGGCGCGTTCCTGCGATTGACATCGTTGCAGCTGGAGGGCCTCCTGACTCGTTTGCAGTATGGAATACTCGAGCCCTGTTACGATAGGACCAAATCTGGAAAATGTGAGAATGAACCCCGAAGGGAGCACATGCGATGACTCATGAGTCAGAATATCCCAAAAATTGTCGATTCCAATCAAAATTTCAGGCGTAATATTCTGATCATTCCTCTGAGGAATTTGAATGCCCATCTCAGACAAAGCGAAAGAATCATCAATACTGAGATTCGGATGAAACTGCGGTGATGTCAACACATCTTTTACGTATAGGCGCACTATCAATTCTTCGTCTTTGTTGTCATTCAGCGTCACATCGGTAATACCTAAGCTTTCATTAGTGACTCGATCACCCAGCGTCATCAGACTGACGTCACGATAATTATCGATCGGAAGTCCCAGGCGGTTAGCTGCACAAGTAGTGATGAAACTAGGCTGTGAACCAGAATCTAGCAATATCGAAATACGTTCAAACGACTTTTCTTTCACATTAAAAATCCTAGCATCAACGATCATCAATCTCGAGAGCGTTAACTGTTTTTGCGATTTAGGTGTCACTGGGGCACATCGAGATGCACTACAACTAAGTTCTGTGGAGAGGCACTGCAAGGCGTTTTGAAGCTCATCTTCCGAATCCACTGAGCAATCGAAAGCGTTTGCGAAATTTGAGTTCGAATTTATTGTTGAGTGCCTCGAACCAGATGCGCGGGAGCTAGACTGACCCATGGAATTTCGAGACTGCTGTTTGAACGCGACAGTTCATGAAGAAGGCGAAAATGAAGTCAAAGAACGAAAAGGCGATGAATTATGGCTTCCGGCGACGAATCTCGCGACCTGCGTCTCTAGTGCAAGAGACCTCGAGAGTCGTCTCTGCGTCTCGGAAGTCTAATGCAGTAACGGCTCTGATGTTCTTCGCGGTGAGCACTAGGTGAGCGAGAGTGAGCGGGTGACGTACGTCTTTTGTCAAGTTTACCACAAAGCATTATGTTATGATCAAAACCACAACGTTCGCAAGCTGGTACCGAGCAGAATCGACTAGGATGGCCTTCTTTAAAGCATTTCCAACACAGGTTGTATGTACATTATGACGATTCGACGTCGATCGCTAGGCGAAACATTTCTTGTACAACGTAGCGATGGGTGATTATACGATCGACAAAAGCAACATGTTCTGGGATCCCATCTAGCAGGTGAATGTTTTCGAGCAGATGAAATACTAGCGGTATTAACAGGATACTCTAGGCGTTGTTTAGGCGATCGATAATTTTCTATAGCCTCGAGTTCCTCAATGACCTTATCGAGGCCGTCCAAAAGCTGATCAAACGTCCATGTAGAACCGAAAGAATGTTCCCGTTTCGCAACGTCTTGTCTAGTCGACCCAGGAAACTTATCCAAAACTATCCTAATCATAGCAGTGGCAGTCGAAACGTTTTTATATCTGGAGAGTTGAATCAAAAATGAGTGCAACTGGCAGAGAAAGTTTCTTTGAGAAATAGGCGCTGATAAAGCGTCAGGCAAATCTCTGACTTGTTGAAAAATCGGATTTCTAGCACATTGCGGCCTGTTAAAGCGTTTGTGAAGGAGCTCCACTGCCAGATCGTAATTCTGCTTGGTGTTATGAATGCTATTAAGGACATGGGCAGCATTTCCTTTCAGAGCTAGCTTCAGATAAATGAATTTGGCAGGAACAGGAATGTTAGGATTCGAATGTATCAACGTATCGAATGTGCACCAGAACTCGTTGAAGTTACTCACGTCTCCATGGAACTGTTCCACCGAAATCTTCTGTATCTGTCCTGGCAAATCGTTGAAGGCGTCCTCCACTGGAGGCGTAACAACCGCATTCCGTGCGCTTCGAAATCGGAAGGCACATTTGAAGGCGAATTACACAGAAAAGCCTACGGAAAATTAGTCGGAGCATGCGACATGTTTTCAAAACTTGGCGGATTCGAGTCGTAAGGCGTAGTGTTCGTAGGATTCGTAACTACTATAGTCTCTCTGATAGGCGTGATACTCTGAGCTCCCGTTGAGCGATCGGGTTTGCTAGGCATCTCAACTTTAGGACTACTAATTTTGCTTCTAAGAGCATCTTCGATGACCGCGATTTTACTGAGTTGCGCATTCAATTTGCCAAACTAATCTACAGCATTATCCTCGGCGTCTTCGCCACCGTGCTCTCCCCAATGTTGATCGATTTCCTCCAGCAATTGGCCGCATCTATCAGGCGTTTTACGAGCGAAATTGACACCGAGTTCGAGTTTTCCTTTAACATGTGCCAAGGAAAATTCAATTTTTTTTCGTTTTTGAATCAGCCAACGTAGCTCTCCTACGGATTAACATAATCAGGCGTTCTCTTGGCTCAGCTTCGCTCAGAATAGGGCCGCAACGTAGCAAATCATCATCGAAATCGTTCAAAACTGATGTCAATTTAGACAATGACTTGGTGATTTGAGACTTGACACTTTGAATAGTAGTCATAACAATGAAGATAATATCGATGAGTTGTACAAGTTCTAAACAGACGAAATTGAAGATGAGTTAATCATTATGACTTGATGAAGGCGACGAATAATCTCATTGAATGAGCGTTACGCGAAATAAAAGCGATATTAACGTTAGAATGATATGCATCAGACTGGTGTGTATGCAGATAAGCAGAAATAGTCAGCGAATAGTCCAAGCACTAGAAGAGAGCATTCAACATAAGCGTAAAGGATCGGTTTGACAGCACAGGCGTATTTCCAAAATAAGATGGCTTCCATGCCACGATCGACGTTCCCCGGTTTCTGGGCCTCTACGGCTCCAAGCCTTCCCAGCTGCGTCCCTGGCCCTGGGCCTCCCCGGCCGCCGGATCCCAGCCTTACGGCCCAACGTCCGAATCCTGGGCAACGCGATGAACTGCAAACTTTTAAGCGTAACTTATCTACCACCCCGGGTGGTCCGTGCGGAGCAACTGAAGACTACTGCCACCAGCCTACTGCTACTCTTGAGACCGTGGAAGATGAGAACACTTGATCCTTAAGGCGAACTGACTGCGAGAGTGGCTTAACAGGACATCGATCTTAGATTTGGCCGATGCACCATGTCGCGTCGGTGGTTCCTAGTTTTTTCCTATTTCCCTTTTAGACTTGTTTTGACAAATGTTAATCCGCAATCAATTAAAATATGTAAAACATTAAATAACAACAATACCTAAAAAGGGTCCCTTGGGGCGACCGTTCCTCGAAGAGTATGGGCCCAGCAGAGAATAATTCCCGAAGGCGAGGGAAAATTCAAACGGGCCGGAGTGTGGGCATCGATGGCGCGGCCGTAACGTGCGCCAGCAGGAGCGAGAATTGGAAAGTCGTTCGCTGATTTTGGGATTGCCTGCTGCGGCGCGTCGACTGGTTACGGTACCATGGCGCGGAATTTGAATAAGTCGTGCTGACACGACACCGCTTAATGGTTCCAAACTCTAAGGAAAGATTAGGGGTTTGTTACTCAGAAAACCGCCGCATTCAATGCGTGTCGAATATGCTTTAAACTCGAGTGACCACACCCATCGAAAGGCTTCATCACAGGGTCACGTGCTCCAAGCAGCAGCACGTGCTGCAAAATTTTATAGCAGGAGCATGTGCCGCAAAATTCAATCGCAGGAGTACGTGCTGCAAGGTAGTCCAGCGCTATCGTAGCAGCACACAGACGCGATGCGGCTGGCACATCGACGTGCGACGCGGCCAGCTCGCCGAGCACCATCTGGGGCCGTCAGCGATTGGGCGAGGCTTCCAGCGGCCGGGGGGTAGAGTACCGCAAACTTGGGTAATTGAACCGGCGAAGCTGCTGACCTCTCAGTTCCGTCTCAGGAGTGCATCGTTAACTTTCCTTTTTTGGATAATCGTTTTTGTCATCGAGTTGAATGTGTATCGTGGTGCACGCATTGGACGGCTTATTTGTTGGGGCACGTGCTGTGATTTGAAACACAATAAAAGCACGTGCTCTCCTAGCAGCACGTTCCCTGACTGTGCTCGAAACTACCTTGTCTTCGAGTTGAATGCATATTCGACACGCATGGAATGCGGCGATTGCCTGAGTACGCAGGTCAGCTCTATAAAATCCCGGATATCCAATTCACGACGAAAATCGGAGGGCGGCGCCCTGTATCACCATGGTATCCAATACACTTCCAGCTACAACGCCTACTTCCCCTCGTATAGTCTAGCGAGCCTGCCTACAGTAGTACGCAGGATGAGATCGTGATCTACAAAACTGAAGCTGAATCGCAATCAAATGGCTAAGCATGTTATGTGGAAAAGCACTAACTGCGTAGTAGTAACTGCGCTTGAACAAAAAAGATACTGGGAGGATCGTGCTATCCCTGAGCCTCATAGTGATTCACAATGCCTGTACAATGGAGGCTGCAAAATTTATTGGAAGTTTCAAAAGATTCAAAAGTTTCCAAAGTGGAACTTTCCAAAATTAAGAATATTCTTCTTCACAGGAGAGCTTTCGGCCCTTAGCGCCTTCCTCAAACCTGAAACACAAGCATCATCATGAGATGGTGTTTGGCAATTAGAATCACCGCTAAAATGGCGTGAACGGCTGGCCTTAGGCCAGCTGTTCACGCCATTTTTGACCTGGCCAACAGGTAAGGTCGTTGCGATTCTTGTTTTCAGAGTGTTCTTCTAAACGTCATGATGCGCAGTGATCTTTTATCACCCAATCACACTACCGTAACCATGGAGAATCATCGCAGTTACGCAATAAGTTAAAAAACATCACGCAACTCGTCCCTGTTGTTGAATTCAGGTGAAATGCGCCTTATCTCTAGCGCCTCCAAGGATTTCCTTTCTGTTCGATTACTGATTGACCTATGCAACACTGCAATGATGAGCTGTGTGGAAGCCTCCTGCGCGTGCTTCAAAGTTCTATGCTTGGAGAACCCGTTGTTTGGGTAGGAGGCCGGATTTCTCAACGCTCTTCTGTGTTCATCTGAGCTTTTGAAGACGGGCATCTTAGTTTCTCCTACGTACTTCTCTCTAAAACTCTCACATTCTATCAAATACACGATCCCCATCTGCTGACATATTTTGTTGTCATTACAGTATGTGCAATTTGGCCACCCACATCTTTTTTCATAGGGCCTTGAGGTGAGCAAAGTTTTCAGAGTTGGAGTTGGACGAAATACGAGCCGTACTGGGAGCGACGAGAGTTTCACGACACTATTCCCTCTTTGTGCCACGTATTCGTTCACGAATATTTCAATACCATCGAAATACCATCTGCAGTGGTATGAGGTTTCCAGAAATATGCATGTGTTGTGTTATAGCCATTTTCGCTTAGAATATGCTCAACCATCGCATCCAACTACGTAAGGCCTCGCCTTTTCTCTTTTCATTAGGAGATTACGCACTACATTAACTTACATGTACTTCGGATGGCCGTTTCTCGAATGGATCAATATATTTCTTAAAGATGGTTTTCTATACCAACTAACCTCACTAGCCCCATTGTTTACTTTTGGTTACAAGAGATACTGTCAAAAACAAGGTACAGGACGAGAACTTCAAAAAGTGTACACAAACCATTATGATTATTTAAAGACGTTTTCTATATGCGAGGGGTTCGAGTGAGATTCCAACGCCTGGTGTACATCAGAAGCATTTTTTTAAGATTGTGAATTTGAAGAGCTGGAAATTCGTTGAAGAGTTGTGTCAAGCCTGTATTTATTTCTCGTCATCCCCAGCCAGGGCACTGGATCAGACCATAATGTAAAGCGAGACAGATAACAAATTGAGGAAGATATCGAGTTGAGGAATGAAAACCCGGTCTATTTGGTTTCGATTTTTTCATTTCTTTTTCTGCCTTGTGTTGCAGAGCGTCAGGAACAGGGTCAAGCAGGTCGTTGGACAAAAGGCGTTCGTTTTTGAGACCCCCTCCATTTGCGGCGGAGCTTTGCGACACCCTCCCTAACAATGGCTCCGCTGAATTTTAGGTTGACTCGCCCACTTTGCTGAAGATTTGAATGCTCGTCAGATTTGCATATGTCCTAATAGCGAAAAAATGGCTGCTTGGGGGCATTCCAGTGTAAAATGCAATACTCTTACGGGCCGTAATTAACCGGTTCGGTAAAATAAACCACAAATGAATTAGAAAAAAGCAAAGCCGCTCATGTAGAGTGAGAAATAGAAGAAATCGCTCGTTGGAAGAAGTGGTTCAAAAATGCCGTTTTTCAATAGCCTTTTCAGCCTTGGTTTTCACTTTCAGAAGACGGCAGTCGAACATAAATCTACTGATTGGTTATGGAAAAATACGCTAGCTGGATTATCTCTAAAAAAATTTTTTTTCGGGAGTTTCTACCACACCTTGTGTAAATAGTGAGGTGAGAAATCCCAGAAGAAAATTTTGAGAAAAAAATCCAGGTAGTGTAGTTTCCCATAAACATTCAGTAGATTCACCTTAAAGGCAGTGGTCACGATGAAAAACGTTATCGAAAAAACTACAAAAATCAGCTTAGATCAAAAACAGCTGAAAAACTGTGACGGCCACGCGATGAAAAAATGGGTTAGAATTAAAATTCCTAGGGCCCATGAAATGCCAGTTCGTGCACACGTGCACAGCGCTACACAAAAAGATCGCAGTCCCATGCCGAGCAGTCAAAAATCATCGACATTCAGAGGAAGAAAGAAATGGAAATTTACCTAATAAAAACAGTTGAGCAATGAAAGAAAGCACTCCAGTCAATTTTTTTGACAAGATGCGCTCATAAATTCAGAGGTGCAATGATTGAAATTCAATTTCAGGCCAGCTGATGTTATTCATATTCGAGATCATCAATGCCGATGATTTGGAGTGGGCTCGTCCACCATCAAAGGACAAGAAAGTTCAGGCTCCAAATTTGAACCAAAACAATGGTTTTTTCGCGATTTTTTCTTATAGGTCCTACTACTTGAGACCCAGAAAAGGGTTCAGAGAGAAAAAGACGACAAGCATATTTGATCGCGACCACTGCCCTTAAAGGCGATGTTCACGATAATCTTCGATTTTGAGATTCATCGCTAAATGGATTGTTTGGCCCCCGAATAGAACTGAAATGACGAAGAAACCGGAAAAAACGCACCAGAAGGCCAAAAAATCCTTAACTCTCACACCGCTTCTTTACTCTCAGTGGAACTGTTCATTGTGACAGTGAAATCTTTTGTGGACCCGTCTTCTGCAATTTTCTTTTTTGTGTTGCTCCGTTTTTTCCTTATGGCCCTAACTAATCCTGCTTCGCATAAAATAATCTTCTATTTTCGATTGACCCAATTCTCCACCGGTGACAACCACCATGAACATGTTCATCAATTGGACAACTAGTCCAGGCCAGAGAATGATGTCACTGAAATGAGACGATTTAGTGCGTTTCTGACCGTTTTTTTTTCGTAATTTCGGTAACTCTTGTAAGCCAACGCATTGTTTTGAGTGAAAAACTCTGGAACGGAAATCATCGTGAAAACTGCCTTTAACCTCGAATGCCGCCTTCTAAAAGAGAGAACCTAGGCTGAAAAGGCCAGTTGGAAAAAAAACTACTTTTTACACCACTTTTTCCAACGGGCGATTCTTTCTACTTCTCACTCTACATGAGCGGCTTTGCCTTTTCTACTTCATTAGTGGGTCTTTTTTGCCGAACCGCTGGATTACGGCCAGAGTAATGTATGTGACACTGGAATGCCCCCAACAACCATTTTTTTGCTATTTGGACAATTGCAATTTTGACGAGCATCCAGGCCACCAGATGTTGGCAAACAAATCTGAATATTTTGTGGCTGTGTGAGAAAGATTCTGTGGTGCGGCTGAGTTGAAACCGAAAAAAAGCCTACTATTGAATAAATCACGCGGTGCGACCGCCCCCCAATTTTTCAAATTGGTGTCGACCCCCTCTTCGGGAAATTTCCAACATTGCTTTACCCTGGTCAGGAAGCATTAAAAATCGCTTTTTTCTTTTATCTAGTATTTTTTGTCGCCTTCCGTAAAACTCTATCACTTTCGATTTACACATTTGAATTTATTACTATGTGGTTCAGGTCAGAAAATTTTAGAATGCTAGATTCGATTTCTATCGAAGCATCAACCGTGATTTATTAAAAGAAGTGTTAACGATGAATTCCTCTTGCGATATCTCCACGGTTTGTGGAAGGTCTGGTGACCTATATAGCCAGGCATGCTCAGAAGGGACGCGAAAGCCGCGTTTCTGATCCAGGGTAGCCCTCCCTTGTTTACGTTGATTTTTCAGGGTGGAGGAATTGACCGCTGTGAAAGATGATGCCCATCTGAGCAATCAAGCGATCAGATCACTTATCAGCACTTCCTTGACTTGGTCATTCCTGTGATCTGAGTGTTCATTTGTTCATATAGAGGGGGCGCAAATGGCACGGGCGGTTCTGGGACTCTGAAACGTTTGCAGTCGTTATTTTGCCACCCCTTGCTTGTTTTCTACCGTTTTTCGGCGCTGGTAGCCTGGAATCCTTCTCGCTTATCATTTCGCTATGGAAAGTCACCGAGCATGATCATCGTGAACGCTGCCTTCCAACGTTTGATCTTTCTGCGCCATATAGCCTATCTTGGAAAATGTAAGCCGGGCGGGCGACCGCTACGCGCGATTAAAGTAGATCGCATGTGAAGTTTTTTAACAAGCGACCACTTCAAACACAAAGTGGAGCTTTGAAAAACGGTCTTTTGTGGGTTGTGGATCCGGGATTTTAATACCCACCACAAGCCCCCGTTTCAGGTGTTTTAAAGTTACTTTAAAACAGAATTTTTTTTTCTTGCTTTGCTAACGCGAAGCGGCGCCGGGGTTTTCCAGATCGTGAGAGATTTAATTTGTTCAGAAAAGCCACAAAGTTTCCGAACAGAGCGCCGCGAAGCGGCGCGAACCCCCCGGCTTATGGTTCCCGGACAAAGCGCCGCGAAGCGGCGCTTTGGCCGGGTATATGTATATGAAAACGTTCTCCGTTTATATCCTGTTACCTCTGCGATATAAGAAAAGAGGTATAAAAGGAGGAGACACTGTAAAAACTCAAAATGAATGAGTTGAACGCATAGAGATGTCACTATTGTCAACCATAATGTAGTAATGATCCCACAGTAGTCAAACCATCAATCCTCGCCATCCAGTTGTTTCGCAGTCCGACGCCTAACCGACTGAGCCACTGTGTATCGACGGCTCACCTCGACTATCTCTGTGCAATGATCGGTGGTTAGCATGTGTTCAGTGGATCAGTAAACAAGCTATAACTTGAGAACCTAGCCAGATTTCGTCTTCGAACTTTTTGTACATAGAACCTTTTCAGATGACTTTGAGGCCGTTGTATAGGTCACATTTGTGCTGTATCCTCCCAATCCAGCGTTCTGGTTTCCTTCCTTTTTTCTGTTCTACCCGTGAGGACTGTTGAAATTTCAAAATTTCAAACTGTTCCATTCTCTCTCCTCTACAATCCACAAAAGACCGTTTCTCAAAACTCCATTTTGCGTTCGCGGTGGTCCCTTGTTAGTCTCACCGACGACTTTTTCAGCTTTTCTTTTGATATTTTATGATCGATTGGACTGTATTCTGTACGAATTCCAAACAATAAAAAGAAAAGTCGTCGGCGGGACTCGGAAAACTCACTGACGATCCGCTTCAACCGCGCCGCGCGGTCACCCACCCAGCTTACTTTTTCCAAGATAGGCTGTAGATGATTCACTGTAACCAGAATTTCGTAAATTCTACAACGGAATGAAGTTCAAAGAATTTTCAACTTCTGTAATTTCTCACGTAGTTTTTTTTTATTTCTTAAACCTCAAAGCACAAATTCCGCTCTCGGGTGCTGTAAGAAGCTCACATGAAGTCTCCAAACGCTTCGAATGTTGAATCAATCATGGTCGTTTCGGTGCTTCGATAGAGAGCGAATATACACAATTTAGAATATTAAGACCTAGACCGCACAGCATGTTCAAATGTGAAATTCAAAAATGACTCGTTTTTACGAGAGATGACAAAGATCATTAGATACAGGAAAAATGCGCTTCTGAATGATAAATGGTACTTTGTGAGACAATTCTGGAAGTAAAATTGTTTAAAAAGAGCGGGAAGTTATTCCTCAGCCTAATAGATTGTAGTTAAAGCCTATCGCGCGTCTCGAGCCTACATATTGAAATCAGAAACATACCGATCGGTGGGCGTGTCCCCTTTGCTCTTTTATGGGACGAGATTGACTTTCACCTCAACCTCGTTTTTTTTCTCACTTATTTTGGCAAACTGAGTAGTTGCACTTGCCAGGGTTGTCATACATGCACAGCGGCCAGAATACAACAAAAAAAAAACTGAGGTTTGGACTGTGCCTTGAACGAGGGGAATTGATAAGGAAAGACAAGAAACTACATATTAGATGTCATTCAAACTGTGAAAAGCATGGCTGTAAAAATTACAGTGCATCAGGCTGGCCAGCACTGAGAGATGTTCCTGTGGTAATTGCTCAGCATGTAACACAACATAACAGAAAAAAATCATGAGAATTAGGACAAGGAAAACATGAATCCACCAGCAGTGGTGAGGGGAGTGGGGGTAGCTGGAAGTTAGTAAAGAGAACGTTGAATGGACTGCGGCGAGCGGGCGAAAATTCGAAACGCCGGCTTGAAGATGCCGCAATATGCTCGATGTCTGACGGTAGCATGTTCGATAGCTCCCGGATTATATCGGCTATCGCTTTCCTTGAAAACCGCGGCAGAAGCATGTTTGTGAGCTGCGCGAAACAAGACAACATGTTGTAAACATGTTGACGGCATTTTATGCCGCTCGCATGATGTTGCGAAAGTTCTGAGTAAAGGTAGCATACACGCTCGTAAACGGGTTTCAGAGAACTACGAAACTAGAAGTGTGTGGCTCAGAACACAACGCCTATGCATTTTGAAGCGTCAAAAACGACCCACAATGCCGCTACATCACTAAGAAGTTGGCCCCGCCCCTGTATCTGCCCGCCACCTGTATTTGCTGTACTTTTCCAAAATAGGTGTGCTGGCCTATCCCCACCGTTGTCGATGTATGTGGTTTACTTATTGTACATTTTGTATCACAAACAAACGTCGACAACTGTGAGAATGGCCCAGCACCCCTGATTTGGAGGGGACGCAAATACATGGGGCGGGCAGATACAGGGACGGGGCCAACTTCTTACTCGTATAGCGGCATTGTGAGTCGTTCTTGACGCTGAGTGCGTAGGTGTCGTGTTCTGAGCCACACGATTCCATTTCCATAGTTATCTCATCCACGTTCACGAGCGTGTATGCTGCCTTTGAATGAGGAGAAACACGGTTATTGAGCAGCAGGAACAAAAATATTCAGGACCATCTGACGTCAATTGACAATCGTTTGACGACACGTATCATTATCATGGGATAGAGGTATCTTTATTTAATGTATCCCCAACTGTATTTTCTGCAAAACAGACGCTCTATTCGGACGATGAAGGCGGACTGCATATAAAGGAAGCTGTTAGGCATTCCGAGTAAGACGCTCAGTTCCACTCGTCACCAGAAGTCAGCCGTCGCTTTTTTTTTCGAAACTTCTTTGTCACCACCTATATTTTGCGTGGGCCACCGCTCTGCTGCTGGTGATAATCGAAATCAATAGCTCACTAAAAATTCCCCAGAGTTTAAAGCCAGGGTTTAATCCTATATTTAATATTGCAACTGATGTGATCTATGGGAGATTCTCGGAAGGTACATAGTTCGGTGCTAACGCTCGCACATGCCGCGTCGAAAAACAAGCCATTAGACAGCTCAGACCAGGTTCACAGTTTAGATCCTCTTGAAGAATACATAAAACGAGCGGGCATTCCTCTGCCGAATCCAGCACTTAAGCCCATTCTTGAAGCTGTGTTTGACCGAGTGCAAATCAGTGCTGAATACGAAAACATAACTAATATTCGTTAGTCACTGCAATATGAACGAGAGTGCTTTGCTTCTATGCTAAACTGAACTGTCAAATACTGTATGAAATCTTATATATCCATTATTTCTAGCGCTTGCTTCCGCTCTCCTGTTCGCTTTCGAATTCAATTTCACTACACTTCTCATGTTTTCTGACAACACGTATAGCCTATCAAAATCATTTCTAACCGGTCGAAGTATGTAAGGTTTATCGGGCCTATCAAGTCAGAATCTCTTCATCACAGGAATGTTTTGACATGTCCGACCGCTCCGCTGCTCACTACGCCCGGACTCATCTGAACAAGATTGGCTTTATGCTTAATTGGAGATTCTAGTCTTTGAGTTTGGATGTCTTCTTTTTGCGCAGTTGAGAAGTATACTCAATATCAGTAGACATTCAATATCCACGTATTGCATGGATATCGACCGCGTCGGATACATTGAGTGATTTTCTCAACCTCACTCCTTCATTTTAAACATACGTATCGACCGGGGTGCGGGAGGGGGTGCGGGGGTGCGGGGGAGCGGGGGGATACACCGAGTGATTTTCTCAGCTTCACCTCACCATGTTGTTCATACGTATCGACCGAGTGGGTGTTGGGGGTGTTGGGGGTGCGGGGGGGGGGATACACCGAGTGATTTTTGCATCCCATTTCCAATGCATTCTGTGTGTATCGACCGGGCTGGAGGCGTCGGCTCATCCAACTATGACCGGGGCCTTACATGGGAAAGGACTCAGGAAGCTTTCGAATCTCTGAGAAAAAAACTATCTGAAAATAAAAACCGGTAAATATTTATTTACGCCTGTTGGTGTGCTTCCCGCACTGCGACAAAACGTAAAACCAAAGGTCGAAAATTGCTTTGAGCTTCGAAATTCGAAGGTAAGTGACTTAGTTCGTGTAACGTGTAACAAAATTCTAAAAAATAAGATGGCCGAATAGTCACGTTTGGATATAAGAATTTTCCATATGAAAATAAAGGCCAATCGAACATTGCTCGACCCGACGCGATCGCGTCACGGCTCTATAATTTTCCAAATTTTACTCGGATTTTGCTATACAATACCGCTCGTAGGATTTGGTCAGAAAGCGAGCAAGGTCGGGTTTTCGCGTCTTTTCGTCTTTTTTGTATAACTCGCTCCATAGTCAACTTTGAGCGAAACACTAGAGATATTCATAATCCTAGCGTTGAGGGCTATCCATTGGTATAGCCATTGTCGGGGTTTCATTGAGAACTGTAGAAGGTTCGCAATCAACCAGCTCTCTGTGTACCGCAGACACACGGAAACGCAGACAGGGACGGTGGCTCCCCATCCGCCACAGTATCGTAATTACAAACTTGGCTGATTGCGAAACTTCTACAGTTCTCAACGTAATCACAACAAAGGCTAAACCATTGGGTAGCCCTCAACACCAGCATCATGAATATCACCCTAGTTTCGCTCAAAGTTGACTTTGATGCGAGTTCTACAAAAAAGACAAACAAGACGCGAAAACCCGACCTAGCTCGGTTTCTGAGCAAACCCTACGAGCGGTAGTGTATCTTGACCACCGGTGGTGCTGATTTCCTACTTCCTAGTCCAGGCAGGTTCTCAACGGCTGACCTCCGGAGAAGGACGGTATTTGAATGAAGACACAACGCTCTCCACTTGTTTCATACCCTACCCTTTATCAAATGGTTATCATCAATTTTGCTTACGAGAGACGTGACGCGACCGCGTCGTGTCGAGCGATGTTCGGTTGGCCTCCACGTTTTTATGAATTTTCCAGGATAAAGAGTATTCAAAATTTCGTCCACTGTTCATTTCGTGAAAACAACGACAGTTGTTATATGGCGTGGGCGGGGTGATCAAATGAGTCAACGGGGTTCACGTGATTTTCACCCGATTCCTGGCAGTTTTTGGCCGTATTGCCATCCTTACTGTTCTTATTAGGGGGACCCAAAGCCTAGGTTCCGGCGAAAAAACGGGCAAGCTTTTCATCGTGAACACTGTCTTTATCAATGCCACCCCATTGTGGGTACAGGCTATTGCAGCATTTCATCGATAATGTGGTGTGGTCCAGTTTTAAGGCGAGAGAGGTTCAAGAATACAGCTATCTTTAATACTCCCACATATGTTGTTTTCAACAGGACATAGAACAATGGCTCCATGAATTGCTGCATTTGGACACATAAAAGCGGCGGAGGTGGGCAATCGACGGAAAATCGATGCCTGGAACATCTACGCAAAAACGAGCGCAGCCGATTGCCTTCAGGGCCTATGATGTTCTGCAGCACTCATCTGACAAGGGGAATCCTTTTAGTCAGCTTGGCCACTCCGAATGGAATGTACTTACTTTTCTAGAACCATTCTTGTGGACGTAAAGCCCGAATATCCCTTCGCAGCTGCCTAAAATCACTCTAAAAAGTTAGAGGCGTTTTCCAGAGCCTCACTAATACGTAAGGGTACCCATCGGGGAATTTCTAGGGTGTTTCGAAGTTTTTCTCGGACCTCTCTCAAAACTCCCATCGCAGGTATGGAGCAATGTATAAATAATCCGTGCTCAAAGTTTGATCGAGGAAACACAAATTTTTACTAAAAATAACGAAAATCTAAGTATCTATCGCCCATTCGTTTCCGATTCTGCGTCTGAAACAAAGACGCAGTAACATCAGCATGGATTCTGAAAAGACTTTGCGTTACTCATTGGGGGTTGGCGCAAACCCGGTGCACCTATATATCATAGCATATGGCACCGAGTTTGCGCCAACCTTCAACAGTGAACTTCACTTCCATGCCGACGTTAAGTCTTCAGGCTCTTATACCGTAACTCCAACATACTTTGCAAGCTTATGTCTAGGTTTGGGTCGTTTCAAAATCATCCGCATTTTGACGCAAAAGTTTTTTCGGGAAAGAACAACTTCATTGGATTACAAAAATGTGTTTTCCGTCTAATATGCTGAGCGAGTTCAAACTGGCATTAAGGCGAGCACATTGTGAGGTTGCTCAGTTTAATAACCCAGTGCTGCAACACGCCTCTCGATCGCGGTTTCCACCTCCATGTGATAAATTCTCAATTGGTAAGGCGCACCTTCCTCTCCACGATGCTCCAAATTTTTGCCACTTCACTGAAGTCCAGGTCGCACACCCGACCAAGTCAGAAAATCAATATTGTGTCACCTGAAGCCCCTTTCAAAGCAGGTGGCTTCGACTAGCCGCTGCAGTGTCAACAGTTAGGCCATTGGTATACTTCAGCGACAACCGGTTGCCGGCGACGGACAAGGCGACGGAGTCGTCGTCGCCGCAATGAATTCCACGGGCTTTTGCGTACTGAAATTACCGCACACGCGCATCTGCACGACTAACAAAAATTGATCATGGTCATGCCATCACAGTCTATGGGGGATTCTGCTCAGACTCTGCGGGGGGGCAAGCGCCGGACAATGGAGCCCGTTTTCGACTTGGGGGAGCGACAGCGCAGGCCTCCCCCGAGGGGGGCTTCAAGGGAGGCCCCTGCTCTCCTCCAGCGCTTGCCCCCCCCGAGAGGAAGAGAGGGAAAAGATGGGAAGAAGTCGTAGAAGGTAGCTTACGACAATAGAGGCCAGAGAAGGCATCTATCACGTGCTCGACCGGTATAAAAGGCGCCTCACCTCATGGAGAGCCGCATTCGGCCCAACAGGGCCGGCCCTGGACGGCGACTTCGAGTCACTGTCAGAAAGGGATATTTTTGGAGGGAAGCGGAGACGCTTTCCGGGGGGAGGGTGACGTCACTGCTCCGGTGTCGTGACGTCACTGCTCCGGAGCCGTGACGTCATGGCTCCGGGGCAGTGATGGGGGGGGAGCTTCAAGGCAGTGACAGGGGGCTTCAGGGCAGTCACAGGGGGCTTCAGGGCAGTCACAGGAGGGCTTCAGGGCAGTCACAGGGGGGCTTCAGGGCAGTCACAGGGGGGCTTCAGGGCAGTCACAAGGGGGCTTCAGGGCAGTCGCAGGGGGGCTTCAGGGCAGTCACAGGGGGCTTCAGGGCAGTGACGGGGGGGGGGCTCCGATCAAGCCAAATTGTCACTCCGGCGGTAGCCCCCCCGATTGGGTGGGGGGGGGGGGCAAGCGCCGGTGCCCGGAGGGTTGCCCCCCTGAAGAGCTGCGCTAGCCCCCTCCAGTGTATGAGTGAGACATATGATCATCATTCTGATCGTTTAGGGCCAAATAGTGCAAAGAACAGTGTGGAATAGTGCAGGCAAAGTGCATATGACGAAGCGGTGAAATTGGGGAAGCGGAAAATCTGTAAGTTGTCATAGAACAAGCAAATTACGTCGGCTTGGGATATAATCCATGCATTCGTCAGAATAGATAAATGTATAAATAAAATGAACGATTTATAAGTGATTGAATGCGATAATGACAGCACATAAACACCCGTGAGAAAAACTGCAGGTAAGCAACTAAACCGAAACGTACACAACTATAATCTCTTCTGATGTCACTACGCCACTGAGAACTATAACACCCCTTACTCTGAGAAAAGTCGCCGCGAACGAGCCGTGAACCTATCGCGAACCTCGTGCCTGCCGCCTATCTCCCGCAAACCTACCGCGAACCTCGAACCTGCCGCCAACACCTCGGCACCGCGATGTTCTTTTAGTATTAACTCTGGAGCTGGTGCGAGCCTGCCGCGTATCTGCCGCCAACCTACCGCGATGTTACTCTCTGCCGCAAACCTGCCGCGTATCTGCCGCAAACCTGCCGCGTATCTGCCGCGACCCCAACTGAACTGGGTTATTATTCAAAATCTTAATGAGGCCAAATCGTCAATAGTGGCTTTACATGTTTCGTGAAATCCTGATAACATTGATGATAACCGCTTCACTTCACCAGTTGAAATTCTACAATATATGCCTCACTTCACCATTTTTCCTGCAAAGGTGCTTGTTTTCTCCTTTATCTTTCTCTGTGTTCGGTTATGTAATTTTCTTACTTCAACGTCTCGACAAGCGGTTAAATCTACGCCTGACATTCGGCGTCAATTATGGTGTTTTGCTTGCGCCGCTGCAGACGGCACATCATAAATGACGTCGACCTTCAAAATTGCGCTTTACCGCATTGGGCCAATGTTATACCTCCAGTCTGCGACCGCGACAGGCTCGCTCATCTACGAATCGTGTCGGGACCCACACTTTCACCATGAAAAGAGCTGTCGCAGGAACACTGCATGCGTCGGTCGCTTCGCAGGACTGGTGTATGGCACAGCACAACTGGCCTTCAGAGATCATGACGTCGCTCAGGTCTGCGACCGCGACAGGGTTGTGGCAGAGTACAACAATGGCCTTGTTGGTGGTGAAATCTATCGGAAAGCTATTTTTCACGTTGACGTATGTTCCTTAGAATGTGTAAAAACGATGAAATCAAAAATTATATAGTGAAATATGTGAAGGTACAAATGTTGTGTGAAGATGATGTTCTTGCCGATGATGATGATGAATGATGATGAAAAATTCTGCTTTCTCAGTTTTTGCACCTTCTAAAGAACATACCTCAACGTACCAGGTTGTTCAATAAGTTTTGTCGTTCGACAAGAGAGTGGCGTTGCTACTAGCTTCCAAAATTTTTTGTAACGTTGGTAAACTCTTCATATGAACGTATGTAAAGTTTCATTTCAATCTGTCAATTCATTCTTTGTTTACAGTCCATTTAGTGTCGCCAAGTCACAGCAATGGAAAAATTGATGATCGTGCAGTGGTAAAATTCTTATTTTTGGAAGGTGTAGCACCAAAAAAAATTCACGAACGAATGTTGAAAGTGTATAATGATTAATCACCTCACAATTAGAACAGTAGAAAGATGGGTTGTTGAATTCAAACGTGGTCGTACAAGCCTTGAAGACAATCCACGTGAAGGACGTCCAAAAAGCGCATAAACACCAGAAATCATAGCCAAAATACAGGATATTATTCTTTGCAAGATCGTCAGATTGACTGAGAGGAATTTAGTAGAGGCTCTACAATTCTCATTAGGCAGTGTAAGCCATATTTTGAGTGAAATTTTGGTTTTAGAAAGCTGTGTGCACAATGGGTGCCGCATTCACTTACAATGGAACAAAACACATTCGCATGCGACTTTCTCAGCAACATTTGGAGCGTTTTAAAAAATATAAAAAGGGTTTTGTGCGTCGATTCATCACTATAAATGAGACTGAGATTTTTTTGCTTTTTTTGAAGTGGTATTAATGTTCAGGGAGATTATACTGAATAATAAAGTGTATTTTGAACCATAAAGTTGTGTCTTCCTTGTTGAACGACAAAACTTATTGAACAACCTGGTAGAACATAGTTTTTCCATAGACTTTTACCACAGCAATGCGGCGAAGTGCAATTTTCTTCCATTGGATCACCTACACCACAAAACTGTTCCGGTAGTGTACCGGGAACGCGCACGTTGAACGACTGATCGAACCCGCGCGGCCTACGCTACGCCTCTGTGCTGGGTGGACAAACGACTTGTCAGACCAAGTTCCAGGCGCCCCTGTCATTGACTGAAGTGCCTTCGAGCCGGATTGCCTTCTTTATGTGAGGTGAGGCAGAAACGATAGAGGGGCTTTATCTCGCTTCCCAAATTTTTGTAGCTGGACAAGCTTGCCAGCCGGGAAGCATGAAATTCATTCTTCTAGTATAAGAAATATTCAGTCGTCCCTTTGAACCTGCCGAGGCGGCGCCTTGAACCTGCCGAGTCGGCGCCTTGAACCTGCCGAGTCGGCGCCTGATAGGCTACGAGTCGGCAGGTTTGCGGGAGATTCGCGGCGAGTTTTCTCAGAGTAGCGACCTGTTGCCGCGACGGGCGCACGCAAACTGATCCCGTGGCCGACCCTGCCATAGCGCCGGTGCTGGTCCCGACACGATGAGTGATATCTGTCGAAACCTGTCGCAGCAGCTACAGGGAGGTATAGCAATGGCCTTACAAAAACACGGCGGCAACAGGGGCCGGAATTCATCAACGAAATTCGGGTAATCTATACCTCAGGTTTAATTGGCTCCACAGCATACCAGCAAATTAACCCCGAACGCGACTCATTATCATTTACCTCGTGAGAGTAACGGATACCCCGCAGCCGTCAATTTAAAAACCTTTAGTGCAGTCGCAATCACAGTAGAAACGTCAAATTTCAGAACGATAATTGCACGTACTTGTTAATTTCGACGGGATTCTTCTGCTTAACCTAACCAATTGGCCCTGAGTGTTCCAGGGGACCAATGATGCTCAGTTTTGAGGCTAATTTATGTATTTCTCATTTTTTTCTCAGTTGTCTGATAGGAATTTCGGTAATTTACTAATCGTTCTAGCAGAATCGATGTTTCAAAGTATGACTGTTTTAATTTTTTTTTTGATTTTCACCTGTTTTTGAATTACAAGCATTATTCAAAGATGAATATTATTCAAGATCCCCTAACCTTGTTCAAAATCAATTCGGTCTTTTTTCAACTTTATTCAACTAGCCTTTTCGAGTTTTTTTTTTGTAATTTTTGGATCAATCGATGACAAGGCATGGTTGAGCAGGGTTACGACTACGTGCAAACGGGGGTTATAAAATTTTAAAAATGTTCAGAAGAAAAATGAAAATTTGAGGAAGTTAACATTTCGAACTTATCATTTACTCACTCAAATAAAGCTAAAGAAATCATTAATCCCGGGGGATCGTTAGAATTAGGAAATTTTTCTTTTCCAAAAAAAAAATTGGTCTAAATGAATTCTAGGCGAACAAGAAAGGAAATGGAGTCAAGAAGGAAGCGAATCATCAGGCGAAATATAAAAAACAGCGAGTATACTGAAGTACTGTCCTCCGCAACTGCGGACCGGAACTTAGTTCCGATAAGGGCAGAGAGGTTAGTAAAAATGTGTCAATCTGCGAAGTCCTCTTGATTCTAGCAACTGGCCAGCAGCCAACTATCGATGGGATAATTTTCTTGAGGCGATAGTATTCGATACCCGACTCCTTTAGCCGGGTATTGGATACTCCCATATACATATACCCCGGAGGTTTGGTTTTGATTCCTGATATTTCCTCGTGGGGTAAACTTTACTCTAAAACCGCGGTTTTATCGTTGATGAATCCGGCCCTAGATATTGATTTCGGTCGCGACCGCCGAGCGATTTTAGTACTGTGCTTCTCTGAGCCAAATTCTGGTCCGCAATTGCGTCTCGACACACTTCGCAGCCGCGCGCTTTCGAGTCGGAAGAGTTTCCGGCGCTGCAGCCGACGATCTATTGACTCTATGTGAGTTTTGGAAACTGGAAGCCAAACAAAATTGGCGAAAGCTGTATAATAAAGCCATATCGAGTCGGTTTTGGCGCTGGAAACCCGACTGACTCGAGCGCGTGCGACCGCAGAGCGTGTAGAGCGTGCATTTGCGGACCAGAATTTGTCCCAGAGAAGCACAGTATTTCATAGGTGGTCGAAGCGACCTGCTTGATTTTTTTAGATCGCCTAGACTAGTCGCCTTATAGTCGAAGCGACCTAACAAAATGCTTCGTCGAAACGTAGGGTACTCGGACCTAATTTGAAGACCAAACACGTTTTTGACGTGAATGTCCAGGGAAATCTTAAAATTGCACGGTAAAAACTTTTTTATGCTTTATGCCTCAATGTTAGCTATCTTACTGATCCCAGACCATACGTTTTTCCAACTGTCTCGCTCTCATTCCATATTTTGTAGGCCTTATGGGATTAGGATATCCAACTGGTATCTAAATCTACAATCTTTATTTTGATGTAAGCGTAGGTGAAGAGCCTTGGAGAAAATGGCATGCGAGAAAAACAAATCATGCATAATTTTCTAAAAATCAAGGCAGGGCAGCAGGATAGCAAAATCACCACCCGATCCCAAAAAAATTTTTTTTGGAGGATTTGCGTCCTAACAAGCGATCTTAAACCGCTCGACGATTTGAAATCGCTAGGAGAAGCGATTTCACTTCGCTTCGTCCAGCGATTTGAGGCCGCATCCGTGTCGTTGGCCGCTTCGACTTCGAGTCGAAGCGACCAACTATGAAAGGTGCTTGAGTCGCCCTCGATTCAATTCGCTGAGGGCTTATTGGAATCGTCTTGCACAGGCCATAGCTCTGCCGACCGAGAACCACCATGTGAAGAGAAAGGGTGCGATTGTTGTCTCAAGGTTGTCAACTGAGTCCATCAATGTTGGTATTCACATGCAAATGCCACTCCAGGGGTGTGCGTAATTACGATTTACGATTTACGATTTTACGTTTTTTGGACTCGTAATTACGGTTTACGATTTACGACATTTTGGACCGTAAATCGTAATTTTTCGTAAATAAAAATACATGCAATTAAAGTTAATAAAAAGATATCTCTAATTGACCTGCTCTAATCCCACTTTGCGTATACTAATATTTTTGGTAAGGAGATGGGACCAACCCAGGCGTGTGACTACAGCACGATCCCATCATCATTCTTTGACGCGATTCTATCATTTCAAAGCGGGACACACGGTCGCAGTTGGAGGCGCTGGATAACTGATCCGCGTCGCGTGCCGCGCACGTCTCACTAGCTGCCGCCTACGACGAAATGCGGTCTGGAAGCACTCTTCACGAAGAACTTAGTTTTCGAGTTTTTCGTGGAGATTAACTGTTCTGATTCCTACAACTAGTTTAGCGCCAAAACATCGAGCGAAGCAGTCTGAGCTATCCAAAAATTGCTCCAAATACTGCCCCTGGCCCGTTTTTTGAGTAGATTATGTCTACTCTGAGTCGACAAAAATCAACGAAAGGGGCGTCCCTTTTTACCCAAGAAGTTTGACTCTCAAAATCGTTGCCTCCCGTTAACTTTTCTTCGTCCGCGGCAAGCGGACACTCAGAAAAGGCGTGAGCGCTAGTTTAAACGTTCATCTTCGCCCTTTTTCCTTTATGTTTCACAAATGCGAACTTTTGTTGGGGCTACGGGGCTACATTCCTCCACTATGGGAGCTAAACTACAAAAAGCGGCAAAATTTAGAAAGCGTTTTCTGTGCTTACGTTGCCTTTGATAATCTACAGTATCCCCACCATAAAGCTATGAATCTGCAAGTGATTTAGAAAATAAAGGAAAAAATAACTTGCGCTGGGCGACCGATACTGAGCTCTAGATAATACAGAGTTGCCACGGATCGGACTGATACTTTGCGATCTCTATTTATGGTTGGCGCAAGTTCGGTTCCATATTCTTCGACGTATGTGCACCGAGCTTGAGCCAACCTTCAGTAGGGAACTCGAAGTACATATCAGTGCAATCCTTACCGAATGCATAATCGGTGTTGCGGTTCCGCTAGCAAAAGAGAGGTGTTCTCAAATTCGGCTGTAGGAAATCGCTCAGATACGGTAATTTTCGCTCGTTTAAACGCTTACAACGGCGTTGGCGTTTCGGGGGAGGAATTAGAAGTATAATTGTAACCCTGTTGTCCAGCAGGTACTCGGACAGCTGAATCGGGTAGGCGGAATTTTTAAGGCCTGGTAAGAAGCTGTGGAATGAGTGATAAGGGAAAGCAGAGAAATACGGGTAAGGCGGTCTCATTAAAAATATGGTATACTTTTACGAGACACGGTCGCGTCGCTCTGCACAACGACAGTGACCGCCTGTCGTGGAGCTTCCGCCTTCCAAACCTGTCGCACCCGTGCGCTGAGCAGCGACAGGCTTCGGTTCACTCGCAGTATGCCAGCCCTCCGCGACATTTCGCTGCGGCTCACACGCGATAACTGTTCCTACGACAACCGATGCCGAAGCTCAGATGCGGGTCTCGCCGCGATTAGTGCTAGATTTCATGCCTGTCGCTCATGACAGCGACAAAGTATACCATACCCATTAGACGTGGTTAGCCGTCAAATACTGAACGCAATCTAATATGTATGTGCTTAGTACGTGTAACGGTGGACAGTAGGACGGTAGGTACATAGTTTCTCCTGCTTCACCATAGTGAATTATTTTTAGCGGTTATTGTTATTATTTGCTGTTTACGATTTACGATTTACGGTTTACGATTTACGAAATTTGAAATTTTATTTACGCACACCCCTGAATGCGACTACGCGATATCCAGTCACCGAACTGCGCGATTTCAGCCCTTTTCGAGAATGACCGTGTCTAGACCTGCTGCGACCTGGTCGTGCGACACGACCAGATCCCAGGATCATACTACCGTCGCCGCGATGATTGAAAAGAAGCGGTATCAATCAGTTGCCGCGGTATTGCGCATTTCAGAGAATCGATTGTCTTGGTTAGCAGAACGGCAGTACTTGGAGTGGATTTGGGACGGAATAATAACTCTGAAACGGTTGATACCTCAAATTTTACCTACTTTATAGAGATTTTGACCAAAAATGTATATCGCCGCGATTTTGTCGTCTCGTTGCCCATTGGAGATCGACTTCGATGTCACCGCAGCGATTTGCTCTGAAATTCGGAAATGTGGTCAAAAACGTAAGTGTGTGCCGTTCACTGATTGACGTATCATCCCAGTTAATTTCACGAATCGGCGTTCTGCTCAGTATACTTGTTATCCGAAGGTAATTCCTCGGATAGTGAATGAATTCGAATAATGGCATTTTATATTTACCGGATATTGGTTCGATTCAGATAATGCCATTTTTCCTATGATTCGGATACGGATATCCGTCGGTTATATTCGGATAAATTTCGGATATTATCGGAACAAATCTCAGGCAACACACACACACACACACACACACACACACACACACACACACACACACACACACACACACACACACACACACACACACACACACACACACACACACACACACACTCACACACACACACACACACACACACACACACACACACACACACACACACACACACACACACACACACACACACACACACACACACACCACACACACACACACACACACACACACACACACACACACACACACACACACACACACACACACACACACACACACACACACACACACACACACACGTACAAAATGAGTAGAATAGTACCTACGAGACATGGACATATACATATGGTTTTCGTTTTCTTTCTAGTCTGACTCATGTACCAGGCGGCTGGCCGTGTGGGGTTGGCGGCCTCACTGGAGAATGGCGTTTCGATTAGCGTGGGGTGATCTACCTTCGCGGCCCCGTCCACTCCTCAGACTAAAATGATTGCGCGCACTCTACATAAATTACACGAGTGAGGAAACAAAAGTGAGTCAAATAGTTGATATAAAAAATGGACCGTTTTACTACATTCAACCTAAAATGAACCGATTTTATCCGATTTATCCGACTTTTACACGATTTTATCCGGTTTTATCTGGTTTTATCCGGTTTTGATCCGATTTTATCCGATTTTACGCAAATTTCATCCGTTTTATCCGATTTTATCCGATTTTACGCAAATTTTATCCGTTTTATCCGGTTTTTATCCGATTTTTATCCGTTTTATCCGTTTTTAGCCGAGTTTTTGACCCTTCGGATAATGGTTCGATTCAGATAATGCCGATTTTTAATTTACCGGATATTGGTTCGATTCAGATAATGCGTGTTTCCAAATTTTTGGATATCGGATTATCCGAATCTCGGATATCCGGTCGGATATCCGAAATGGAGTGATTCGGATACTAAGTATACTGCTCAGACACTGCGGGAGGGGGGGGGCAAGCGCCGGACAATAGAGCCCGTTTTCTACGGGTGAGCGACAGCGGGGGCGTCCCCCGAGGAGGCTTCAGGGGCAGCCCCTGCTCTCCTCCGACGCTCGTCCCTCTAGAAAAACAGACAAAAGAGATTTGAAGAGGTCGGACAGGGCAGTTTACGACAGTAGAGGCCAGAGAAGGCATAGAAGGCCAAACGCTCGCATGCCAAGTTTTGTCCCGATCTGACGTGATTTCTCCTGTGATCTCTCAATCACGTGCTGAACCGGTATAAAAGGCGCTTCACCTCACAGAAAGCCGCATTTGGTGCAGGAGGGCCGGCCCTGGATGGGGATTTTGAGTTTCTAGGAGAAAGGGGATGTTTTTGGAGGAGAGCGGGCTTTGGAGGGGGAGGGTTACGCCAGTGTTCCTGAGCGGTGATGAGAGTGCTCCTAGGCCGTGACGTCAGTGTTGCGGGGCAGTGACGGCAAGCCTCAGATCAAGCAAATTCAAGCGGGGGGGGGGCAAGCATCGGTGCTCGGAGGGTTGCTGCCTCCCCCCCTGTAGAGCTGTGTTAGCCCTCTCCAGTGTATGAGTGGTTATCAAAATCATCAATCAATATCGCATCGCTGCGAAGGTAGTGTGATCCTGGCCACAGGTATCTAGAAGGCCGAGCCTATCTAGAAGGTAGTATTTGCGGCAAGCCGGAACAAGGGGCGACGTAAGGAAAATGGATTCTGTCGAAGAATCAGTCAGTCTCCAATGAAGAACAATGACGGAAAGAAAAAGCTAGATACCGCGTGGAACTCGATTCCCGGAACAAATGAAGTGATTTCTGCCTCTGTGCTCTCCATGTGCAAGATATTCAGTTGCAGTTCCATGGATTCGTGAGCACACCTTGTTTCGCTGAATTGTTGTTGCAAAATGAGAGATGGACTGATCATTGTAGTTCTTGTTGCAACTACATGGTGTAATGCTACTAGAGAAAGTAACAGCAAGCGCCTTACAAGGGAAGATCTGTTCGACTACTGGAAGATTATACTCCAAGAATCGAAGACAGAAAAACAAATCGACAAGGAGGCTACAGAGTGGGCAAAGAAGCATGGAGTTTTGGTGAGCTACTTTCTATATATGTTTGCAACGAATGAGGGTTCACAATTCTCAAAGCACAATTTCACATAGGAACTTGTTATGCGCGTAAAATGCATCCCACTGCTGATCTTTCAGCGACTCAGCAGCTAGCGCGCGAGTCGTGAGCGCCGCCGCATTCAATTTTACTATTGATTAACGCGCTTGATGACTGCTGCGTGGTCCGCAGCGATACAAGTTTTTTCTAGAGGCTCAGCAAACCTCAAATGCGGTCATTCTGGCTCCTTTTTGACGCCCACAACGGCAGAAGCGTTAATAAACAATCTATACTACGAGGCTATTAGCGTCGCAATCTCAATCACTTACGCGATCAGGTGTGCTGCCTTTTAACAAGCGGGTTGGTGAGCTGATTGACCGCGAAAACTGATTTTGCGAGGGCGTTGCTGAATGTTTATGGAAGAACCCTATCTTTTGTAGGACACCTACGTCTTGAAAAGGCGTGTGAAAGAAGTTCGACGGGACCTTGCGAAGGAAGTTGTGGACGATGCGATACGTAAAAGCGTCGATTTAACAAAGCGCTACTTTGCTATGAAAAAAAGTGGAGTTCCTGAATGGAAAAAGAGGGTGATCAGAAGCGGCGAAGATTGGTTGGTGAGTTCCCTCTCTGAAAAGTATATGGCGTTACTAGACAGCTGCGCGATCTCTAATAGTGGTAAGAGAATTGAATTAAAGTGTGTCCCTCAATGCTCGCTCAATCGCGCCACCTTCTTCACCCTATTTCGGAAGAAAATTCTATTGTTTGCATCGCGTTCATGTGCGTAGTGAGGAACTCCGCCGTTGCCGGACCCAACCACGGATGAGAAAAGAGGAGGATTGGCTCCCATACCACCGACGGGCTGGAACACAGGTAGTAACCATGGAGAGTCTCTCAGGAAACAACGAAGAAGCTACCGCATCCGGGGCAGCCGATGCTCCAACGCTAGGGAACCAGGGGGTTGGTGAGAAGAGTACTACTGGCGAAAAAGGAGGACGAATGGTGACACCGAAGAAGGAGCTGAGGATTGGAGCATGTAACGTGCGAAGGGGGCACTGTGTCGGTCAGAACAAATAATAGCAAGGGAGCTTTCAAGGTCTGAAATATCGATTGCTGCAGTTTTCGAGCTGAGGATGAGCGGATGTGGAGCGGTGACTATTCAGGTGCCGGAGAGTAACGAAAAGATGGTGCTGTACCCTTCCGGTGATGACGAACACCGCAATGGCGTTGAATTCATGCTAGGCAGTCGCGCAGCTAAAAGCGTTATTACATTCGAGCCGATTTCTGGCAGGGTCGCTGTTCTTGTATTGAGCGGAACAATCAAGACCCATGTCGTGTCCATCTATGCACCAACGGAGCTAAGTTCTGACAAGGACCATTCTTACACCCAACTCGAGGACGTGCTCAATACGATTCCAAAAACCGATTTCACCTTTGTAGTGCGCGATTTCAACACAAGAGTCGGTAATGGCAATGCGGGTTGGGAAGGAGTGTTGGGGAGGTTCAGCGTGGGTGAAATTAACGATAATGGACTGCGCCTACTTTCGTTTGCTGCGTTCAACGAGCTTCCCATCTGGAACAGTCAATTTCAGTACCCTAGGAAGCACCAGTCAACAAGGAGAAATCCAACTGGAAGAGATGTGGCCACCATGGACTATGTGCTGATGAATTCACGTTTTAGATCTCCACTCAAAGATGTGCGAGCCATGAGAGGACCTGATGGCGAATCCAATAATTACTTATTGCGTGCAGTAATGCAGCTTCATTTACGTCGACCTGGGCGTGTGGAGCCTCTCAGAAAGAAACTTGACTGGTCACATTCGATGGCACAAGGAACAAAGGAAAAATTTCAACTCGCACTGTCAAACCGGTTTGCAGTTGCGGAAGATGCCTTGTTTGTAGACGAGCATGAGAGGCAAGCAGTTGAAGCTGTTCTTGAATGCACAGAGCCTCTCTGCCCTGTTGTTCGCCGGCGAACACAGCATTGGATATCGGACGATACTCCCCGTCTCGTGGACGAACGGAGGGCGACTGAAACTATGAGACTTTGGACGTTATCGGCAACTGTGTCAGGAGGTTCGTAGAAACCTGAAAGAAGAGCGAGATTCGTACTGAAATAAGTGGACAGACGAAGTCGACGAGGCAGTTGGAAGGAATGACTACCGCTTACTGTACTAGACTCTTTACCGTCTCAAAAAGAAAGTCAATTCCATGAGCGATTGCATCAGGAATACGGATGGTTCTTTTGTGCGTTCTGCGATTTAGCGTCTGATGCGATGGAAGCAAATCTTTAGCTAACTTTACGCTCACGATGCACCACAAGTACCACTCGCCAAACCGCCACTAGTTGGGGTACCGCAGGAGACAGCGCTCGACTCGGAACCAACCGTGGAAGAAGTGAAGGCAGCAATCGAGTCGCTAAACAATGGACAGGCTTCCGGCGTTGGCAATGTCACTGCTGAGGTCATCAAGGCAAGAGGAGATGTTTACTGCGTCAGTTGCATACGTTAGTCACGCACTGAGAGCGTCTCATCTACCTGGAAGAAGGCCATCGTCATTCCTTTCCTCGAAAAGGAAGATGCCAGAGACTGTGAAAACTATCGCAAGATCAGCCTGTTGCCGATTGTCGGTAAAGCCTTTAAGAGAACTATCCAATTCAGACTCCAACGCCATCGG
This sequence comes from Aplectana chamaeleonis, assembly GCA_029168955.1. Classification (NCBI taxonomy): domain Eukaryota; kingdom Metazoa; phylum Nematoda; class Chromadorea; order Rhabditida; family Cosmocercidae; genus Aplectana; species Aplectana chamaeleonis. The sequence goes on from JAPDOI010000521.1 coordinate 102,350, forward strand.
GAGAGTACCTGTCGCGAAGAACAAGCAGGATTTTGTCCGGGTCGAGGATGCAGCGGTCAAATTTTCGCACTCCTCAGGCAAACTCAAATGTCGACAGCAGGTTTCTGAGGTGTCGTCACAGAGCACATCAGCCGAGGACACGAAAAAATTGGTGATTTCGGCGCGAGAGAACCTGGTATCACGCCGAAAAGTCCAGCTGTAGACCTCCTAGCGCCGGATTAGGAGACAGAAGCATGGATTAACCGAAGCCCCGAAAGGTTCAGCTGTCGACCTGCTACCGCCGGATTTATGGATTTTCCTTTAGACATATTATCGCCGGGCTTTTATTAACAGGTTGGCCAACTTCAAATTCGGAGCAGTTATACGAACTGACCCTTCGCAGGATTCAAAAACTATTGCTGCATTATTACTATGCCCAGCTGTTATTGTAGAGTCCCAAAGCTCGACTGCCCTTACTTAAACATGAGCATTTCAGTTTTTTTCTTCTGCCGTACTTGTTATCAAGGTGTAATACCAACTGACTCTATATTTGAGCTATTTCGCAACCGGTAGAGAAAAAAATCGAAAAATAATTGATTTACTTTTGAACCAATTCGACTTTTGCAGGCTTTATTTGAAGCTAGGATATAAAAACCAAGAGATTTGAACAAAATAACTATATATATATATATATATATATATATATATATATATATATATATATATATATATATATATATATATATATATATATATATATATATATATATATATATATATATATATATATATATATATATATATATATATATATATATATATATATATATATATATATATATATATATATATATATATATATATATATATATATATATATATATATATATATATATATGACTTGACTTAATCGTGGGCAGCACCGAAAACGCAGATGGAAAGGTTGGATTGCACGGAGAGGAAGCTTTTTAGGCGTTTGCTTGGATATTTCTGGCCGCGTGTATGCCATAACGAAGACCTTTACAAGGAAATCGACGCAGTACATCAACGCTTGACACGAGGGAGGTGCCAGCATCTCCTAACGCCATCTCAGGCAGCAATGGAAAGTCGACTTCGATTGCTCGGGCATATACTAAGAAGAACGCCGGATCGTCTCGTACAACACGCTTTAAAAATGCTTCCAAATCCTGTCTGGAAACGGCCACCTGGGCGTAGGCGAAAGTTCTGGACGGATGTGGTTAAAGAGGATTTAAAGTCACTCGGCATCGAAAGACAGTTCAGGCGCGATGTTTCGTTTCGCAGGAAATGGAATAGTGACAGCTGGATGGAATGTGTTCAAATTGTGGCTGAAGACCGTGAAAAATGGACACGGCTGACTACTAGGACGGCACACCTCGGTGAAGATGCGGAATGACCGCGTCAGGCGAAAGCCAACCGATTAAGTCATATATATATATATATATATATATATATATATATATATATATATATATATATATATATATATATATATATATATATATATATATATATATATATATATATATATATATATATATATATATATATATATATATATTTATATATATCTTTATATTTATATATATATATATATATATATATATATATATATATATATATATATCTTTTGATTATGTGAGGACTTGATTATGATACTGAAACAGGTTAATCAAATTTCTCCAATGGGGCCAAATTCTCAGTTTCAGGACCTTTCAGAAACAGTAACTCCTAGCATAGCCTCATTATCCGACGATTTTCCCTCACCAAACCTAACATTTACGTGTGTAGGTATTATTCACACTGTCTTGTCTGATTATGAGTAGTTTCCGGATTGTGGTTATTTCTTTTCAGAAACGAAAACTGTTAAAATCGAATCTCTGAAAAATGGTTGATAAGTGGCAAAATAAATTTAGGCGGAAGGATAAATCATTGTTCAGAATTATCAAATCAGAAGTTGATTGGCTTGAAGACGTTGGATGATGAAGATATAATGGGAATCGTACTTTCCAAACATTTCAAGAAATGCGAAATTAGCTAAATTGGGACAAAGTTCCTCTAACTCGATTTGGAACTAGGATTCAGTCCTCACATAATTCAAATGTTCTAGGATCTTGAACAGAGTCAATGGGTTGAAAGAAGAGAACGATGTGTATTCAAATATTTTTGGTCCCTTGAACCTCAACTGACACTTCGATGTGAAATAGGAAAGTAGGGATTTCGGGTGGCGCTATTAGATAGAGAAAGTGCTGCGCCTACGAAAGGCATACCATATTAGCTGAAAAGATACATTAAAACTGTAAAACAGTTAAATTCTCGCGGTTTTCGCGCGGACTGTTGCGGAGCGGAGGTTAGAGACAGCGAGCGAGCAGAGAGTCGACGGAGGCAGCAGCATCGCGCGCGCTGTGTGTGCTTTGAATGATCAGAATTCCAAATTTTACAGAAGATACGCAGGAGGGAAAACCCGTTGATCTGTGCGTAAGGTATCTTTCATAGTCCTCACCGCAAGCGCGGAATGCGCGTGACGTTCGGAACGAGCGGTGGACTATGAAACTTTTTACCGTGCAGGACGGACGCGAAGCAACTGTGAAAACCCCGGTAGCGCCGAAATGACTTTGCGGAGTAAAGCTGGGCAAAAGTTGTGGCATGCACGAAAATGCTAGGCTTGCGTTTGCGCACACGGTAGCGTAGGATAATGGTAGAATTATTTATGATGCAGCAGACTTGCACTGAGCATCAAGTAATGATGCAGCAGACTTGCACTGAGCATCAAGTAATGATGCAAATAGCAACAGCGCAATGGCGATTTAGGCGGCGCCGTCATGGGGTGCTGGGGCGGCATGCAGGAACTATACTTTTACATTTTCAGATTTTTTTCGAATATTCGACTTTTCGAATGATTCGGAATTTTGGAGTTTTCGAATATTCGACTTTTCGAATAATTCGGGATTTTGAAGTTTACGAATATTCGACTTTTCGAATAGTTCGGGGTTTTGAACTTTTCGAATATTCGACTTTTCGAATAATTCGGGAATTTGAACTTTTCGAATATTCGACTTTTCGAATAATTCGGGATTTTGGGCTTTTCGAATAATTCGGGATTTTGAACTTTTCGAATATTCGACTTTTCGAATAAAAAGTCGACTTTTTCAATCGACTGTCGAATGATTTTTCGAATTTTTTTTATTCGACTTTTCCAGTAAGTCAAAAAAAATTTTTTGTCATTCCCACTACTTTCCAGAAAAAAAAGCTAAATTACTTCAGCTAGCATATTCTATCTTTCTTTTGAGACTTAACTAAACTGTCGAACAGGAAAGCAAACAAACTATGTATTTACGAGACGGTTGGCTATATCAGAAAAATATACGAATTATTAAGTATGTGCGGCAAATAATGCAAACAACTGCTTCTCATTATTTAATTCAGATAGAAAGTTAGTACAAAACAAGGTGCACACCCACGCCGCTTCGCGGCGTACTTGTAGGCGTGTATTTTGACGCATGAAATAATCGAATCATTGCAAAATGAGAACTTAGTTGTTATCGTTCATGGAAACTAAATCCAGTCCCACACACTTCCCCCTGCGTCGGCGCACTTACCGTTGGGTTCAGCACACTTTTTCCGGGGCTCGGCGCACTCCCAGTTGGGCCCAACGCACTATTTCCGGCGCTCGGCGCACTCCTTGATGGGTCTAACACACGTTTCCCGACGCTCGGCGCACTCCGTGATGGGTCCAACACACGTTTCCCGACGCTCGGCGCACTCTCAGTTGGGTCCCATACACTTTTCCCGGCGCTCGGCGCACTCCCAGTTGAGCCCAACACACTTTTACCGGCGCTCGGCGCACTCCCAGTTGAGTCCAACACACTATTTTCGGCGCTCGGCGCACTCCCTGGTGGGTCCAACACACTTTTCCTGACGCTCGGCGCACTCCCAGTTGGATCCAACACACTTTTCCTGACGCTCGGCGCACTCCCAGTTGGATCCAACACACTGTTTCCGGCGCTCGGCGCACTCCCTGATGGGTCCAACACACGTTTCCCGACGCTCGGCGCACTCTCAGTTGGGTCCCACACACTTTCCCGGCGCTCGGCGCACTCCCATTTGGGTCCCACATACTTTTCCCAGCGCTCTGCGCACTCCCAGTTGGGTCCCACACACTTTTCCCGGCGCTCGGCGCACTCCCATTTGGGTCCCACACACTTTTACCGGCTTTCGGCGCACTCCCAGTTGGGTCCCACACACTCTTCTCGGCGCTCGGCGCACTCCCACTTGGGTCCCACACACATTTCTCGGCGCACTCTCGGTTGGGTCTCACACACTTTTCTCGGCGCTCGGCGCACTCCCATTTGGGTCCCACACAATCTTCCCTGCGCTCGGCGCACTCCCAGTTGGGTCCCACACACTTTTCCCGGCGCTCGGCGGACTCCCAGTTGGGTCACAGACACTTTTCTTGGCGCTCGGTGCACTCCCGGTTGGGTGCAACACACTTTTCTCGGCGCTTGGCGCACTCCCACTTGGTTCCCACACACATTTCTCGGCGCACTCTCGGTTGGGTCTCACACACTTTTCTCGGCGCTCGGCGCACTCCCATTTGGGTCCCACATACTTTTCCCGGCGCTCGGCGCACTCCCAGTTGGGCCCCCACACACTTTTCTCGGCGCTCGGCGCACCCCCATTTGGGTCCCACACACTTTCCCCGGCGCTCGGCGCACTCCCAGTTGGGTCCCACACACTTTTTTCGACGCTCGGCGCACTCCCAGTTGGGTCCCACACACATTTCTCGGCGCACTCCGGTTGGGTCCCACACACTTTTCTCGGCGCTCGGCGCACTTCCATTTGGGTCCCACACACTTTTCCCTGCGCACTACGCACTCACAGTTGGGTCCCACACACTTTTCCCGGCGCTCGGCGGACTCCCAGTTGGGTCACAGACACTTTTCTTGGCGCTCGGTGCACTCCCGGTTGGGTGCAACACACTTTTCTCGGCGCTTGGCGCACTCCCAGTTGGGTCCAACACACTTTTCTCGGCGCTCGGCGCACTCCCAGTTGGGTCCCACACACTCTTCTCGGCGCTCGGCGCACTCCCACTTGGTTTCCACACACATTTCTCGGCGCACTCTCGGTTGGGTCTCACACACTTTTCTCGGCGCTCGGCGCACTCCCATTTGGGTCCCACATACTTTTCCCGGCGCTCGGCGCACTCCCAGTTGGGTCCCACACACTTTTCTCGGTGCACGGCGCACCCCCATTTGGGTCCCACACACTTTTCCCGGCGCTCGGCGCACTCCCAGTTGGGTCCCACACACTCTTCTCGGCGCTCGGCGCACTCCCACTTGGGTCCCACACACATTTCTCGGCGCACTCTCGGTTGGGTCTCACACACTTTTCTCGGCGCTCGGCGCACTCCCATTTGGGTCCCACACACTCTTCCCTGCGCTCTGCGCACTCCCAGTTGGGTCCCACACACTTTTCCCGGCGCTCGGCGGACTCCCAGTTGGGTCACAGACACTTTTCTTGGCGCTCGGTGCACTCCCGGTTGGGTGCAACACACTTTTCTCGGCGCTTGGCGCACTCCCAGTTGGGTCCAACACACTTTTCTCGGCGCTCGGCGCACTCCCAGTTGGGTCCCACACACTCTTCTCGGCGCTCGGCGCACTCCCACTTGGTTCCCACACACATTTCTCGGCGCACTCTCGGTTGGGTCTCACACACCTTTCTCGGCGCTCGGCGCACTCCCATTTGGGTCCCACATACTTTTCCCGGCGCTCGGCGCGCTCCCAGTTGGGTCCCACACACTTTTCTCGGCGCACGGCGCACTCCCATTTGGGTCCCACACACTTTTCCCGGCGCTCGGCGCACTCCCAGTTGGGTCCCACACACTCTTCTCGGCGCTCGGCGCACTCCCACTTGGGTCCCACACACATTTCTCGGCGCACTCTCGGTTGGGTCTCACACACTTTTCTCGGCGCTCGGCGCACTCCCATTTGGGTCCCACACACTCTTCCCTGCGCTCTGCGCACTCCCAGTTGGGTCCCACACACTTTTCCCGGAGCTCGGCGGACTCCCAGTTGGGTCACAGACACTTTTCTTGGCGCTCGGTGCACTCCCGGTTGAGTGCAACACACTTTTCTCGGCGCTTGGCGCACTCCCAGTTGGGTCCTGTAAACCCTCCCCGGCGCTTGGCACACTCCTAACTGGGTCCCGCACATTCTCTGGTCAATGGTCAACTGTCACCGGTCAACGGTCAACGGTCACCGGTCAACGGTCAACGGTCACCGGTCAACTCTTAGCCGTTTATTATTATGTATGATAATAACTCTGGCACCTGTTTCACAAATAGACTATTGAAACCCCCCGCCGCCGCCGTCTTAAGCCTAGTTTTGACTGCAAGTGGTCGCTGCGGCCATGCGAGGGACAACTGTTCCTTTTTCATCGCGCGTAATGGAAATCCGCTCCAATTGTGATCGCTTCGTGGCAAGCGTCCTACGTCGCTGGGTCGCGGCGACGAAATCCTATGTTTTACTGCTTTGCTGCTGGAGGAGCGATTCTCGGTGGTCGCTGATCATCGCTCCATCGCTGCCATTATGGCAGCGATGGAGCGATTGCCAGCGAATGACACGTTTCGTCTAGTGAATATTGACCCTTTCACATGACAAGATCAGTGTTTACGAGTCGAAACGTGTTATTGATAACTATCAGCCATTATTTTCACTGATTGATTGAATTTCTTCGATCACGCATGAGGCTATGCACTATGAACAGAATCGCTGGCGCTGCTACATCGCTGCAGCAGCGGGTGTGAAATCGCTGCGATGAAAAACAGCAGCGATGCAGTCAAAACTAGGCTTTAGGCATCTTTCATAGTCCTCGCCGCAAGCGCGGCACGCGCGTGACGCGCTGGAAGCGCGATGGACTATGAAATTTCTCACCGCGCGGGACGCGCGTGCCGCCCATCCAGCGCCGCCCGAAGAGCCATAACGGTTTCGCCATTTTAATCAATACTTCCTTCTCAGTTTAGGTCCACTCCAACACTGAAGGCAGTGTTCACTATGATTATCGCACTCGAGTTCGACCCAAAAATGAGCTTCTTTGGTCGTGAGATGACTAATAATGAAGAAACAGCCAACGAAAACGTTCAGAATAAGCTAAAATAACGGTTTCTAACGTTCAGGGCGTGGACAAGAATCATGGGCCCTGCTGATTTCCGCAAGAGCGCGCTAATCGCGAAATCTGCGCGAATCTATTAGGCTGGACGCGGCAGAGTTGCTTAGCAGTTTGCCATCGAAACGCGTGCGATGCCACAAGCTCGTCCGAATGATGGGGCGGACCGGGATAGGTAGGCGCACTGATATAACTTTCAGAGCCGTTTTTATCGATTTCTGACCCGTTTTCGCTGCTTTCTTCGACCCTATCCCCTCCAGCATCTGCCAACTTGGTATTTCGCACTGAAACCTCGAAAACGAGATTAATGGTGGACACTGCCTTTAAAAATTGTGAGACTATCCTACGGTACCGTATACGCAAGTGCAAACCAGGAATTTCTGAGCATGTCACCGTTAAGGCCCAACTTTGACCCGCACCGCCTTGGAGGTGGCGCCAGAGATTCCATATCCTCTGTTTCCGAGTGTGATTTAGTTCCGTTCGTCGCGTGCGTCTGTGTGCGCCCGCTGGGTCTCCTTCTCCCCACAATTTCTCTCTATCTCTACCCTCGCCCCGCACAAAAAGACGCATTCTAGGCAAGGTTGCGCCTATATAAATCCAGAACATTCAACTACCGATGAAGATATACGTTTCGGCGTGACCTTCCACACCCTTTTGAAAGTCGCCCAACCAATCTCATATTTGGGTTGACCGCCCAAATTAATCCTGGCAGCAGTCCCGAGCAAAAAGTTTCAACTGAATTTCAAAAAGTGGAATAGCGCCAGTTTTTGTGAAATTCAATGTCATTTTTATCCATTTTGGTGATTTATATTCTCGAAATGGAGCGTCTCTCTTAATCAATATCAATGCGAACATCATCTGGACAAGGAATAGCGCATTACATTAAAATATAACTCCTCCTTGAGAGGCACCGGCGGCAATAGGGATGCTATGAAAGACATGTCCTTGAAACAGCTATTTTGCTCGGCGCCCTTTAATGAGTGCGGTCATCCATCGCTTCTGCCAGAGTCAAAAGCCTTCGTGAGGTCCAGGGCCACTCCAACAGAGCGTTGAGGTTTTTTGGCCTTGAAGCCATCCAAAACATAGCTCACAGTCTGCAGCAGCGCCGTGGCGATAGAGTGTAATTTGCGGAATCCATGCTGGTGCTGCTGTTTGTTACTATGCTCGGCAAGCCCTTTCACGATCAGTTCCTCAGCGACCTTGACGATTGGTGATAAAAGACTTCTTGGCTTGTATCCCTTCGCTGTGGATGGCGATTTACCAGGCTTGGGAGACGGAATGACGCTTGCCGCTTTCCAGTCATCAAACACTTCAGTGTGTTTAAAAAAGTCTAATTCATTCGACGGCTTTAGTGGGATAAACATTTCTCATGAAACTTCGCTAGTGGGTCGTCTATCACGAAAGAGTACCTCTTTCCTCCACACTGCCACGGCACGAACGTACGACACCTCGACAGCACCAAAATGATGGAATGAAAGTCTCTAAATTGCATCCGCGCTCTGATCAAAATCACACTGTGCGGGGTCGCCGGCGACGAGTTTTCAGGGCCACGCCCCCATTTGCTCGCTCGCTCGCGTCGCTCTCACCTTGGTCACTATGCCGAAGCCTTAATTACAGCGTCGCGTCGCGCCGCGAATGAGCTCTGAACGCCCTTATGGTGAGGACTCCTTTCGAGTAGCGTGACACATGAGTGAGTCATCATTGATACTGTGCTTATCTGAGTCAAATTCCGGTCCGCAATTGCGTCTCGACACGCTTTGCGGCCGCACGCGCTCGAGTCAGTCGGGTTTCCAGCGCCAAAGCCAACTCGACGGGGCTTTTTTAAACAATTTTCTTCACTTTTATTTAGTTTCCAGTTTCCGAAACCCAACTAGAGTCAGCAGATCGGCAGCTGCGGCGCTGGAAGCTCTTCTGACTCGGGAGCGTGCGGCCGCAAAGCGTGTCGAGACGCAATTGCGGACCGGAATTTGGCCCAGATAAGCACAGTAGCTTAGCTCCACCTTGATTTCGAAACACATCTACGATTTGCGTAAGTGTGCATCCTTGGCGAGCAACTTGCCCGTGGGTCAATGGAATGTTTTGAAAAATCAATTTATCCGAAAAAGTCGACTATCGAATTCATTCGAATGTTTCCGTAAATTTCCGAATATTCGACTTTTCGAATAATTCAGGATTTTAAACTTTTCGAATATTCGACTTTTCGTATAATTCGGGATTTTGAACTTTTCGAATATTCGATTTTTCGAAAAATTCGGGAATTCGCCTTTTTCGAATATTCGACTTTTCGAATAATTCGAAGTCGACTTTTTCAATCGAATGATTTTTCGAATCATTCGACTCGGTCAAAGTATAGCAGGAACGCGTAGGGACGGGGTTTGGAAATCCCGTGCGTGAGGAGGCGTTCAGAGTTCATTTGCCACGCGACGTTATAATTAGCCTACGTATCGATCAAGCGATGTCGCGTCGCGTCTTCGCTAGGTGTTCACAGTGAAGTGGCGCATTACATTAGATTTGATGCGCAAGTGAGGATCGCTCCGCGTCGATCGCGTCGCGCTGCAGTGGTCAGAAGACGAGCTGGTTGCTGGTTTTCTTCAGGTTTTTTTTCATTAACTCATTCAAATCTCACAATGAAAACATTAAATGGAGCATAATAAGGACCGCTTGCACTGAAACAAACACGAAGGAACTGCTGCTAATTTTAGAGAAAATTGATGTTGCCTGCTTGCGCGAAATTGCGTACGCACGCGATTGCGCACAATTGCCCAGCTTTCGCACAGTGTCCACACCTAAACCCCTACGTGATTTTGACGTCGCACTGACACTGACGTACACCATCGCGCTCATATACCAAACTCTTTACGCCAACTGACACACTCCGCGCTGAACGCTCACTCTCGTTCTCGGCTCATCGTATGGGTCTCCGCGTTCACCGTTCACTCTAGCACACGCGCGCGACGCGATGCGTGCCGCTCCTGGATGGGTCGAGCACGCCCCGCGCGGTGAAAAGTTTCATTTCCCACCGCGCGCTGGCTGCCAGGACTATGAAAGATGCTAAAGCAGCCTGCCGCTGCACTTCTGACCCAGACTAAGGGCGCCTGAGTAATATAAATCCAAAAATTAGAAGATTCGAGTATTTGAGTATTCGATTCAACCAGAAGTTATTTTTTCGAATGTTCGTTTCGCTCGGGAATTTCGATTTTTGCTTTTTTCAAACCTTTGATTCATTCAGAAATTTACATCATTCGGGTTTCGGAATATTCGGTTTGCTCGAAAAGCTTGAATATTGGATTTTCTGAATAGTCGGCCACTTTTCTTTCACAACATTCAAATTTCCGGCCATTGAAAAAAAACGTGCAGAAAGTATTCATGATCTATTCGGAAATATGTATCCCGAAAAAAATCAGATTTTCATTAGAGTATTCGGATATGTTTTCCAAGTATGCATTCGCCTCGAATAGAAGACAGGTTTTTAAATGCAATCGTTTCACCTCGCTCGAATTCATCCACTCAATCCCAAATTTCAAAAACGCGTTATTCGAGGATTCAATTCATCCGAAAATTCTGAAAATGTCCCGTTGAAATTTATTCTCACATTCGATAACTTCTAAGTGGTTACAATCGAAAAACTTATTCATCAGAAATTTTTCAATAGTGGCTATCCGCATAAGGCCCTAGTTATACATCTGCGATTCGGTGCCGCTGGTTTTCGCCGGACGTCTGCGATTGATCAGATTTCGAAATTGACCAATAGCAGACATGCCGCGGAAGCCAGCGGCAGCGAAACGCTGGTGTATAACTAGGCCCTAATTCATTCATCTGAGGTGTTCTGAAAACGCGATATTTGAATTATTGTCTCATTTAAAACCTAACGACGATTGCCCATGTTTATTAATTAGAGGCAGGGTTTGCGATTACAAACGGTTGTTGTGCTATCCTCATAAGAAAGTAGATCTGACCATCACGAATGTTGAAATAAGTGGGAAGTTGTGGAAAAAGCGCTCAGGAATAAGTTATTGCTTTGTCCGTCCGCCTTCAATTACCGAGAGTTCTATAAATGGCTGTTTTGTCAACATTTATTTTTCTTCTAAAACAATTTCTGAGCACCTCTGTAGACTACTGACTATTTTAAGAGCAAAATAAAAGGCGGAGAAACATGCATCAATGAAAATCTCGTTAATTGGGGGCCTGCCGACACCGGTAATTAGCCGTCACACCTTGTTGTTGAGCGTTTTTACCGCAAATTTTCGGTTTTTTTTTCACTTATTTTTACTTTTGTAATGACCAAGTCTACACTCTCATGAAGAGAGCTCAAAAACCGTTTTTATCGCGAACCCTGCCTTCAACTACAGCATCAATATACTACATCTAATGAGGAATGTGGAGAGTTTCTCCACTATGATCTTCATAAAGGCTCTCAAAGAATCTAAAACACGAGGTGAGTCCTTCAGAAATTTTCCAACAAATAAATAAGTTCAAAAATATATCCTATCCTCGATTTAATTGTATTACGTGTAAACATTTGTACAAATATTCGAGCAATTCTTCGATTCCGAATTTGAACACGGTTTTCAAGTAATATACTTGTACAAATGAACAACTTTTTCTGAAGGGCAATGTAAGCTGAATTGAGACAAATATTCGAACAAACGGAATTTTAACTTGACTGAAAGCAAAGATATTTTGGAATCCCTGAAGGAATGGAACACTCGAGAGGCGAAAACTATGAAACCTCCACTAAGTCGAGAAGCAAAGCAGTAAAAAATCACGACGGAATCGAATATTCAGAAAAGGATGTTCCAGTATTTCAAATAAACCTAATGTTTGAAAAAATACGCATAATAAAATCCCAAGAGTCAATAAAATATAAGAGTACCTTAGAAAATAAGGGTATAAGAGTATTGCCCAAAAACAGGTGTGCTTCACGAGAGACAAAAAACAGAAGCAGGTTCTTCAATTGCGCAACGGGCTGAATAGTTCGCCGAGCATGCGGAGAATCGGACGATCAATGATCACCAGCGATGGGATGTGTTGCCTTGTCAACCTGCTGTGAACCTGCTATCGACAGTTCGATAGCAGGTCAATAACAGGTCCATATTTTTCTCCCGAAAGAACCTGCTATCGCCGGTTGCTCGAGAAAGAGGTGGGTCAACATGCTGTCGACATTTGAGTTTGCCTGAGTCCGTTAACTTACGGAGGAATGAATCCGCTGTGAAAAGCGCGTCTCTATTACCTTCATAGACTTCAAGTCGGCGTTCAATTGCGTGCACTGGCCCGCCTTATGGAGGTAGATGAAATGCGAACACATGCCAGGAAAAATTGTGATTCTTCTTCAGGAAACATATAGCGGATAAACAAATTGTGTCCGCGTCGGAAACAAGCTATCCGAGGAATTCAGAGTCGATGCAGGCGTCCGGCGGGGGGATATGTAATTTCGCCGCTCCTCTTAAATACTGAGATTGATGCTAACATGAGAAAGACCTTCGACAATAGAAGAGAAGTCCAATTTGGCGATAACGAATTTGTCACGGATTTGGTGTTCGCTGACGACAGCGCAGTGTTCACCGCTACTGACATGGAAGCCACGCTGTTGTTGAATGATATGGCACAAATCGCGGAATCGCATGGGTTGCGGATTAGTAAGGAGAAGACTAAAGTCATGACGTCGGACGGTTCACGTGCTTCCGTGTTCTCCGAAGGAGCTGAGCTTCGGCAAGTCAAGGAGTTCAAGTGCCTTGGATCGCTGGAGCGAAAGGTAGTGGCTACATCGGAGATACTGCACAGGATCGGGCAGGCGTCGGCTGCTTTCGCTTCGTTGAGAAGGTGTTTATGGAAGAAGTGTAATGTGGTGATAAAGACAAAGAACGGATGTTTCGCGCACTCATAGTGCCAATCCTACTTTATGAATCAGAGTCGTGAACGTTGCTGAAGTCGGATCACGTCAGATTGGAGGTCTTCCAAACGCGGTGTTTGCAGCAAATCCTCGGGATTACTTTAAGATATAGCATACGAACGATGTTATCCGAGACAAGCGACCATCAACCCACGATTGAAGATCAAATTCGGACGAGATGGTTGCGCTGGTTCGGCCACGTATGCAGAATGGAAACAACCGACTTCCGCCCAGATTCCTATAGAGAAAATGCCCGGCACTGTGAGATATACTTGGGCCGAATCGAATGATCAAATCTTCATCCGATTGAAAAAAGTCGACTTCGACTAAATCGACTAAGTCGACTATTCAAAAAGTGGAAAATCCGGCTAAATCGAAAAGTCGATCATTCGAAAAAGGGCGATTTTCGGATAGGTCGAGAAGTCGATCATTCGAAAAAAGGCGATTCTCGGATAAGTCGAGAAGTCGATCATTCGAAAAAGGGCGATTTTCGGATAAGTCGAGAAGTCGATCATTTGAAAAGAGTAATATCCGACTTATTCGAAATTTTTGCCGCTTCCAAGAGTAGCTGGTATTTTTGTTATCCGAAGATATTTCTTCAAATAATGGATCGATTCAGATATTACCGATTTTAAATTTCCCGGATATTGGTTCAATTCAGACAATGCGTTTATTCAAATTTTGGATAATGGATCGATTCAGATAATGCCCTTTTTTCAATTATTCGGACACGGATATCCGGTCGGATAATTTCGGATAACTTCGGCTATTTTCGGAACCAAGTTCAATTGATGCAAAACGGTAAAAAAATGAACCAGGTACTCAAAGCAAGTCTCTGGAAACATCCTTGCAGTTCACTTCCGCACTGCCGTTCAGTCCGCGAAGTGCGCGCTGATTGCGAAATCGTGCTGCGGCGCGGTTGCGAGTATCCTCAGACGGATCAACCGGGCGGTGGTGATCACCCGGGCACGAAAGGCCAAAAGCGCCCGGGTGATCCCACATCTTGCCTGAGGATGTTCGCAACCGCGCCGCAGCAAGATTTCGCAATCAGGGTGCACTTTGCGGACTGAACGGCAGTGCGGAGGTGAACTGATATTGAAGAAACAGAAGTACTTCATTGCATTTGCAGCATGTTCACTTACGAACATCAATCTTCAGAAATGCATATTAATAAAAATATGAAAACAAATCTTCAATTAATCTATCGTCGTTTGGAAGAACAGTATCATCCATACGCAGGTTTTTCAGAACAACTAGCTAATAAAAAGTATGCAAAGCCACTATAGAAAAAAACTTCTACACTGAATGACTAGCCACTTGGTCATCTCACTTGACTACGCCCATTTTTCCGCGCCGCAACGACTCTTCCGATTTCGGAAGGAGGAAGAAAACCCTGGGTTGATGTACTAAACAGAAGGCGGTAAGGAAAAATGGGCGTGGCCTAGTGCAATTTCATCCCAATTTATCCGATTTTATCCCAAAAATATCCGATTTTATCCGAAAATTATCCGATTTTATCCGAAATTTTACCCGAGTTTTAGCCGAATTTTACCCGAATTTTTTACTCTTCGGATAATGGTTCGGTTCAGATAATGCCGATTTTAAATTACCCGGATATTGGTTCGATTCGGGTATGCGGTCGGATATTCGAAAAGGAGTGATTCGGATACTAAGTATAGTACCTGGTTACTGAGAAAGATGTTGGAAATGCCAGCTACTCCATATGGACACATTTTTCTAATTTGCGCGTAATCAATGAAGAATTTTCGTAGCCGCAGACAAACATATGTAATTGATGCCTTCTTTCTACTATCTAAATAGTTTTTTCCTTATTTCTACATGTGCGCAACGTTCAATGATTTTTATACTAAATTAAGAGCTCATAATATTTTGAATAAAGGTGTCTGAATGGAAATGAAAATGGGGAAAATGCGGGCGATATATGCTGATCATCGAGGAGGAAAATTGTCATATTAGAGGGATCGTACGCGTAGAAAACCATAGGTTTTTTTCATATTCTGTATAGCTTGGCCTCTTTAGTGAAAGAAAATGTCGGACGAGTCCCTAAAAAATCTTCATTTGTACTCTTTAGTGAAAGAAAATGTCGGACGAGTCCCTAAAAAATCTTCATTTGTAAAGAAAAACCAGTTTGAATACACTGTAAAAATGACTTGAAGTTCGCGCCAAAATCGTTTTTGGGGTTTTCCTGCATGTGGAGTTTGGGTCATAGTTGTTTTAGTGTTGTTTGACAGTCCCATCAACATTCTATTAGAAAGTGGTAAATGATGGACCAGAAGTGCTAGATGATCGACCCAATAGCAACTCTCAGGTGGCCGTAGTTTTGAAAGGCAGTGTCCACGATTAATCTCAAATTCGAGTTCGACTCAAAAATCGGGTTGTTCGGTCGTGAGCTATCCATTAGTGAATAAACAGCGCAGAAAAGCGCTCAGAAGAAGCTAAAATAGCTGTTTGTAACGTTCTGGGCGTGGACGAGCTTACGGGCCCTGCTAGTTTCCGCAAGTGCGCGTTAATGGCAAAATGTGCGCGAATCGATCGGGCTGAACGTGGCGGAGTTCTTTGGCAATTTGCCATCGAAAACGTCCGCGGCGCCACAAGCTCTTCAGGACGGGCGGGGGGGGGGGGGGTAAGAGCAGGCGGACTTGACCAACGAAATCTTTTCGCCGTCGTTTTTTTTCGATTTTTGGCCCGCTTTCGCTGCTTTTTTTAAAACTCTATCCCCTCTAGCATCTGCCAGTGTAGTATTTCACACTAAAAACTTAAAAGCGAAATTCATCGTGAACACTGCTTTTAGAAGCGGAAGTAGGCCTCGGCTGATATCTGAGCTAGGTATGGGGTGTCCGCTTGTGCGCTACATTAAGAATGTCGCGACGCATCCGCGTGCGCACGAGGAAAATTGGTCATTCTTATCAAAGCTCTATTCATACAGTCAGCGCAGATCGCACTGATACTTTGCGTTCCCTGTTGTGCGGAAGTGCAAGCTCGGTGCCCGCATGTTATATCACGTGGCACCTAGTTTACACTAACCGTCGATAGGAACCGCCAAGTATTAGCAAGATCCGAGCAGACTGTACACTCCTTGCCCCATTCCTCCGTGAAATTGAGAGACTCGCTTTAGTTTTCGATTGTTGTTTCCCCGCCGTTGTTCCCCGGACAGTAGCCGTTAGGCCCTGAAGCCAGCTTCTAAAATTATCGATTCTTTCATTTTTTAAAGACCTCCCTGAGTCGCAAATAATACCAAGTGAATCCTTTCAACTTTTTTGTGCTTAAGCTATTCTTTTTTAGCATTCTGATTTCATAAATATGCGCAAAAATATGTAATGGAGCTGTTGCGGGAACGAAAAGTCAATTTGGCTTTCATGTCTTCGTGTACCGTCCGAATGGCTGAATGGAAGGATAGATAATTTTTTAAGTCGATTGTAAAAGTCGACTTTTATACGAGAAGTCGATCATTCGAAAAAGTGGGATTTTCGACTTATCCGAAAAAGTCGATCATTCGAAAAGTGGAAATTCCGGCTCAATCGAAAAGTCGATCATTCGAAAAAGTGGGATTTTCGACTTATTCGAAAAAGTCGATCATTCGAAAAGTTGAAATTTCGGCTAAATCGGTAAGTCGATCATTCGAAAAAGTCTAATTTTCGACCTATTCGAAAAGTCGATCATTCGAAAAATTTCCAATTTGCCCAAGTATACTGTTGAAGGTTGAGAGAGCACGCCCAAAGAAGACGTGGTTGAAGCAAGTTGAGGCGGACCTGAAGTCCCAACGGTGCGATGTCCTTAATGAGAGATTTATTGCTGCAAACCGTACTGAATGGAAGCGTATCGCTCGGGCCACAAGAGCTCCTATGGCACCCATACCAGTAAGTATACTGCTTGAGAGGTCGTCCTGCTCCACCAGCCGCCAGCTAACGGGATGAGTGAGTGAGTGAGTGAGTGAGTGAGTGAGTGAGTGAGTGAGTGAGTGAGTGAGTGAGTGAGTGAGTGAGTGAGTGGTGGTGGTGGTGGTGAGTGGTGAGTGAGTGGTGAGTGGTGGTGAGTGAGTGGTGGTGAGTGAGTGAGTGGGTGGTGAGTGGTGGTGGTGGTGAGTGAGTGAGTGGTGAGTGAGTGAGTGAGTGAGTGAGTGAGTGAGTGGGTGGGTGAGTGCGTAGTGAGAGGAGTTGAGAGCGAAGTGGTGAGAAGGTAAAGGAGAGAGAAGCGTATGCGCTCACATAACTAAACAAATTCCGCTCTGGCATGATGAATGTGGACCAATTTTTTTTTGATAGGCATGTTTATAGCGGCCACACCTGTCGCAGTAGCGCTTACGATATGTTATCGATCTTTCTTCCGCTGCTAATCACTGATTTCAGTACCTGAAAATACTGTGGTATGACCGTCAATTGGAAAGAATGGTGAGAAAATTCGTGACATTTAGCCAACTTCAAGAGTAGAACTTTATTTTCAGAGCGACAACAGCGAGCTCATCAAGGTACTAAGGGGTATTCTCCTAATTTTTGATTTTTTAGCTACTCTAAATTCTTCGGCTATATGTGGCAAGTCTATTCAGCTAAAAAAACATAGAGGCGACTCGCACTTCCCTGTCTGCAACGATGGGGAACTTTTGGCAGGTCCCAAACTAATCGCGACCGATGTTGCGTAAACTTATTTACTACAACCCATCACCTGCAGTCTGGACCAGGGGTGTGCGTGAATGAAATTTCAAATTTCGTAAATCGTAAAACGTAATCACGACAAAACCACCGTAAATCGTAAATCGTAAACAGCAATCAATAACAATAACCACTTAAAACATGATTAATGTGGTGAAACAAGAGAAACTACGTACTGTGCTTATCTGGGCCAAATTCCCGTCCGCAATTGCATCTCGACACGCTTTGCGGCAGCACGCTCCCGCGTCAGAAGAGCTTCCAGCGCAGCAGCCGCCGATCTGCTGACTCTAGGCGGGTTTTGGAAACTGCAAACTAAAAAAAATTGAAGAAAATTGTACAAAAAAGCCACATCGAGTCGGCTTTGGCGCTGGAAACCCGACTGACTCGAGCGCTTGCGGCCGCAAAGCGTGTCGAGATGCAATTGCGGACCTGAATTTGGCCCAGATAAGCATATTACTGTCCACTGTTTCACGTACTAAGTACATATTAAGTTGCGTTCAGTATTTGACAGCTAACCATGTTTAAGGTGTATGGTACACTTGATCGATGTCATAAGCGACAGGCATAAAATCTAGCACAAATCGCGCGGGACCTGCATCGGAGCAGCGGCATCGGTTGCCGTAGGAACAATTATGGCGCGTCAGCCGCAGCGACGTGTCGCGGAGGGCTGACATACTTCAAATGTGCCGAAGCCTGTCGCTGTGCAGCGCACTGTGAATGCGACAGGTTTAAAGAGCGGGAGCTCCGCGACAGCCGGTCGCTGTCGCTGTGCAGAGCAACTCCTTCCCAGATCCTGAGAAAACCGCAAGTCCGATTTAGCTGTCCGCGTATCTGCTGGGCCACAGAGACACAATTATACTCGTGATGCCTATCCTGAAACGCTAACGCCGTTGTAAGCGTTAAGCCAAAATCACAGTATTTAAGCGATTCTCAACAGCCGAATTTGAGAACTTCTCCCATTTGCTTGCGGAACCGCAACACCGATTATACATACAGTCGGCAGGGATCGCACTCATATGTTGTACATTATGTACTTCGAGTTCCCTACTGAGGGCTGGCTCAAACTCGGTGCACGTACGTTAAAAATTATGGCACCGAGTTTGCAGAAACTTTTAATAGAGATCGCAAAGTATCAGTCCGATCCGTACCAGCTCCATATTATCTAGAGAACAGTTTGGTCGCCCAGCACAGGCTATTTTTTGTATATACACTAAATCACTTGCAGAATCGTAGCTTTATAGTGACGATACGGTAGATTCTCAAAGGAAACGTAAGCAAAAAAAATCTCTTTCTAATCGTATACGCCCGACTGTCCTTAAACCTCGGCATTTTGTTGTAATGAGCTATTTCTTCTATTTTGAGCCGCCACGAGGTTGTTATGGATCTTTATTTTTCTGGCTAACGCGTTTCGGCGTCTGACGCCTTCTTCAGAGCCTTAAAGTGATCCAGTCAATTTAACAAAATTGCACGCTCAAACACCGCGTACGCGTTCAACCGAAGTTGTGATCTGCTTCGGTTGCCGCGCGCAGACGGCGCCATACCACACAGAGTCCTCACCTTACAATCGAACGCAGTGCGTCGACACTTCCGGCCAGCAGTGAGCGAGGGAAATTAAGAATGAGACACTGTCGTACTCGAGATCACAGACTGGTCGCAATGTGTGCGTATCAGAAATGACAGAGCTGGATAAATGGACTGAGTGCAGCTGTTGTTGAAATACACTCCTCCCTTCGATTCATGGCTGGGCCTTTAGTCTGTATCCAAAATGCCTCTAATGTTTTCCGCGGCATGATTTCAGTTTCGCGTTGCAGGATAACTACCTTCACGTTGAAATCTTCTCCATTGTGTCTTCTTACACGGTGTGCACCCAACGGGGTTGATTCACGCGAGCATCTCTTTCCGTCGACGTGCTCACGGATCCGCAGGCAAAGTGGCCGCCCGGACTCACCAATGTAGCTGTCTCCGCACGCCAAGCATGTTATCATATATATCACTCCCGCGTACATGCAGTCGCCTTCTCTACCCGAAAGGCAAACCAGGCAATCAGTTGTGGTGCATATACGGTCGTAGATCCGGTTTCTCACAAGTAGACGCTTCCAGATTGAATGGTGGAATTGCGATAAGCGTCACGTGGTTTTCCAGGTCCGCTCGCCTCAAGCAGGATCGCACGGCACTAATGAAGTCGTCGGATATGAATGGCAAGCAGAAAGCAATTTTTCCGGCTTCGTTTTGGTTTGAGTGGTTGTTGTTCGGAGTGCGTCTTCTGCGAGCATATGTCGACAGACTGTAACCATTAGATGCCGCAATACTGCGAGCTAATTGCAGAGAGTGCTTCTTTTCTTCAGCACCACTACTGACGCTTGCCGCTGTACGCATCATATTTCTTACAGTCGCATTCTTCGTTTGTTTGGGATGAGAAGACAAGCAATGAACAATGATGTTCTTCTTGGTGGACTTCCTATACCATCTAGTCTTGCATACACCATTCTGCATGTTGATTTCCACATTTAAGAAGGGTAGCCAACCATGCACAGGTTGTTCTCTGGTAAGTCTTATGTGCTCTGATTGGTCGTTCATCAACTCAAAGTATCAACTCAAAGGGTAGTGAGTGAGTCCATGTCAATTTGTAATTTTGTTCGCTCTAATGCCAAAACCGTTTTACAGAAAAAGTTCGATGATCTGTTGAGGAGATCGCGGGTTGACGCGTCTATTCCTCTAGAGACTCACGCTTCCAACGGCAGTAACGGTAACAGTGCTAGCGATGATGTTGAACGACCACTCAACACGTCCTCGAGGGTTACAGTGGTCGGTGGTATATCAATTTCTGATAGTGTGCGATCGATTCTTGAGCTAGGTCCTAGTTTTTCGCCATCTTATCCAATATCTTCATCAGTTTCTCGGAAAATTGTAGGAAGCCTACAATCACTTCACAACAGACTGCGTTGGAAAGCAAAAATGGACAGATTAGGTATACCGATCCAACAAGCTCCTACAGCGATTCCTACGCTACCTTTTCCTCAGATGTTTATCAAGCAGGAAGAGTCTGATGTCAACATGGATGCAAAGTTCCATGTACTCGCAGCCAACGTTTTCAACGTTGTTACTCAGTTCAGCAGAAGAGTACACCATAGGAACCTAACTCCGTCTCAGCAAAATGGTCTAAGCGAGGTTCGAAGGCTCGTGAATACCAATGTTGTCAGGTTATCTACCAGCGACAAAGGAGGGGAGTTTGTCATTATACCTCAACAGTTGGACAAAGAAATAGCGGAGCACCATCTCCAGGATACCTCTCTCTATTTACCAGCAACAGTGAACGAGTTCTCATCACAGTACCGTAGACTGAACCGAGTTTGGGTGAAAACCGCCAAAGAATGTGGTCTACGCTCTTCGATAATCACGCGTCTAAAAATTGAACTTCCAGTGTGTCCAGTTTTATATCTTCTGATTAAAACTCACAAGCTGCGTGAGGAAGACCTGACGTCGAGCGACCCTGCAATATTCAAGGTCAGGCCAATAGTCAGCTGTGTCGGTGGCCCCACTGACCAAATATCGTGGTACCTCAATCTTGTTCTTGTTCAATTGTTCAGCTTCATTCCAGCACACTTGTCCAACACGAGGATGTTCCTTGATCGCATTCGAGAAGCGGAACTCACGGATGACTGTGTCATGGAATCGTTCGATGTGGCAGCTTTGTACACCAACGTCTCCAACGATTCCGCCTTACAAGCCGTTCACGAACTTCTGGGTGAACACCATGGAGCGATAAATATGTATGGGCTAAACTTAGAACGGTTGATGAGACTTCTCAAGGAGTGTATGAATTGCACGATATTCAGATGGTCAGGAAGATATTTTCGACAGGTCAGAGGATTGGCTATGGGGCAGCGGCTGGCGCCTATCCTAGCTGTAGCATTCATGGCCAAGATTGAGATGCCCGTATTAGAAGGAAGACCGCTGTTCTACTGTCGATACATCGACGACTGCCTGATCGTAACCTCCACCCAGAGTGAGATGGATAGATACTTTGAGTTGATGAACGACCAATCAGAGCACATAAGACTTACCAGAGAACAACCTGTGCATGGTTGGCTACCCTTCTTAAATGTGGGAAATCAACATGCAGAATGGTGTATGCAAGACTAGATGGTATAGGAAGTCCACCAAGAAGAACATCATTGTTCATTGCTTGTCTTCTCATCCCAAACAAACGAAGAATGCGACTGTAAGAAATATGATGCGTACAGCGGCAAGCGTCAGTAGTGGTGCTGAAGAAAAGAAGCACTCTCTGCAATTAGCTCGCAGTATTGCGGCATCTAATGGTTACAGTCTGTCGACATATGCTCGCAGAAGACGCACTCCGAACAACAACCACTCAAACCAAAACGAAGCCGGAAAAATTGCTTTCTGCTTGCCATTCATATCCGACGACTTCATTAGTGCCGTGCGATCCTGCTTGAGGCGAGCGGACCTGGAAAACCACGTGACGCTTATCGCTATTCCACCATTCAATCTGAAGCGTCTACTTGTGAGAAACCGGATCTACGACCGTATATGCACCACAACTGATTGCCTGGTTTGCCTTTCGGGTAGAGAAGGCGACTGCATGTACGCGGGAGTGATATATATGATAACATGCTTGGCGTGCGGAGACAGCTACATTGGTGAGTCCGGGCGGCCACTTTGCCTGCGGATCCGTGAGCACGTCGACGGAAAGAGATGCTCGCGTGAATCAACCCCGTTGGGTGCACACCGTGTAAGAAGACACAATGGAGAAGATTTCAACGTGAAGGTAGTTATCCTGCAACGCGAAACTGAAATCATGCCGCGGAAAACATTAGAGGCATTTTGGATACAGACTAAAGGCCCAGCCATGAATCGAAGGGAGGAGTGTATTTCAACAACAGCTGCACTCAGTCCATTTATCCAGCTCTGTCATTTCTGATACGCACACATTGCGACCAGTCTGTGATCTCGAGTACGACAGTGTCTCATTCTTAATTTCCCTCGCTCACTGCTGGCCGGAAGTGTCGACGCACTGCGTTCGATTGTAAGGTGAGGACTCTGTGTGGTATGGCGCCGTCTGCGCGCGGCAACCGAAGCAGATCACAACTTCGGTTGAACGCGTACGCGGTGTTTGAGCGTGCAATTTTGTTAAATTGACTGGATCACTTTAAGGCTCTGAAGAAGGCGTCAGACGCCGAAACGCGTTAGCCAGAAAAATAAAGATCCATAACAACCTCGTGGCGGCTCAAAATAGAAGAAATAGCTCTCTTTCTAATTTTCGCCGCTTTGTGTTCGTCCCCATAGTTTAGTAAAGAATGTAGCCAACGCGCCCCACCGAACGCTCGCATTAGTGAGAGATAACGGTATCAGAAAAAGGGGGAAGATGAGCGTTTAAACTAGCAATGGCGCCTTTTCGGAGTGTCCGTTTGCTGCGGATGAAGAGAAATCAACTAGAGGAGACGATTTTTAGCTTCAAACTTCTGGAATAAAAAAAACGAATCCACGTGATGATTTTCGTCAACTCTGAGTAGCCGTGATCTACTCAAAAGGCGGGCCAAGAGCACTATTTGAAGAAATTTTTTGATTGATTAGACTGCCTCGCTCGATGTTTTGACGCTAAGCTAGTTATGGGAATCAGGAAAGTTGATCTTCATGAGAACTCGAAAACGAAGTTCCTAGTGAAGAGTGATTTCAGATTGTATTGCGTCGTAGGTGACAGCTAGTGAGACGTGCGCGGCGAGCAACGCGGATCTGTTAGCCAGCGCCTCCAACTCCGACCGTGTGTCCCGCGTTACTCTGAGAAAATCCCCAGCGATCGTTCAGGGATAGAATCTACTCGGTTTCTGGTAGGGGCCGAGAGGATTCTAGCATGGGGCTATTCCGGAACGACCTCGAGATTCTGCCAGTCTCGAACCGAGAGCGTACCGCGTTAGCTCATCGATGCTCCCGCCGTGCTCCACCGCGGAACCGCTAGGAATCGAGCCCGGGGATGTCGCGGAATGATCGCGAGATTCTACCAGTTACAACCTGAGGGCGAATCGCGTCTATGCTTCTATGTATTTTGGGTGTTAAATCGCGGAACAGCGATGAAATGAGCCCGGAATTATCGCGAGACGATCGCGAGATTCGTCCAGCCTCCACCCCTGATCGCACCGCATTCATGCCCTCTTGGTGTTTAAGCCAAACGGGTGTTGCCTATCAAATCAACACGAAGCTATAAGGTATTGTCCGTGCCGTATTTCGCGCTGCTTTACAAATCTGCACAGCATGAGAGCGCGGAACCGGGATTAAACGATCACGCTATCATCGCGGATCACGGGTGCATCACGGTACTAGCGCGGTAAACTTGGTGAAGATCATCATGGTACCTGCATAAGAAAGTCAACGGATAGGTGGATTGGGTAACCGTCGCGGAACGGACGCGGATCGCGGGACTAGGGGGAAACGAACACGGTACCATCGCGGATCGCGGAAGCATCACGGTGCTAGCGAGAAAGATTCTCTCAGAGCTATAATGATAGAATCACGTAAAAGAATGTTAAAGGGATCGTGCTGCAGTAACACGCCTGGGTTGGCCCCATCTCATGATCAAAAACATTAGTATACGCAAAGTTGGATTAGAGCAGGTCAATCGAAGATGTCTTGTGATTTTCTTCCATTGCATGTATTTTTATTTACGAAAAATTACGATTTACGGTCCAAAATGTCGTAAATCGTAAACCGTAATTACGAGACCAAAAAACACCGTAAATCGTGAAATCGTAAATCGTAAACCGTAATTACGCACACCCCTGGTCGGGACGGATCGAACTGACACTGCGTCCCTGATTGTCCATTGGCACAAACTTTGTACACGTATGTTATAACATGTGTGTGCAGAGTTTGCGTCAACACGCTATAAGGATGAAAGGTATCAGCGCGATTCATGCCGACTGTAAGTAATGACGGCCGATCCTGAGCGAATCGTGTGCACGCGCTGGGTTAGATAACGTTATATGTAAAAAATTAAGAGGCGCAATTTTATATGATGTCGCAGCACTGTCGAGTACAATACCGCTCGTAGGATTTGGTCAGAAAGCGAGCAAGGTCGGGTTTTCGCGTCTTTTTCGTCTTTTTTGTATAACTCGCTTCAAAGTCAACTTTGAGCGAAACGAGGGAGATATTCATGACCC
The DNA here is from genome assembly GCA_029168955.1 of Aplectana chamaeleonis. Classification (NCBI taxonomy): domain Eukaryota; kingdom Metazoa; phylum Nematoda; class Chromadorea; order Rhabditida; family Cosmocercidae; genus Aplectana; species Aplectana chamaeleonis. The sequence goes on from JAPDOI010000521.1 coordinate 127,243, forward strand.
TGGCGTTGAGGGCTACCCAATGGTTTAGCCTCTGTGGTAATTACGTTGAGAAGTACAGAAGTTCCGCAATCACCCAGGTTTGTGATTACGGTACCGTGACGGATGGTGCGCTACCGTCTCCGCTTGCGTTTCCCTGTGTCTACCGTATATAGAGAGCTGATCGATTGCGAAATTTTCATGGTTGTCAACGGAATTCTTACAATAGCTACACCATTGGATAGCCCTCAACACTTGGATCATGAATATGTCCCTAGTTTCGCTCGAAGTTGACATTGAAGCGAGTTATACAAAAAAGACGAAAAAGACGCGAAAACCCGACCTCGCTCAATTTCTGACCAAATCCTACGAGCGGTATTGTAAGTCCTGAAACGTGCCCCAGAGCATCCTCCCGGCACTGCAAGGCTACGGGTTGGCTGCTCTGAGGAACTGCTCAACGGGAGAGAGCGAGAAGGGCAGCTTACATACCGTAGATCGTGACAAGGATACGTTCTTATCAAAAAGGACAGTTCCATAAGCAATCCCGCTGTTTCTCCGATTTCAAAGCCTCATCTGTAAACACCAATACACTTCAATAGTTAGGTCAAATTGTCTGAAAAGGGTACAACTCATAGGTGTAGTCGTCCGATCGATGTTTATTTCCCACGTTCTCACACACACACTATGCAGCCACCTCACGGCTTAGAAACGGAAGCACGGATATGGTGAACAGTTTGGCTGACAGGCTGGTGTGACCAAATCAACATGAGACGCCGAAACGAAGCGTCGACAAACAACTTGTGACGAAAAACCTTCCATTTTTCTGATTCGCTAATTTCCTTTTTAGCGTTTTGGAACAGTCGACTCACCGTAATCCCACTTTTTTCAGGATTTGAAGCGCCCGACGTTCATCTTCTTTCCATCAAGCCCTGTATTCTACAAGGTCATCTCATAATAAGTAAGTATAAAGCACAGCGGGTTTGACAGTCCAGGCTTTCTCGCTCGTTGCGACTCTGTCGATGTTAGGAGCGGAGTAGTTGTTCGACAAAGCCTCCTTACAATTGTTATGTACATATCTCGCCTAAAGACCGCCTAGCTATCCTCTGTTTCCGAGTGGAATTTATTTCCGTTCACCGCGTGCGTCTGCCCGCGTAAGCTGCGTCACCTTCTCCCCACACGTTCTCGCTGTCTCTAACCTGTCTCCGCACTAGCGCACGATTGAAAAGAGCAAATTTGGCTCGTAACCAGAGGATGGGTATTACCTATTCTGCTCGAATCAAAACAAGGTAGGAAAGTTTCTGAAGAGTAGAGATTTCTCTTACAGATAACGGAGTCGAGCTACATTGTATACAACTGGATCACTTGTGCATCTTTGCAGTAAAGAACGAATAAAGACTGTCAAGGTCATTATGTGTGAAATTTAAGGGTAGCGGTAATTGGACGCTTGAAGGCGATAGTTGTGCAAGACTATACAGTGTGCTGCTAGTAAATGTAAATTCTTGTTCAAGTTTCTGTTTTCCTATGCGTGTACATAGAAACATTTGAAATTTTTGCACTTAGTATACCATCAGTGGCACCTTGGGCTGTCCAGTGCGTTTCAAAACTATAAGGCACCCTATTTTCTTGAAATTCTCCAACTCACAGTTCGTATGGAGAAGGGCCTACTTGTTTGAATACCCTCCGTACATGTACTCTGCCATACCCATACCTTTCCACCTGTTTTTTGTTAAAATATTTTTCGGAGCTCTTTCGATTTCACACTGTTTCAAAACTATAAATGCGCTAAAGAAATAGTTGTTGATTTTATCAGTATCGTCGGAGTCGCTCGTCCATTCTCCACTAAGGCATGTATTATTCCCATTCACTACAGTTTACCGTGAATTAGTGCTCTCTACCGAAAAATCTAAATCAAGTGTTATATGTATAAGTGTTGCATTGTGTATATGCTGTTTAAATGCACAGGACAGCCAAAAAATTAATTTCCAGCTTACATGGCTATCTTGGAGAGATTCACTCTCTGATCACAGTGGTATCTCTGAAATCGCCCAAGACCCCCTTTGAACAGAGTTATGGCTCTTCAAAGATGCCCACATTTTGAGGGTGAAAAATTGGTGGACGAGTTGTCTCAGGCCTGTATTTCTCTTCATTCGCAATCGTTGCGCGAGAGCGAGCCAGAATAAGGAGACAGTCCGGTAATGGACTGAAGAACGACGTCTTGTTGGAATTAATTCATCCATCGAGCCGCTGTCGAGTTCGAAAATCTAATAGGGGTCGGGCCTGTGGTGGTGAGCGAAGGGGGTCGGGCCTGTGGTGGTGAGCGAAGGGGGTCGGGCCTGTGGTGGTCGCTTATATACGATTTGTTTGATTCACCTTCAGATAGTCGCCCAGGAAAACCCGGCTAGAGAATGACACGGCGCGAGGTTGGTCGTGATACTCGACCGCCGTCGACATAATTGTCGTTTTCGCCCTGATTTTAACATTCTCGGTACTCTTCTAGTATTCTTGGACCTGCGTGTAGCGTGAGAACATACAGCTGTGCCGAAGCAGTTGATGGAACATCTCGATTATGCGGAAGTTTCTCTAATGGTCTGTCCGTGTTCTTGCAACACACCCACTTAAAGGCATAGTACACCCTCAGATATGAGTTTTAAGATTTTCATGTAATTGTGTAGAATACCCCTCCTGTATAACATGTGCCAATTGCCAAATCTCATTTCCTCCAAATAAGCTAGATATACTCTGTTTATCTTGAACTGCGCAAAATACGGTCCGCCAATAGTCCTCTAATTGGCCCGCTAAAACCGTAGTGTGCGTCCACGACGCGTTCCCGGCAGACACGACGGCACAGCGGCAGGGTGGCTAACCAAGTGACGGCATTGACGAATCGATCGCTCTGCACACCGGGTGCACACCCGGGTCCGCCAAGAACGCGTCGTGGACGTACACTACGGTACTAGCGGGCCAATTAGAGGACTATTGGCGGACCGTGTTTTGTGTAATTCAAGATAAACAGAGTATATCTCGCTTATTTGAAGGAAATGAGATTTGGCATTTGGCACATGTTATACAGAAGGGGTCTTCTACACATTTACATGAAAATCTCAAAATTCATATCTGAGGGTGTACTATGCCTCTGAGTGGATGGATGTGTTGCAAGAACACGGACAGACCATTAGAGAAACTTCTGCATAATCGAGATGTTCCATCAACTGCTTCGGCACAGTTGTATGTTCTCACGCTACACGTAGGTCCAAGAATACTAGAGGAGTACCGAGAATGTTAAAATCAAGGCGAAAACGACGGATATGTCGACGGCTGACGAGTATCACGACCAGCCTCACGCCGTGTCATTCTTCAGCCGGGTTTTACCTGGGCGACTATCTGAAGGTGAATCAAACAGATCGAAAACATTCCCAGAGATACCAGAAGGAGGTCTGCACTGTCAGAAGGATATAAAAAAGCGGCTCATGTGCTCACTTCCTAGAAAAATCTTGGCAGTAAAATTGGTGAAGGCGTCATCTTTGAAATTGTCCCCACCCTGATAATTACCAGACACTTTTTCGCCTCCTGCTTTCTATTCTGACTGAATTAGTGACAAAAAGTACTACTTCTATGCCTTTCACTACTTCAAATGTCATTTGAAGAAGATGCCGTTCTTGTTCCGTCGTCGAGTTTTAGATGCATGCTCGATGACGCTTTGTAGACCCAATAGAATATACGGTACGGTCTTGAAAAGTGTCACGTTGAGCAGATTGGTTACCTAAGGTATCGGGATTTCAAAAAAATATTCCGACTCGAGTACACGGCGTCATCGTTGTGGTGAGTTCATGATAGTCTTAGTGTCCATAAGAGCCTCTCTCGTTTCGCTCAATCCCAAGGTCATAATATCTAGCTTCTCGGCTAGCTGACTCATCTTACGGACACGAGCTTCATAGAACTTATCTGAGGTGTCATTCAGAGAGACTGATCCAGTTTAGAAGCACTGCAGCACCGTTGATGAGCTCAAAATTTTGATTCCTGATCTAAGAAAGATAAGCAGGGCAAGGCTTATATGAAAGTTATGTGATACCATGTCTAAGCTTGTTTTCAAGGTTAAACTTTACGGAAAGAATTCCACCACACTCCAATTTGCAATGAAGCATCACCTTTTCGTAGTGGTACTATCGTACAGGCAAGTGCCTTCATCGCTTTGAAACAGTGTAGAAATCAAAAACTTCAAAAACGTGGGACAGGGGCTGCACACTGAGAGAGGAGTTGTCTCGTCTTTTGCGGCTCTTATTCCTCTCGGGACCACTTCGCTTGCGTGGACTATCGTGACGTGTCGAACTGCAAAAATCGGACAACTCCCTCTGTGTGTAGATAGCCCATGATCCTAAAAGCGCTGCTAAAAATATAATCTTGCGGGGTAATTTGTTGTGTACTAGTGTATACGGGAGGGAACAGGTCGCCAAGTGTGCAGAATGGTGTCCGCAACTTTCTAGCGGCTCAGTTATCCTAAGAAAATAGGATGCTTTAATAGTTATGAAACGCACTGTAGTACATTCCACATACACAAGGTGGTGCAAAATTATGGAGACACTCCATTTTTGCTGTCATTCACGTAGTTTCGAAAGTTTGTTCCGATGCAACAACCCCATTGTGTTCAGGACCAACGAGAGCCCTACAATCCGTTTAGTACCGATACATTGTAGCAAAATATGAGAACTGATACACTTTAAAACTGAATTTATTTAGTCTGGCGCATGGACCAAGTGGCTGGCCGGGCGGTGTTAGCGGCAGCACTGGCCAACTAGGTTTCGATCGCTCGCAGCGATTTACTGTCGCAGCCCCGTCCATTCAACAGAATAAATTTATTACGTGAACTCCACGTTGTGGGCTCGCAAGAAGCAGTTCGTGTTGTTCAAAAATCGATCACCATTACTACTCTCCTTTCTTCGTATTCTCTTTAACGCTATTCCACCTTCATGTTTCCTCTTCTGTGTAGTGGAAGAACTCTATAATACGTCGATTTAAGTGGAGCTAGAACTTTATTTGGAATGTCGTAGCATAAAATACAAAACCCGAGATTTATGATGCCATAATTCATTCAGATGTGCTTGTTTCGTTGTTTTTCTTTATGTCACTGTCTATGATATGATTTAGTCGTTGGATTCTCTATTTTTTCGGCCAGTCGAATGAGCTGTTCATTTCTCTGATATTCAGCCTAGCTCCCTCATTATGATCCTGCCGAAATGAGGCTTATCGGGCTCATCATGTCGAAATCTTATTACTGACAAGGGAACCACAATAAGTCATAGTGACCATTCCAAATGAAATGTACTTTTCTAGAACCATTTTTGGACGAAAAGTCCGAATATGCCTCTAGCAGCTGCCTAGACCCACTCTGAAAAAAGTTATGAGCATTTTTTAAAGCCTCGCGGCAAGGTAAGGGTACCCCCCATGGAATTTTTAGGGTGTTTTTAAATTTTTCTCCGGATTTTGCTGAAAACATGTACGTAGGGGTAGTCTGGGGTGCTGAACACGAATCTGGGGTTCGCTTCTGAAAATTTTGAGGTTTACTGTAGGTTACGGTAGGTAACATGCCATTTAGAGGGCAAAACCTACCTCAACATTCCGATAATCGAGAAATGGACATCGAATTCGTATTCAGCACCCCAAATAACCCCCACATAGAAACTTTGAGACAAATCTGAGACTTCGACCAAACTACCGTATACCAACCGTAATCTACCGTAAGCTGATAAAAATCGATAAACTGACATCAGATTCCTGTTCAGAACTCCAGATAACCCCCACAGGATCTATTTGAGCTGCATCTGTGGTCACATTCCGGAAATCGTCAAAAGTTGATCTTGCCGTCAATTTTCTCTGCCAGTGGGAAGCTTTGAACAAATATAGTCGAAAACTTCGGAAAAACGACAAATGAACCTCAGATTCGTGATCAGCACCCCAACAAACCCCCCAGGACGAATTTTTAGTCGAATCTGGAATATTTTTCTAAAACGCTTCGAGAGCCCTCTAATTGGTAAAAATAAACGCCCAACCGAAAATCCGTACAAGTCCAAAACGCTGTTAGTCTGCGCAAAGTTTGGAAAATGTTCCTTCACCCAAACTTCGCTTAGTGGGGTAGTTTTGGGCGCTGAACACGATTATCAGGTCCGTTTCCGGAATTGCTTAAAAATAATGCGCTTTTTGGAGGGTACAGTAGGGACGAAAATCACAGAAAAAACGCTCATAATTTTTTTCAGAGTGGGTCTAGGCAGCTGCGATGGGCATTTTCGGACTTTTCGTCCAAAAATGATTCTAGGAAAGTACATTTCATTTGGAATCGTCACTATGACTTATTGTGGTTTCCTTGTGAGACATTTTGTCATGACCGACCGTTCCGCTGCTTGCTCCGCCGGGATTCATCCGAGCAAGGCTTTATCTGCATATCTCTTTGACATCCACTAGACATCATCCAGGTCTGCATCGCGATCTGGAAGTGACGAAACGGTCGGGTTGCGTGATTGGGTATTTCATGGATTGTGGAAAGACAGAGCAAAATGCATTAGACTCTGTGAGCATGACATAGAGGTTGATGAACCAGCAGGTCGAGCATGCAGAGGTGCCAGCTCAGTCGCTCTATGATCAAATAGTAACGAGATAACCCGATGCTCATGAATCAACATGTTGTAAGAGAGTTTGGCATGTATACAGCTGTGCGTGGTATTTTCCTGAAGACCCAGACTGTGTGGCAAGCCTGTATTCCCCACTCCAGACAAACAACTGGGTGAGCATGCCACTAACTAGGTGGCTGAAAAACTTATATGTGCCTTCATGTGAACTTCCGTACTCCTTTCTTTGTTTTTAGGGCGATATGAAGGTTTCCGCTGTTATATCATGTACGTCTGTCCCACCTTCGACAGAATGATTTAAATGTTCAAATTTCATTGAGGCTGATTTTCGCGGTGGTAAACCATTGAATTTAGGCGATGGGGCGCTTGTCCTGTTTCCTTATTTTCTCACAAAGGTGTTCCCTACTTTATTGCGGGGGTTGATTCGTCTCAAAACCAATTGATACATAACCTCTATGGCCATTGTTATACTAAAAGTTTGCGACCCCGACAGGTGCGGTTAACTGTAACGGATCGTGCCGGGACCATGCCCACACACTAGAAAAATGATGTCGCAAGAACTGGTTGCAGCACCCGTCGCGGTAGCTGGCTCGAAAGGGGATTTCATGCCTGAAATGTGGAAGCCGTGCGGTAATCGGTCGCTGTCGCAGTACAGTGAACTGGGACGGGTGTCAGCGACAGCCACCCAGCCAAATCCATTACCCTACCGGATGTTTCCTGACCCTGAGCGAGAGCGACGGCTGGCCTCAGTGTTCTGCGACCACGACGAACCTTTCGTGGGGTACAACAATGGGCTACGCCTCCATTCGTGCCACTTATCAGCGTGCCACTTATCAGTTGGTCCCAAGGTAGAAAGGGCCTTTATATCCGACTTCGGTAGAACTACATTCCGAACTGTGTGATTCTATGAGGTGTTTAATTTCTTGACTGTATAAATAAGTACTTTGTGCCAATGTACATACATTGTAGTCCTCCAGCTCAAAGTGTTATACGAGAGCATTTTCGCTTTGAGTTTACAGCCGCAGTAGGTCTAATTTCCTGCGAGTCAGCCTAGTGTCGAAGCTAGAAAGTAGATGAGCAGCAAATTCCGCCGTTTTATAGCCTGTAAATCTCATCGTTCGAGGCGCGCGATACTGCAGCCTCCGTCTGCCCTCCGCTCCCTCTCTCTCCGTTTCTAACCTCCGCTCCGCACCAGCACGCGTAAGAACTATGTGACTTTCGCCTTTTTTATAGCCTGCATTTACAGGAAGGTAGATCAATGCTTCCTTATTATCGTCAATTACTGGAGGGGGAGAATCTGCGACGCTGCTTGGCGGAAAAAATCGCGCTCGATAAAATGAAGGAGGGATGGCCATTTATCGAAGGATTCCGCGCCCGATAGCTGAGCTCGGCTTCCTACTTCATAGACACTGCCGATCCACTTCGTGCAACTGTTAGAACAATAAGCATATTTGATCTTCAAAAACGACCTACAATGTCTCTATCGTCAATCACTGGATGGGGGAAGCCGCGAAGCTGCCTGGGGGGAAAAAGTGCTCGCGGTAAAACAAAAGCAGGATGGCGATTAATCGAATGATTCCGCGCCCGATTACTGAGAGTGGCTACCTACCCACTAGACACTGAAGATACACAAGCAAGAATTGAGCCCCACCCTGTATTTCTGCGCCCCTTTTTTTACCGTCCTCTCCCAAAACTGGGGTCCTGAGCCATCGCCACCTTCGGCGACATTTGTGGGTGGTGCAATAAGTACAATAAGTAAACCACATACAGCGACGACTGTGGGAGTAGCCCAGCACCCCTGTTTTGAAGGACGGCAAATTCAGTGGACGGGGCCAACTTCTCACTGGTGTAACAGCATTGTAGCATTTTTACGCTTCAAAATGCGTAGGCGTTCTGCTCTGAGCAATACCAATTTCATTCCGTAGTTATCTCAACCACGTTTACGAGCGTGTACGCTGCCTTTAATGTAGACTGACCAACAATCCTCGCTTTAGACATGAACCATACCGAATGAGATTATAATGATGTTGACATACCCAGGATGTTTCGGAACAGAGGTTTCTCCTTCGAAACTCTCTGGAATGATGCTCTCGTATCGAATAGGGCTCATAGGAGCTGACTTTAGTGCCTGTGGGATGCTGCGCGAGGTGGCGACTCACATCGCCGGCATCAGATATGGTTAGGTCCGTTTTTTGTTTTCTCAAAAAGAGCATTCAAATCTCAACCGCGGCTAGTAATTACCAGCCAGCCGCCGGTGAAATTTTAACCGCCCGCGTCAGCCTCGGTTTAGATTTTAATGTTTTTTCTCGAGGAAACAAGCCACGGATCTAACTATACTCGCAGCTGTCCTCCACAAGAGTGAACGCCCACTATCTATAGGTTCCAAACGAACAGCGAAGCTTTGGAAAAGCGGTCCGGTGTGTGTTTCGCAGAGCGGGATATATCCGCCCTTTACAGATTCCTCAAAATGTGGCATCACCCCATTGCCGGTCCGGATTCACGCCGTAGAGTTGTATTCTCCACTTCCGCACTGCCGTTCAGTCCGCAAAGTGCGCTTGGTTGCGAAAATCGCGCTGCGGCGCGGTTGCGAGTATCCTCAGTCAGGGATGTGGGATCACCCGGGCGGTGGTATCACCCGGGCACCAAAGGCCAAAAGCGCCCGGGCGATCCCTCATCCTTGTCTGAGGATGTTCGCAACCGCGCCGCAGCAAGATTGCGCAATCAGGGTGCACTTTGCGGACTGAACGGCAGTGCGGAGGTGAACTGTATGTGTTGACTGCAGCCGCCATGTAAACTTTTGCACAGCTGAGTTTGAGCGTTCTCTCCGCCACCAATGTTATCGATGTTTTTTGCAGTGGTGGGAATTCTACCGCCTTGACGCCCTTCACCCTCTCCTTTCACTTAGTTTCCTCGTCCTCTGGAAGAGTTTGGTTTCAGATTTTTTTTTGAGCACTGAGTGTGCTTCAGCCCCTTACTCTAGAACACTTCAAAAACGGGTAGCATGAGGCCTTTTTGAATTGGTTTCCTCGTTTCAAAAATTTTCGCGGACTCATTGGTTAGCATTGGTGCTCCTTCACGCAGGGTCAGGCGAGCGTTGTCCAGCTGGACAACTGGTGGGGGACATTAAATTTTTCGAAATTTAGATTTTTTTTTTGGTGGGGACATATAAATTTCGTGCCAAAACTTCAAAAAAAAATCGGGGGTCTTTTCAGTCGCGTTTCTCTCTCTGTGAGGAAAACAAGTTTCGGTACAAGAAGTTCGGAAGAGGTTCTCTTTCATATTATAATAGCAACAAAAAGATGAGTGAGATCATTAGTACAGCACCACAACAGTACGTATGATGAAAGTATCTTTACATAACGATGTAATAGAAATATTGTAGGCAGTAGTCAAATTTTCAGCACATAAAACAGATTTTTAGACGAGTTATATTCATTGATCGGGCCTATTACCGCCTAAAATCTTCACTTCGAAAAGGACAACGTACCGTCCCCCATAAAATTTCAGATTTTCACAATCCTAAAAAGAAGGATTCAGATTCTCCATAGAATTTTCCACAAACTGATACCTAACACTCCTCGCAAGACATCAAAATCGCGAAGAAAGTCGCCTAAAACACCGACCAAAATTGGGCAACGCTTTTTTTTTTCAAAAAAGCAATCCTGAAATCCTTAAGGTAAAATTCTTTGCCTTGGCCTACCTTCTACTCACTACCCTGATGTCGCTCGGAAACTCCTCAATTTACAGCCTCCCGGAGCAAGGGGTTCAACCTACCACTGCGGCTAGCCCTCGAAAAAATATCGCGCTCCAATGCCACACCGCGTCTGGCGCAGTGCAGTGCCGGTAGTACCACCGCCGGTGAGCCCCATCTGCTGGCCGCGCTCGCATCCCTTTTGTGTCCTTGGTGCAAATCCATCCTTGTCCAATAACTATTTCCTTGTCCAATAACTATTTCATCGTTTCCCCCCTTTCCTTGCCCGCGATGGGCGCTTTTTTTTTATTTTTTGTTTGTTACTTCCATGTTTTTGTGGGTTTAACAGGTATGCCTGGGGTGTTTTGAAGGAGACGAGCAGGATTTTACCTTCGAAACTCCTTCGGAATACCGCTGAAGAGTTTGTGAGGGGAAGAGTTAATTCCCGCTGCGTCGCATTGAGACAGCATGAAACTCCCAGAGGCTAATCAGTCGGATAAAGAGTGCAGTAATTATTTAAAAAGAGTTTAGGCTGAAAAATACTTTTTGGACAATTTTTGAAAAAAAAACTCAAAATTTTTTTAGGACCGGTGGGGGGACGTAAAGGTTTTGGACATTTTTCAAAAGTTTGGATGTGGGGAACGTAGCTTCGTCGAGGTCCTGGGGAATGATCTGCCTGACCCCGCCCTCCAAATCGCGTCTACAGTAAGGTGCGTCCGAATGAGAATGGTGGCACATGCGGCCGGCGTGCTTGGCAGGCGGCCGTCGTGTTCGCCGCTCTCGGACGAGCATGCGAAAAGTCCCCATCGCCATCGACTACGAACGGGGCCGGCACCGGCTGGCAGCAAGCACTGCGTCGATCAATCAGCTCTGCAGACGGTGGGAGAGGGGACAGCCGTCTTTGAAATCCAACACTTTTAGCCGCCATTCTCATTCGAGCACACTTCACCGGTCAGTATGTTACTAAAAAAAGCTGGTCTGAAATTCCATGTGCAAAGCATTAATGTTGAAATCTTCCTCACAACAACTGCTGATTTCAGTCCAACACGAGAGCTCTGCTGTTGGGTCGACCGAGGGTTGAAGGGACTCCGAACCCTGCGAACTGTATTTTTGAGCAGGACGAAAATACTTAAATGGGCCCCAGCACTAAAAAATGCATGTGCCAGAGGCTGAAAATGCTGTTTTTAGACATGTTGAGAGGAGGACGAACGAGGGAGAAGTTTTGTTGGAAGCTCGACAATCACGCGAGGTCCTTAGACTGCTATGTGCGCAATTTTTCGAGCAGATGAAGGAAGCTCTAAGCCCAGAAGCACGGCACTATTCTCAACGCTGTGAATGATCTAACCACTGCTGCCTGTGGCTTGAACAAAAGGAGTGTTTGGCGTGTGGGGAACTCCTCCGCCTCCCCTGTCCCCCCTCCGATGAAGAGAGTGTGGAAGTGACACACACGTAAAGCAGCGATCGGCTGTACGATGACGAAGTATGAGGCAAATTGGGCGATTTGTTTTGCCTGCAGATACATGACCACCAGCGTGTGGAAGTCCATTCGACGGTTTTGGAACTCAAGGAGGTCATGGCTGCCGCACACCCTAACTTCGGCCTTGGGAGGAGATCCCTTCTTCGCTTGGTTAAAGGATTGGGTTTCTCCTACAGAATAGTAAAAGGGCAGAGATTTATACTAGAACGTATACTATACTCAAACGAGAGATCTACCTCAGTAAAATCGAAGAGGCACGGCAACGTGGCGACTGCCTGATACATATATAAGGACTAAACATGAGTGTTCGGAGGTATGGTGAAGAAACGAGGATGGGTAGATACGAATACAAAGCGTTTCGCCCCTGCTCAGGCCGTCGAGCAGTTCTCATGCGGCCAGACTGCTGGTTAGAAAAAAGGGAAGCGTGGCATTGTCATATCTGACATGGCAGATGAAGACCTGATACCTGGGTGCATCCATGTGCTCATCAGTGGACATCGATTGGCTGTGGAGGACTATCGCCAAGGCATGGACAACCCCACATTTGAACAGTGGTTGAAAATCTCCATGCCCACATGAGCGATTTCGCAGGCGAAAAGAGGGATGTAGCTCTGATACTTGATAATGTCCCATGCCACTCACAAATTGTAGAGAAAGTGAGAAACACTAGATAATGCTCAGTACCTAGGGAACCACTTTCTTCTTTGAGGTTCCGACCCTCTCGTTAACCAAGCGCGAAATCGTCGAATATCTGAACAAGCACGGAGTGGGGGTCGCTGACAATAGCCCAGGGGAGTTTTGCTTGACGAGGTCAGTATAAAAGTGTCAGATTACTTGTAGAAAGTCTGAAAGAATGATATTTTTAGCTGTAAGTTGATTTTAGACTGAGAACACTTGAAGTGATGGGGCGTGTGCCACGAGAACATTGCCAGGCTTGGTTCAGAGAGGCGCTGAGGGAGGAAAATGAGGCTAGAATCAAGCAAGCATTAAAAGAGTGCGTTGACCGAATGAGCGTTTTTGGTGAGGAGAGAAGATGGCCGAGCAGATGGTTCATCCTCAGACTCCAGCGATCTCAGTGATTCCAGTGACGTGCTGTGAATAGGCGATGGTCACACGTTTGCAGTAGCGTCACTTTTACAGCAAATTGCGAAAGTTAATAAAGCCATTTTGGTCCGAGGTGTGATTAAGACATAACATTACCGCTTAGTACGTATGATCATTGCGCACCTTGTAAATATTGTTCTGTATTATGGTTTGTGTAGAACCTATTCATGTATTACAATGTTCAAATTCGTTAATGGAGCTATTCTTAAAAGGGTTTGTGGAATTGCAGATCGTAAGTTTGCTGAATGATCAAAATCTTGCTTCAGCTATCGCACTGTTTACTTGGGGTATATCCGTCAGCTCAAGGTACGGTTGCCAACCCGGTAAGCTCATCAAACTCAGTTAAGTTATTTTGTTGGTTGGTTCTTTCAACTATAGTTCTGATTAATGTAATCTACTCTATGAAACGTTGAGATAAAGTTTCGGGTCGATTTGCAACTCTAGGAGCTTTTTACATGTCTCTGTACCAGACACTTATATTTCTAGCGGAGTCCGTATTCTTTTAACATAGCCTGTAGAACACTGCACGGTAGTACACCGCATCAGACTTCAGCTCGGGAAGCGCCCATCCCAAATCCACTCCGACCCCCCCCTTGCTCCTACCACCGCGACCTCAGTTTGCTGGCACTTTCGATAATTTGTGCGACCGACCTAAAAAAAATATTTTAACAGTCCTATATTTGACAATTTTCTCATTCTGCCCCCTTCATGTCTTGAAGAATTGTGTTGTTAGTTCGCGTGGTAAACCACACTTCGCGCAGGACACTGCGCGGCATGTTCAGCACTCGAAAAACTGTTGAAAATAACCAGTGAAGTAGTAAAGGAGACACATTTGTTTGGCACTTCAGCCTTTTGATCAGCATGCCAAATGATTTGTTTGAAGATATGAAGCTGAGTGGATCCGAGATGACGAACAAGTGATGCAGAGTGCACTGGAAAAGAAACTAGAGCACGTACTGGACGTTACAACTGGTGAGCATGATCGCTGGAAAATGGGTTACAAGCTGTACTTAGCGGAAGTCCTTGGAGAAACGAGTCTCTGCACAGGCTCCGGCAGCCTGCTGGCAAGGTTTCGGCTGAGCTGCGACCCCTCCAGTCTTTGAATGCTTCGAAAAAATGACCTTTCTGTCAACAGCCGCAAGCGGAAGACTTTCTTGTCTGAATATACGACCGGCCCCTTAAAATTTTGCTTTTCCGTTAAACTTCTTACGATTCCTTTACAAAATGATCCAGTCCCGATCAGGGATGAGCGGAAATTTTTTCCTGAATTGCGGAAATCGGAAATCGGAAGGACTCTCTAAAATTCGGAAATCGGAACGGCAAAAACCATCGGAAATCGGAAATCGGAAATGGTCAGCGAAATTCTCAACCCTCCCCTGGTGATTGTTCCTGCCAAAACACTTGGGCTTATCCTACTTTATTGATAAGGTGTATGCCCACGCGTACTTGTAGACTTGTATCGTGACGCTCAGAATCATTGCAGAATCAGTTAGGTCCCACACTGTTTTCCAGGCGCCTGCAGCACTTCAAGTCGGTTCAATACAGTCTCTCCGGCGAGCGGTACACTTTTATTAGAGTCCCGCAAACTTTTTTCCCGGCACATGGCGCGCTCATAGTTGGGTGCAACACACTTTTCTCGGCGCTTCACGTACTCCTAGTTGGGGTGCTACACACTTTCGCCGGCGCTTGGTGCCCTCCAAGTTGTGTCCAACACAGTCTACCCGGCGCTCGACGCACTCCAAATTGAGCGCAACACAGACAGTTCCTCCGGCGCTCGGCGTACTCCCAGTTAGACCCCGCACACCTTTTCCAGCGGTTTGCGCACTCTAAGTGAAGCCCCCAGCCCACTGTTTTGACGCTTGACGCACTTCCACTCAGAAAATGCTGGGCAGGTTACCTGAGACTTCAACGCAAGTTGCAAGGTGGCCTCACGCAACTTACTTTGAGTTAACAGGTAACTTGAAGCGATGTTACGTGTAATTGAACGAGATTTTTGATCAATGTAACATACGCTCATAATAAATACACAACATTGCGAGTAACTCGTACTGCTGGTACATGTTACTTGACATGTACCAGCGACGTGGAACACTGACAAGCGACGAGGCCAGCATACCATCACGCGACGGAGACTGCTCGGCGAGCACGACTGGGCCGGCAGCGGTCTGTCAGGCGGGGCCTCCAGCCGGTGTGCGGGGCCAAGTACCTCAAAACTAGTGTAATTGAATGGACGAGGCTGCCTGCATCTGAGTCATGCCTCCAGGGTGCAACGTATACCTCCCTAGGGAACGGCACGCCGCGTAGATAAGTTACATGTGCGATAACATACATAATACATTTAGGTTACACGCCAGTGCTTTATGTCACGTGTAACTCAACTCGCACCGTGGAGCATATATCCAATGTTTAAGGTCAAATGTAACTTAAAGTTGTAAAGGCAGGTTGCCGAGAGCATATCTAAAGCCGAGAGCATTAGCATGTAACTCTGTCAGAAATTACTTCACAGTGAAGTCCCGCACACTCCCCTCGAGAAACTCACAGCGGGCCTTAAATCTCAAATGAAACCGTTCATGAACTCTTTCAGCAAGCTTTTATATAGGGAACTGATCGTGTTATCAGTACACGCCATCACACCATAATAACAACAAACCGAATGGCTTCATTGTTGAAAAAAAAAACCACCGAATTTCCGTTCATTCTCACAAACACACACAGACACACACACATAGTTAGGCAAACATATGTAGACAGTAGGATGTTATTGAATAACTTTCCTGTAAATGCACTCAACCTTAGCTTTCTGAAAAGTGAAGACGGGCCTCGAATTCGAATTCAGCGCCCCAGATATCCCTAAGAACTTGGCAAGGAAAAGGGTTCAAAAACCTAAACTCCGATATTTCCGATTTTTTCCGCATTTTTAGGCTTTTTTTCGGAAATCGGAAATCGGAAGGCCAAAAACCATCGGAAATCGGAATTCGGAAATCGGAATTCCGCTCATCCCTGGTCCCGATACGCTTTGCCTCTCTATGTGTGAACTCGAAGAAAAACACCTGTTCACCAGATTCTGTGGCATTTCGAGACCACTTCATTGCCAAAAGGTAACCCTCTTGCATCAAGATCCTCAAAAAAAAACTGGAGTACTGAGAACAAATGATGTAATACCTCTGCGCAACAACGACAGTCGCGCCTCCGCGAGAAGAACCAGGCAATAAGGTCCAGAAACTGCAATCGAAGTATCGCTCAGCCCTCTTTACGATTTCTTGGATTCGTACGGTTGATGGGACAACTGTATCGTCAGTCACTGGATGAGGGATCGCCGCGACGCTGCTTGGCGAGAAAAATTGCGCGATCAATAGCCACTCTCTGTCCGTTTTCCCGCGCGCGATTGTTCCCGCCAAGCAGCGTCGCGGCGATCCCTCATCCAGTGATGGACGATAAATGTCTCGGCATGGCGATACCACTGCAAATCACACTGCGTTGTGGCGAAGCTCAGAGAGGTAAGTGGGCGACACCAGCTGAGTTTTCTTAAGCGGGACATATTGGGAGTTTTTTAAGCCCTTAAGCCCCCTAAGAGAAGCCCTGCGCAGATGCGCTCTGGTTAGACGACTGCTTTGCGCCCGCTCGCGGCCGACGGACTTTTTCCCTTGGAGGAAAAGTGAAATTTTTCAATTTTTTTTTTCTTTTTCCGTCTACTTTCTCTATTTTTTTTTGGGTTGCCATGGTTCCTAGGGTTAGGGTGTCTTTCATTAAAACTCTATTCTGTTTTCAAAATGAACGCGTTTTATCCAATTTCCTCTGTGTTTTCAGTTGATTTTTTATATAGTGGAGTCCACCAAGAGTGTCTCATTTACTTATCAATGAGAAGCGGTCGATTGGAGATCAATGAACATGAAACTCGTTGCAGCACAACCGCTCTCGCTCAATCGGTATGGAGCGTGCTGGTATGGGATTCATGCATATTGATCCCCAGCCGACCGCTTCTTATTGATAAGTAAATGAGACACTCTTAGTGAACTCCACTATATACACATCATTTTCGCTCAATTTCTTTTCAGATACGGCATGTTTATGGTATTTGCTATCGTGGGTGTATTTTTGGCCCTGCCAGCTCCGTCAATTGCAGGTTGGTTTTTCATAATACGACCTTTATTGTCTTTCAAATGTTTTTTTGCCCTGCCTGTTTCTTGGCCGCATTTTTTCGACTGGAGCGCGCTATCTGTCATTATTTTAATCCATAGCGGTGTGCTGTGCCTCTCTGGGCCGAATTCAGGTCCGCAATATCGCCTCGACACGCTTTGCGGCCGCACGCGCTCGAGTCAGTCCAGTTTCCAGTGCCAAAGCGCTTCCTTGGTGACGTTTTGCACTCTCCATGACAGCTCAGCTCGGCATTAGTAAGACTTTTTTATATTCCTGCGAAAGGTAGTCTGAGGGGATTTACAGTCTGAGAGGGTTCCGCAGTCGACCACGTCCCAAAGAATGAGGCCTTTTTTCTGTCTCTTTCCTTTTCCATTCTCTTCTAGGCATTATCCTATACTCCTAACTTATTCACGACAGATGAATAACTCTGCAAAATGAGCGAGACAGAAATGATATCAGCTGTTCATAATCATTTCCGTTGCCGTGGACTGTAAGGCCGACACAATACTTGATAGGGGGGCAACTTGGCTATATAGAACGCCCATACCTGCCCGAAATGTCAAGGTGAGTCAAGGTGATTTTGATGGTCCTATTGTCTTTGGGAGGATTCAGCGTGATCTGTCATGTTTCTTGTTACACACTTACCTCCTGCCTCCACGTCACACGTAAGCTGATGAAATATTGGAACAAACAAATTACCCTGTCACAGTTCTTTAGACGTGGCATCAGAGGTTCTGGCCAATACATGGCCGCCAACCGCCACATACAGGACCTCCACTCTAGGAGAGCAGAGGCTCCTGCTCTTCCAGAGTGCTATAACAACCGAAACGACCCTTCAGGTTAGCGAGAGAGTAGATGATATGCATTGGATCCGACTTATTGAGGGTAATTGCAATATGGAGTCTATATTGCAATTATCCTCAATGATTCGGATCCAATGGATAGTAGGACGAGGGGTCGTTTCGGGTGAAGAGAACGGGTCGTTTCGGGTGAGAGCTGGTTTTGCGTGTGGTGCTAATCTCTGTTGCTGGTCTGTTTTTCAATGTGTTTTTTGTAGCTATCGAAGTCTTATAGTGTTTTTTGTTGATCTCGAAGTTTTGTAGCATTTGTAGTTGATCTCGAAGTTTGTAGTGTCTTTTGTTGATTAACTTTGTTAAGTTATTTGTGCTGTTCGTCTATTTTTTATATAAAGTAGAATATTATATTTTTATCTCATTTGGTGATTTGGTTGGTATTCCGTCACAATACCTCAAATCCTTAAGCAATTTTGCATCTTCGTATGGGGCATGTGACTTAAAATTTTCGCAGTCAAATCCCGAAAAATATCCTTGGGATTTCCTCAGTGTTGTTTGGAGAAGGGTATAGAAAGTGATGAAAATTGAAAAAAAGTATTTTGCAAAGTCATCCACCTTAGTGAGGAAGACAACAGTGAGGCATCTGTGGAGGCCATTCATTTTCGATAAGGTGCTTGGCCATATCCGTAGAATGCTAGAGCATGATGGACGGACCGCTGCATCTGGGCATGATGGAGGCTAGAGACCTCTATGAAATGAAACTTTGTTATTGGTATTTTAATAAATGTTTCAATAATCATAAGGTCCTTGTTCATTTACGATGCGCCAGCCGCCCTTGGGTTGTTGCTCCCAGTGCGTCACCATGAGAAAAACTATTTAATCATCTTTGTGTATAAGTTAATTGCCAGAAAATGGAGTCGTCCGAAAAAAGGTATCATACCCTCTCGTAATGGTGAATCTCGATCCATCTGTTCTGGAAAAGATGATGAAAAGGCGTCGTAAACTCGAGGAAAGAGAAAGAGCGATAAGAACCCAACGTGAATCTGCCGATAAAGTGTTGTACGGTTTCAATTTCAACGGCTACCGCTAAATCATGTCGTTCAGCTTCTGCCTTCTGTTACGGCGGAACTTCCCCTTAAGAAGGTTAACAACATGGAGTGGTGTTGGTGCGGCAACTGCAATACGTTGGCAACTACACGCGAAAACGTGTGCTGCCGCTGCCGAGAAATCATAGAGGATTCGGTGGTGAGAAGCGGGCGCATTCACCGCGACGTCGTAGAAGAGTTTTGAGGAAGGACGAAATGCGCTAAATCGCAGTACATCGTCCTTCCACAAGGTATTGCTGGACGGAGAGGTGAGTCCCTTTTCTGCAGATAAAAACAGGTTTCTCTCACTAAGCTCGCTTAAAGGCAGTGTTCACGATTATCATCCTCGTTAACTTTCCAAAGTAAAATGATAGGGAAGAAGGATCCTAGGCTCCCAGTGCCAAAGGAACGGTAGAAAACGAGCCAGGAGTGGCAAAACAACGGCTGCGTTTTGGTGCCCCAGACACGCCCCGTGCCCCAGATCCGCCCCTTCAAAGGAGCAAATGAAGACTCAGATTATAGGAATGATCAAGTGAAGGAAGTGCTGATAAGTGAGCTGATCGCTTCATTGCACTGATAGATATCATTCGTCTAGCGGTCATTTCCTCCACGCTCAAAAATCAACGTAAACAAGAGAAGGCCTATTTCGGCTCAAAAACGCGTCTTTCGTGTCCTTTTTATGCATGCCTTGCTACATAAGGCACCAGACCTTCCGTAAACCGTGGAGATATCGGAAGTGAAATTTATCGTAAACACTGTCTTTAATTAAGATATGTGGCACAGGGGGATGATCCTATCATTCACTGGTTTAGGTTCTTGACCACGACCGGCAAGACTTCGTGAATCGTCGTAAAGAGAAAACGATCACTCAGGTAGACCGAAATATGTATGTTTCATTCTAACAAGAGGTCTTGGATTTTTATTTTATAGGATAACAAGCTTCTTTGACTCAAGCGGTAGCACCTATCACATTCAGAAGGCTTCGGATCACAGCATACACGCAATTTGTATTCTGGTCCTACGGATCTGTGGGAATGGGGAGAATGTTTGAGCTTCCCGCTTGCGTGAGGGGTAATGGCGGAAATCCCTACATCTACCAGATCTTACGTCGGATTCAAGGTTTATCCAGTATTGACTCCTATCTCGCAATGTTCGATAACTTGAAGTATCCTTTAGGCGAACACGAGTTCTAGCTACAACAGCACGTGCGATGACGAGGAATGGCGAGACATTGTTTGAACTATACCGAAATACAGAGGAATAGAAATTGAGTGGGGGCCATGACATTCAGCGAGTTCTCTGCTAACTCGTTTTCACGGTCAAGAGGGGTTGCGAAATTCGCAACGAGGGTGAAGCGGGTCGCAACACACTCTACTCTACCACAATAACTTTACCCAGTTGCGTTACGGTATACAACACAGTTACGCAGACACAAAAAAAGAGAACAACGAATATGAATTCCTGGAACTGAAAAACAAAGATCAATCTCACCTACAGTAAGATCTGAACGCGTTGCGTTGGCATCTCGAATGTCATGTGACGTCCAACGAGGCATCTTAAGATGTCCACACTTTCGAACGCAACTATAAATATTCTCAATTGTTTACAGTGAAAACATGAAAAATACGCGGCTCACAGCTACGAATAATGGAAAATAAGCTGTTAAAACTAGGCACAAAGGATCACATGTATGTTATGGCAAGTGAAGAAAAATCTTAACCCTAGTTGATACGTATCTGACCATTTCTAAGGGTTTTTCCTCGCTTTTTTCTCCGTTTCTGATACGGACAGGTCTTGAGTCACCTGTTTTCAATGGAAACTCATAGACCGTTTTTATCGTGTACACTGCCTCTAGAGGAAGCAGACACGCTCGACAAAGTTGTTGAGATAACTACGCTACTTGGGTCGTATGGGCCCTAGTAGAATGCTCACGCCGATGGAAGCGTCAAAAACGAGTGAAAACTACTAAATTTGAGTCGAAAATTTTCGTCAGCCACGCCCATGAGCTTTCAACCCCGCCCCCTCAAAATACGAATACGGTCACTTCGGCTGGTTTTGAGGCCTCCAACAAAGTGTGCGTTCTATTACGAGCTGTAAGAGTCTATCGGCTCCGCTATCCCAACCGTTTTATCGCTAATTATAGCTATTTAAACCGCTCCGGAATAACTCGTCCAATTTTACCCCATAACGAAAACAGCCGTTATTTCTGTAGTTGCATGCAGTTTTCGTCGCTTTTTGCGCTAGTTTTCCATGCCCATAGTGGCATTTCCATAGTGGCTTTAAACCTTTGATATGTGACATAAAATCTATACTATTTTTGAGCATGTCTGCTGCCTTTAAGCCTGTCGATGTTTTTGGGGAGCTCTCCTAGGAACGTTGTGTGAGCTCACGTGGGAAGTGTCTAGAGTATTGAACACGTCCGCAAAAACGATTCGCATTATCAGTCTCTCGTGGGTCTAGAGTAAATTGCGAACTATCCCGTTCCGAGCTACTGGTTTCAAGAACCAGTAAAGCCTGTCCAAATAGGACTGTCAGCCCACGCAGTCAGCGGGCGTGTTGATCGGCCGTCACAATGGTATTCTTCTCACCTGTGTGTCGATTAAAGGGAATATCAGACGTGTAGTGAACTATGTCCCAATCAGCTGCATCTCAGTCGTAGGTAGGCTCGTGCGAAAAATGCCTCCGTGATGGCCGCTCAACACGCACGCCGAAAGGGTGTGCGGACAGTCTTATTCGGGCAGGCTCTAGCGCGGGACGGGACAGTTAGCAGTTGCAAAAAGCTCAAGGCTGTTGTTTCTGTGCTCATTAACTTTTCCGAAACGCTTAGTGATCTATCGAAAATCTGGAAACGGACCAAATAGTCTTGTCTAGTGCCGCAAATAACCCCATCAAGGCTAAATTTGCCTAAAAGCACATTTTAAAGTTGAACAAAATAGTAGCGTTCTCCACTTGTATTGATTGCTGCCAGACCCGTTTACCTACAGTGCACGGCAGCAGAAAAAGGCTGTGGTGCGGGTGTGTATTTCCATTAACCATACCGTGCCCATGGTTGGCTCTAATCCAAATTCCCCATTAATCTATGAGAAACAGCTGATTTTTTTTGGGTTGCGATTTTTCTGTTTCTTTGATTTTTTTTCAAATTATCATTGCGTGAATGTATTGTGAAGTGTTTAGGCGTATTGGTAACGTGTCTTTCTTCATATGTGTAGGGGGAGGAGAAAACATATCGTTCTCCAGATGTACAGGCTATAAAACGGCAAAATTCACATGGTTCCTATGCGTGCTGGTGCGGAGCGGAGGTTAAAGACAGTGATAGAGCGGAGGGCATACGGAGGACCAGGCGTCGCGCGCGCCGCTCGCGCCTTGAGTGATGTGAATTACGACGTTTTATGAAGGGTACAGTCCAACCTCAGAATCGATTCTTGGTTTTCCTGCTTTTCTTGGAGGAAATTTCATGCTGATCACAACTGTTTCTTTAGGGGCGGCATGCATGAACGCTGCGAAAAAGGTCAGGGAGCCGCTCCGCGGCCCATGCGCGCAGCGTCGAGCCACCGGAACGGCCAGAAAAGCAAGGCGTGTATTAGTGTAAGACGGAAGTAAATGCACTTCCCGTTGCAAACTCTTCCCGCGCATTTTCTGTCATCCCTGTCGAGTTTGCTTCCAAATATTGAGAGGCATGGGATGACAAAAACGCAAGAAAGCGACTGGGATGATAAAAATGTCGCCCAGGCGTGGAGTTTGCTGTAAAATGTGCATTTCCGCGCACACGCCATTCACTGCGGCCCGTCTCGCGGTTCGACGCTGCGCGCATGGGACGCAGAGCGTCTCCCTGACCTTCGCAGCATTCATGCATGCCGCCCCAGAATCGCTCAGAACCCACTGCGAACTGAGGTACGGCCCCTCAAAGATTTTAAATTCGAACGGCGAGATGTTCGCGGACGAGTTGCCTTGAACCTGCTTTTTTCTCGTCATTCGCCGCCACGGTTCTGATGCGGGCCACACTTTAAAGCCAGACCGAAAAGAAATAGAAGAACATAGATTATGAACAAAATCAATAGCGCTTCTCTTCCCTATCAAGATTGGAAGCTTGTAGGTGAGCGAAACCCTTTTTTTCCTTTCTCGGGGGCGTGGTCGCCTTTTACCTCGCTCTTCCTTATTTGAGTGAATCGTGATTTCGCGCTTGGCAGTTTAGCTACCCTCTATGAAATGTGGTAATTCACATCATTCGTGGTGCGCGCGACGCCTGGGCCTCCGTCTGCCCTCCGCTCTCTTACTGTCTCTAACCTCTACTCCGCTCCAGCACGCGTAGCAACTAGACTATGTCAACGAATATTCGGAAAACGAATATTCGGCCGAATAAACGAATAATCGAATATTCGAATAATTCGATTATTCGGAAAAGTCAAATTTTCGAATAATTCATTTATTCGAATATTCGGAAAAGTCAATTTTTCGAATAATTCGTTTATTCGAATATTCGGAGAAGTCAATTTTCCGAATAATTCGTTTATTCGAATATTCGCAGAAGTGAATTTGTCGAATAATTCGTTTATTCGAATATTCGAACGGCCCAATATTCGAATATTCGGCCGAATAAACGAATAATTTCAGAAAAATAAGAAGCAGTCTTCGGCACATGTTCATTTTTGCGGTCCAAAGGTGAAATGTCCCCGATCAAACTGGTAGAAAGTCCGAATATAATCGGAATACTCCAATATAAAACATGAGATAGTCAGAAACCTAATGCTAGGACGTCGAATCTCATTGTTAATATCCCGGAAATATGGCATTCTAAGTGGTCTCTATTAGGACGTACCACATTCATAGAAATCATGCGCAAAAGAAATCATTTTTATGTTACCGATAGACCCTCGATTCTATGAACCTCATTTATGTCAACTTTTGCACTGAACCTATCATATGAGTGTTTCCAAACATCTCGTTGAAGAGAAATGACTCAATAAACGCTTGCTGGTACGCCGCGACACGCAACGCAAGCTTCCAGCCGCGCACGGCGTCCCACCTGGCCGCCGCCCCCGAATTTGTGGGCAGACGTAACAGATACTGTTTTTCATCTGATGGAGTATGTCCCAAACAGATTCGAGCGATGTTCCAGAAACGGCTACCTTACGCTGCTTGAGTATTACGTAATACTTAAAGACGGTGTTCACGATAATCTTCGATTCTGAGATTAATAGCCAAATCGTTTCTTTGGTCCCCGGGTAGACCTGAAATGACGAAGAAATCGAGAAAAACGCACCAGAATGGCACGAAATCCTTTACTCTCACCCCAACTCTTTACTCTCACAGGAACTGACACATGAAATCTTTTGTAGACCCGTCCTTTGAGATTCTCCGCTTTTTGTTGCTCCTTTCTTTCCTTCACACCCTAACTAACACAGTTTTGCTTGAAATATTCTTGAATTTTTTTATTAGCCCCATTTTTTACCGGCGACAACCACCGTGAACATGTTCATCCAATCGGACAACTAGTCCACGCCAGAGAATAATGTCACTGAAATAAGACGTTTTAGTGCGTTTCTCGTCATTTCTTCGTAATTTTGGAAACACCTGGAGGCCAACGCATTGTTGTATGTCAAAAACTCGGGGACGAAAATCATCATGAACACTGCCTTTGATTGCCATGAATTTAGGTCAATCGCTGCAGCTTTGAGCCAGTTCTTATCAAACATTCACCTTATATTTTTGCAGAGGTGAAATGTCTCCAACCAAACTGGGTGCTATCTTAGCGGTGGGGGGCCACTATGTCTGGGTGCACTTGGCCCCGCCCATTTTATCGTGCCGCACTAAATTTGAACACCTACCCGGGTTTTCCCTCCCCCGCACAAATCAGGAGTGATTGCGGCACGGAAAAGTGGGCGTGGTCATGTGCGATACAACAGTGCCCCCCCCCAGCTCAGATAGCACCTTAAACTGATAGGAAATTCGGATATTGTTGGTAGATATTGTTTAGACAATCCAGAGAATTTGATCGTATCGTTTAACAACTACTCATAGACAACTACTAGAACCATGTTAGTTTGAATACTCTTGTGATATAATGTGGAACGTCTTTTTCGTGGGAGCACATTGGCATAGCTTTGACCTATATAATACTATACAAAAAAAAGGTCAAGAAAGTTGGAAGAGCCGCGAACGGTGGTTTCATTATGCGCACTCGGTCCTTACTTCTTATTCGAATACTCGCGATTTTGGCCGAATATTCGATTTATTCGTATTCGAATCATTCGGATAATTCGATTATTCGGAAGAGTCAAATTTTCGATTAATTCGTTTATTCGAATATTCGGAGAAGTCTATTTTCCGAATAATTCGTTTATTCGAATATTCGGAGAAGTCGTTTTTCGAATAATTCGTTTATTCGAATATTCGGAGAAGTCAATTTTTCGAATAATTCGTTTATTCGAATATTCGCAGAAGTGAATTTTTCGAATAATTCGTTTATTCGAATATTCGAAGGAGTCAAATTTCCGAATCATTCGTTTATTCGAATATTCGAAAATTTTTATTCGTTTGATATACTCTAGTAGCAACCAAGTGAACTTTGCCGTTTTCTAGCCTGTATATATGGCGACCGAACTATAATATTAAAAATTACCCCCGAGGTGGGACAGTGCCTCTAACGTTCGAGAAGCTTCTTTCTCCGAAATTTAGAAAAAAATTGCCGTCAACTAGGAGCTTGCGTGCGCCTTTGAAGACGTCCCGCCATAATCGAAGGCGAATTTTCAATTTTTTTTTGAATTTGGGAGAGAAGAGAGCGGAAACCAAAAACGGTAAGTTTTCCCTCCACAAGCAAAACATTATCAGACCTGGAGTCCTCTCTATAGATAAGCGGTGGAATTACGCGAAGAAAATGGAAGAAACAGAAAAAACCGTAGCACGCAGAAAATAATCAGCTGTTCTTATCGCTTCAAGGCATCGTACACGACGAAAACCGAATTCCAGCTTTACAGTCGTACAAGTGAGTCTAGACAATGTCTCTCACAAGGGAACCACAATAATTCATAGTGACCATTCCAAATGAAATATACTTTTCTAGAGCCACTTTCGGACGAAAAGTCTGAATATGCCCATTGCAGCTGCCTACGCCCACTCTGAAAATAGTTATAGGACTTTTTTCGTGATTTTCATACTTATTGTGCCCTAAAAAAACATTATCTCTAAGAAAATCCGGGAACGGACCTCATAATCGTGTTCAGCGCCAAAAACTGAGGTTCATTTATCAATTTTCCGAAGTTTTCGACTGTAGTCGTGCACAGATTCCCATTGGGGGAGAATTTGATGGAAAATCGCGACTTTTGACGACTTCCGGAGTGCTACTGTGGACCTTAAAATTTGGGCAAGCAAACTCCAGATTCGTGTTCAGCACCCCAGATTACCCCTACATACATGTTTTAGCAGGATCCGGAAAAAATTTAAAAACACCCTAAAAATTCCATGGGGGGTTGTACCCTTACCTTGCCGCGATGCTTTAAAAAACGCTCATAACTTTTTTCAGAGTGGGTCTAGGCAGCTGCGATGGGCATATTCGGACTTCTCGTCCGAAAATGGTTCTAGAAAAGTACATTTCATGTGTAATGGTCACTATGACTTATTGTGGTTCCCTTGTCAGAACTTTGAAGGTTCAAAATCTCCTCTGAATGAAGATTAGCTCACCTCAAAACGGCTTTCTGGGTTTGAGGGGCCGGCCGTGGTTCAATCCGTTGTTAGAAGGAAAAAATCTCAGCGGGCGTGCCTTGACGCGTCGTAGGGCGCAATGCACACGCCAGTCGATTTCACATTTGGCATTGCTTCCAATGCTGCGCCAAGGGACGAACCGTATAACTGTTCCTTGCGTTCTCCGCGCAACTATCCCAAGCTGATGTCGGCGCGAACTTCAAATATATTTTAAAGTTTATTAAAATGGATTTTTCTTGAGAAGTTGACGTTATTGAGGGAGGTTTTTGCAACCTTAAGTCACTATAGGGATATCCCAACTCTGAACGCCAGAAACCCAAATATGATTTTCTGCGTGTAAGATGCCTTTAAAGGCAGCATCCGCGCAGAAAACCACATTTGTTTTTTTTTCTTAATCCAATTTATGAATCAAGCAGAGATATTTGACGAAACTTGAGACCTCAATGTTGCGTATTCATAATGCTATAGACTCGTGAAAACTGCTCCGTGGTCTAAAAAGGCGTTTTCCCGGTCAATCATCTAGCGAGAGAGGCAGAGGCGCCATGATAAGCTCCGACAGGTCTTGGAAATTCAAAAAATTTCTTTCGAGAGATCCTCAAGTTTAGGCGTGTGTACAGCAGAAAGGCGAACCGAATTGTGGAATCTATCAAGTTAAAGGCAGTGTTCACGATGATTTTCGTCCCCGAGTTTATTACATAAAACAATGCGTTGGCCTCCAAGTGTTACCAAAATTACGAAGAAACGGCGAGGAACGAATTAAAACGTCGTATTTCAGTGGCATTATTCTGCAACGTGGACTAGTTGTCCGGTTGGATGAACATGTTCATGGTGGTTGTCAGCGGTAGATGATCGGGTCAATCGGAAATAGAAGAATATTTCATGCAAAGCAGGATTAGTTAGGGTCCAAAGGAAAGAACGAAGCGACAGAGAGTAGAGAATAGCAAAGGACGGATCCACAAAGGATTTCATTGTCACAACAAACACTTCCTTTGATACCTAAGAGGCGGGGTGATACTTCAAGATCTCGTGTACTTCTGGTGCGTTTTTCTGAATTTCTACGTCATTTTAGTTTTACCCGGAGGTCACTTAATCAATATAGAGAGTAGTCTTAAAATTGAAGATTATCGTGAACACTGCCTTTAAGGGGCCAAACCAATTCAGACGTTCAAATTTCCGACATTTGTGTATTACACAAGCCACACCGGGCAGACGTGAGAATAGGAATCTGAATGCTCCGGGATTCTCGAACGGGATTTCTTTGAAAATTGAGTGTTTCGGGTGGCCTCTTTGCCACATATCACAACTTGGTTGGCCTACCTGAAAGTGTAAAGAAAATGAATACGATTTTTTGGAGCCGAGCCAGTCATGACTGTATGCCTACGATTAAAGAAAATAAGCAACCGCACGACCGTATTTTCCGTGGCAGTAATCTGAGCGTATACGCATCGATCGGATGGTTCCGACCGTGGTTGCAAAAAAATTTCCTCTTCATGAGTTAAAGTTCGCTTATGGGGGGGGGGGGTTGTTTTGGGCTGCCTATAACGAATTTCAGGCTTATTTGTCGATTTCGCAAAGTCTTGGACCTGATATGCACAAAGCTTCCCATCGGTGCTTTTTTTATTTTGAAACCCAACTTTTGACAATTTTTCCATCGGTGGAAATTTTTGGGGGCAAAACGCGATTTCTGACGATTTCCGGAATGCTGCGATGGGTTTGCCTCAAATTTTTTTTTTCTGTGGCTTGTTTGAAGGGCTGAACACGATTCTGAGGTCCGTTTATTTATTACTGACAGCTTACGGTGGCTTGATCAAAGTCTCAGATTTGGCTCAAGATTTCTCTCCGGGGGTTGGTTGGATGGTGAATACAAATTTGAAGTCCATTTATATATTATATTTATGATATTTTTATATTTATTTATATTCCGATTATCGAAATATCACGATAGGTTCAGCTCTCTAACAAGGAGGCTTGCAGAAATAAGATAGAGTTTCGAGATGCAACTTTAGTATGTTCTAGGGGGAGGACAGTGCTTAAATATTCCATACTCGGAATCGGCTGAATGCGTCAGAGATTCACAGATTTCTAAAAGTGGGCATTTCCATAGCTTTAGGCTCTATGTAGTTATACACCAGCGGGATGAAAACGTTCCGCAATGACATTGCCGCCGCTTGCTGCGTGAATCAGGGACTCGTCTGCAATATTGCGTCTTTTACGTCTTTGACGCAATATTGCAGACTGAAAATTTCCGGGCTTTCAATGGTATTTTATCGATATTTCAAGCCTCTATGACTTGTTTATTGCAGAAAGTCATTAGAAATGTATTGCTCTTGTCATAGAAATGCTCATTATGTCGTTTTGGTGATATTTTAACAAATTTAGATCTGAAAAATAACCAGCTGATGGAAATTGGCAAATTTCCAACAGGGTAGGTCCCGCCAGGATACAGTATACAGCGCCGCGGCATGTATAGCTGCTCGGTGCGGTTTTCCGGCGCGTTTTTCTGGGACAACTATTCCTTTTGGCATGCTTCAGCACAGTCGGGACGCACATAAGTGGTAGTTGACTTGATATTTCCGCAGCGTCCCGCCGGTGTGCAACTACGGCCTTACTAAGAGAATAGGGGTACACTGTGAGAATATAGACCTCCTTCAGATCGCGCCTGATGGGAATGGCTTCTAGACTACCCTGTTTTCGTCTTTTTGCTTATTTTTGGTAAGTTAGTCCATGGTTCTTCGTCTTAACACCCCGGCGAGCGGTCGATCTTCCCATTGCTCCTCCTCTCCTCGTCGGCCGAAGAAGCCCTTGATCGAGGAAGTCGTGGAGCAACAGGATCAAGTATGTTCCAACCTCCAAATGATTCACTTTTCGTCGGAACTCTTAGTGTCAGACGTCTTTGTACCAGAGAACGCCTGACTGAACTACAAGAAGCCCTTAAGAAGTCTTTCATTGACATGCTGGCTCTTAGCGAAGTGCTGCGTTAGAAGGGTGCTGGATTTTTGGATCTCCATGGCTCTGACTATCGATTCTACCATGCGGGCCCAGACGATAACCAAGGACCTTTGGGTACAGACTTCCTGGTGAGCAGGCGTTTGCTTCCTTTTGTTCAAGCTTTCTCCAGAGAGGATAACAGAATATCATGTTTGGACGTTCGCTTTGGTGACCACGTACTTCGTTTTAATCCCTTCATGCGCCATCACGTCCAATCTCTGATGACGAAGACGACGTTGAGTTCTGTGGTCTGATGGAGAAACTACATGAGATGCTGACACGACCCGACGCTGATGTGACCCCCTGCCCGAATATGAGAAAGA
This sequence comes from Aplectana chamaeleonis, assembly GCA_029168955.1. Classification (NCBI taxonomy): domain Eukaryota; kingdom Metazoa; phylum Nematoda; class Chromadorea; order Rhabditida; family Cosmocercidae; genus Aplectana; species Aplectana chamaeleonis. The sequence goes on from JAPDOI010000521.1 coordinate 157,133, forward strand.
AATCTGCTGGCATATTACATACATCCCATTTTGCTGGGCGACTTCAACGCTAAAGTAGGAGAAGGAAAGTGATGCAGAAAAATCTGTAGGAAAATTAGGTTATGGAGGAGGCAGAAAAAGGAGGCTCGCGGACAGTCTTGTTGGGTTATGTGAATAGTTACGTTTACGAGTGAATGCCAGTTTCTTCAAAGCACTTAAAGGTAAAATTGGACATGGAAGTCTCCTGACGGATGGTCGCTGAATTGCATTGACCATATTCGGTGCTCTTTCGGAATAGACGACCCGCTGAAGAATACAATGAAATTAGCAATTGTTCGGGCATGACCTACCGCTCGGTTGATCAAGTCAAACAGTTCAATGTGTTTGAAAAAGAGTAAATCATTCGACGGCTTTAGTGGGATGATCATTTCTCATGAAATTTCTCGAGTGGGTCGTCTATTCCGAAAGAGTACCCCACAAGCACGCTCATGCCGATCATTTTTTCCGCAGGGCTACCGTAACCCTCCTTTAAAATTTTTCCAAGTGTCAGCACATCTTAATAGCCAACAAACATGCTTGCACAATTTCGACCTCCTCAGCCACTCCCCAGTGGCTTCCCGAGGAGAGCGGTGTGTGAATGAATGCATACCGCTCCTCCGCTCTTTTATACCCCGCATGTTATGAGCGTGTGGTTACATTCGTTATCATGTTTTGTTCAAGAATGGTTACGGTAGCTCTGCGGAAAAAGTGATCGGCATGGGAGTGCTTTTGAGTACCCCATATTCTAGACAAGCACGCTCATGCCGATCATTTTTTTCCGCAGGAGGGCTACAGTAACCCTCCTACAAAAATTTCCCAAGTGTCAGCTTGGTTATGAGCACATCGTAATAGCCAACTAACATTTTCGCACACTTTCGACCTCCTCAGCCACTTCCCAGCGGCTTCTCGAAGAGAGCGGTGTGTGAATGAATGCATACCGCTCCTCTGCTCTTTTATACCCCGCATGTTATGAGCGTGTGTTATTGCTCGTTATCATGTTTTGTTCAAGAATGGTTACGGTGGCCCTGCGGAAAAATGATCTGCATAGGCGTGCTTTTATATTCTAGCCTGCCACCATATTTATTACAAAAGCGTTAGAACTGGATCATTGCAGTTCGAGACCGACCATCGCCTTCTGCGAGGAGTAATTTCGTGGTACGAACCAAAAATGACCGCAGGAAGAACACCTCATGTTCAGTGCCATCTCAATCGTGATCTATATCAGACCGAATGCCTGCCCCTCTGCCCTATGTGATGTTCCCAATGGTTATAAAGAACTCTGTACCTACATAATGAGCTCAGCCCAAGCCGCAATCCAGACTCACCCCGCAAACCATCGTCACTTGTCCAGCAACACCATCGCCCAAATGCATTATCGACAACAGTTGTAGAGGACGATGTCGACACCTTCTGACCGCATTGCATACACCGAGGCATGCAAACTGCTCAGAGGACTGATAAGAGAAGATATCCGACTTCATCATTGCAATGTTGTTCAAAAAGCTGTGCAGTCGTGTCAAAACCTGAAGAAATTACGGTACGAAATGTCAATAGGCTGTCCCCAACTCTTCCAGCTGCAAAACGAGCGAGGAGTTATATATAGAACTAAGGCTGGGATGACACAACTTGTATCACGATTCTGTGAAGAGCTTTACACCTCCACGACAGCAGTGCCTTATGCCCCTTTGCCCTCTGCTGAGGATGATTGCCTTCCTTTTCTCCAAATTGAAATTGAAGCGGCAATAAGTTCCATGAGGATGGGGAAGACTCCAGGGGCGGCATTAGGAAACCCGGTAGCGCGCGCGAAAACTAGCGCGGTTATGCTGGCGCTAGAAGAGGCCCATAGCGCGCGCCTGCTTACCTTCTATCAGGAACCGGAAGGCTAGCCCGCGCCAATGCCAAGCTCGCATTTTTCCTTGGTGCATTGATCAGCCTTGTGCCATAGGAAACGTTTGCTTACATTCAAACTGTGTTATTACCAACAAAATTCTCAAAGAAGACTGTTATTCGATTGTTTACGAATACGCGTTCAATCAACCACGAATACGGCGACGAAAAAGGATTAGCACCACCTTTGCGAACTATTCGTCGCTTATAACTTCCTTGAAGTTTCTGCAAAATCATCTTTAGACTGTTGTAGGAGTGTGACAGTACATGAATAGTCCCTGCTCATAATTTCCTTAGTGCCTCGGGGGATTCTAAAAAGGGCGTGTTTATAGCTCCACGCACAGGTTAATCTTTTTTCCGAGGTGTTTTCGAATTTCGTCAGGGAATTTTCGAGATATTCAAAAAACCTTTCTGAACTCCGCTCAAAACTTCCAATTGGGGTAATCTCAGGCGCTGATCACGAATCGGGAATCCTTCTGTTGCTAGCCTGGGGGTTACTGTAAGTTACGGTAGGCATAATGCGTACTAAGTTGGGCACCTATCTTAGTATTTCGAGCATTGACAAGTTATCCTCAAATCTGTGTTTGGCTTCCCACTTCTACCAGGAATTTTTGATCCCAATCTGAGACTTCGACCAAGCTTTCGTATACCCAACGTTAAGCCAAGAAAAATGGATAAACGAACTGATTCGTGTTAGGTAGCTCGAAAACTTCTTTGAAGAGGTTTGAGGCAATATTCTCGTTGCATCGCTAAAAGATGTGTTTGGCTAGCGAAAATTTCCTCGCAAGGGAACTACATTTAGTCAGCCTGGCCGTTCCGTATTAAATGTGCTTCTCTAGAACATTTCTAGACGTAGAGTCCAATTATGTTCTGTTCAGCTGCCTAAAAACACTGTAAAAAAAGTATACGCGTTTTTGAAAGTCTGGCGGCAAGGTAAGGGTTTCACGCGCCATGAAAAGTTTAGGGTGTTTTGAGAAAAAAAGGCTCAGAACTTGTCTGTAGGGGTAATTTTAGGTGTTTAACACGAATCTCGAGTCCGTTTGTCGCGAATCTGAGGTGTACTGTAAGTTACGGTAGGTATCATGCCATGTTCGAAGGTCGACAAATGGTCATTGAATTCGTATTCAGCACCCCCAAGTAACCCCCGCTCAGAAATTTTGAGTAAAATCTGAGACTCTGACGAAACTACCGCATACCCACCGTAATCTACCGTAATCTGTCAAAAATCGATAAACGAACCTCGGTTTGGTGATCAGCGGTCCAAATAACCCACCTCGTAAGATTGCAAGTGAAATCTGGAAATTTTTAAAAACGCTTCAAGAGCCTTCTAATTTGTAGGAATAAACGCCCAACCGCAGATCCGTGCAAGTCCAAAAAGGGATCAGTCTGTGCGAAGTTTGGAAAATGTGCCTTCACACAAAATTTGCTCAGGAGTAGTTTTGGCAGCTGAACACAATTATGAGGCCCCTTCCAGATTCTCCAAAGACTAATGCCTGTTTCGGAAGGTACAATAGGTACGGAAATCTGGCGAAAAAACGCTTCAAATATTTTTCAGAGAGGCTTCAGGCAGCCGCGAAGACAGATCGTATTCTACGCTGAAAACGGTAAGAAACGTATGTTTTATCTGAAAGACAGGCTGACTAAAAGTAGTTCCCTTGTCAGAGAAAAGCCCCCTATCAGCACCCGAAACAATCTCTAGAAAGCCAAATCCGAAAAACATCGTTTTGGAACACCCCGGAAGTTGCCTTTTGGTTACGGATTTTTCCAAAAGCTAAGAAAAAGCTCGTTTTTTTGTGAACCCTCCGAAGAGTTCTGAGCTCGGATTGTTTATGTACTGCTGCACACCTGCAACTGCCAACGCACTGTTTTTTTTTACTAGCAGGAATTCTGGAGCAGGACCTAATGAGGCACACTCTAATCGTTTCACTAATATTCTCACACTTCGGATTCACAAGTTATTTGACCGTTGTTCAAATCGAGCCATTGAAGCGGAATAATTCAAAGAAAAATCTGAATAGGGAACGTAGAGAAGAATATTGCTTTCTTTTCTCACAAACGACAGGGTATTAAGCGTTTGAAAGATTGGAAAGGATGTTCAGAATGGAAAACGACGTGAAGTAGTTCGCGCGCCACTGGTAGCGCGCTTCGTGTAGAGCGCTAGCGGTAGCGCGGTTTCAGAGGGTCTGTCGCGCTTCCCGTAGCGCGCCTTGCAAGTACTTGATATCAAACAGCGCTAAGATATCCATGATAGCGCGTTTGGGCTATGCCAAGCGCGTTTAGGCTATGCGAAGCGCGTTTGGGCTATGCCAGGCGCGCTTAGGCTATGCCAAGCGCGTTTGGGCTATGCCAGGCGCGTTTAGGCTATGCCAAGCGCGGTTGGGCCATGCCAAGCGCGTTTGGGCTAAGACAGGCGCGCGCCTGCATAGTTCTTGATTGCAGATTGCGCTATGCCGTCCCCATAGCGCGTTTGCGCTGGTTTTGGCGCGCGCTACCTCGATTCTTAATGCCGCCCCAGGGCAAGACCAAATTACTGCCGAAATGTTGCCATTGGGCAAGGATAGTTTGGTGCCGTTGATAACAGAATTCTTCAATCACTGCCTCCAGTCCAGTACTGTCCCTGAAAAGATGGCCGACTCTGTCACGATCCTTCTACACAGAAAGGGGAATCATTTCGAACTGAGGAATTATCTTCCCATCTCGTTATTATCGGTGCTCTATAAGCTGCTAACGTCTATAAGCTGCTAACGAAGGTCATTGGAAAACGACTCGATGAGGTATTGGACGGCTAACAAGCGCGAGAGCAAGCTGGCTTTCGGAGAAAATTCTCTACTAGCGACCATCTAGACGCCGTGAACGAGTTCATTGAGAGGTGCAGTGAACATCGCCTACCAATTCACCTAGCATTCATTGACTACGAGGAAGGAAGCTTTTGATACTGTGGAGATGAACGCGGTGTGGAACGCTCTTCATGAACAAGGAGTCAACGGTCGGCTAATTACGCTGCCCCGGCAAGTCAATGCGATCGCAAAATCAACAGTTCGGATCCAAGGTGCGGAAATCCCAACGTTTGCCGAGGAGTCCGTCAAGGGGATACGATTTCGCCCAAACTATTCACTGGGACCCTTGAACACGTATTTCGCAGACTACAATGGAACATTTACGGGCTCAAAATCAATAGGGATCACCTAACCAACCTCCGTTTCGCGAATGATGTGGTTTTAATTGCGAAGTCAAGCGAGGAACTACAGACAATGATTGGTGAGCTCGACGAATGCTCAAGAAAGTGCGGCTTGAAGATCAACACTTCAGAAACAAAGATTATGAGCAGTGTGGCGGCCACAGTTCTGCTTCAAGAAACTCGACTTGACCACGTGAATTCGTTTATCTACCTCGGACAAGAGATTTCGCTCGATCGTGACCACAGCAGGGAACGAGTTCGTGCTGGATGGAATTGCTCCCGTCGGTATAAAGATTTCCTGACGTCTAGAATAGTAGAGATGAAATGGAAACGTCGACTTTTCAACCTGTGCATACTGCTGGCGATGCTTTATGGAGCCGAGACATGGAAACTCACGAAATCGACTGAACGACAACTCGGCTCAGCCCAGCGACGTATGGAACGACACATGGCCGGGGTGCGTCTGCAAGACAGAAAATCGAGCGCGTGGTTGCGAGGAGCAGCGAAGGTCAGAGATGTAGTGGACTGCGCAGAAGAGAAAAAGTAGTCCTATGCTTGGGAACTCGCCACATCAAGAAACCAGAAGTGGTTCGAAAAAATTGATGGAGTGGCAACCGTTTCTGACGCGGCCGGTAGGTAGATCTAAAACAAGATGGCGGGATGTTTTCCAGACATATCTGACGACACGGAACTGGCAAAGACTGGCAAGAGAAATGACGAAAAGGGAGTGGATGTCAGGAAGGAGGCGCCACATATTGTAACAATATAGATTGGCAGTCAAATAAATAAAGTAAATAGCCCTGATAATTAAATCTCGGGCTATATGAAAGCGCGAAAGGCCCCGTCAGACTTCGTCGAAAAACCTGCTGAGCCCGACTGAGTCCGAATGAGTTCGGGGCGGAAAAACCGTCCTCGACCGTCTGCAATCGACTGAGTCCGGTTGCCCCCAGCGCCAACCAGTTCCCCCTCAGCTGTGAATCGGAACGTGTTTGGTGGCTAATTTTTCTTGTTTTCAACATGTCTTTGTCTTCAACTCGTAAACCATTTTTAAGAATCATCTTTGGACAGATGATTTTTTTTGCATGAAATGAACCTGATTTCCGTATCAGCTTTCTTTCTAGGTAGGGCAGAGCGCAGACCGAGTCGGGATGCGACGGGACTCGGCAGGTCGCAGTCGGCCGAAGAAAATGCACCCAAATCACGTGAGAAACTCCTATATCGATCGGGTGGGGCGAGGATGATTTTGGTGGGGACGCAGCGGGACTCAGTGGAACTCAGTCGGTGCATTAGCCCCGCCCTTGTACGCATGAGAACCATCAGTATCGACGGGGGGATTGCGGTGGGCACCAGACGGTCGCAGTCGGACCCAGTGGGTTGATTTTTTTGCACCCGTCTCCCACGAGTTTGGTGCGTATCGACCCGGTGGAACTCAGTAGATCCACCGACTCTGACGGGGGCCAAAGCGCCAGTAAGGGTCATCTGCCAACTGGGCCACCTACACTCCTCTCTTCAGCAGCAGCCGACAAGCGACGCCAATTAAGAAGCCTCGACGACAACGCCAATAGCTGCATCAAAAAGTCTCGTCGCCTGGGAGACTGAAGAAGTCCGTGACTGCAAGACCCACTGTTAAATACGCGTTCACGATAAAAATCCCTTTTCTGTTTTTTTTTCTGCCTATCTTGAAAACGGTCCCATTCTGATTCCAATGATGTCTCTGGAATCGTACAAGACCTTCACGGAACGGAGTTATGGTCCTCTTAAAATTGAGCTAGGGAAGCATGGTGGACGAGTTGTCTTGTAACTTCCGCCTTTGCGGCCAATGTATGCGAGCTGACCTGAGTAAAGAGAGAAGTTGACAGTGAAGGGAAGAACGTGGCTTTTGATCGGAATCCATCGCTCACCTCACGATCTCGAGTGTTTCATTGCTCACGTCGAGGGGCGGAAAGGGGCCGGACTTGCCCAACGCGGCGGGGTTTGCCCACTTTTCTAAGCTGTCTTGCGGGTCCTGGGTAGCTTTTCGTCCCGCTTCTTCGACGCTGTTCTGCTTCTGAGAGCCACGAGAAGCGTTTGTTATGAAAATTTTGAGGATGACGTTTATCGTGAACAGTGCCTTTGAATAAAGAGTGTTGCATTTGTGTCGTTGTTGGGGAGACAAGAGACGTCATGGTTTTCTAAATCGCCACCGAAAGGTTACAGGCCTCCCTTGTAAGTAACATGGTAACCACCGTAACTTACACTAACCCTTAGAATTTCGACAAACGAACCTTAGATTCGCTTTCAGCACCATAAGTGACCTTCGAAGTCTGAGCCAAATCCGAAGTGTTTTTTTTTCAGAACTCTCTAGAATTTGTTTGATGTCCTTGCCTTTTTGCGGAACTTGAAAAACGCTTACAACCTCTTGGAACCAGCAGATTGGGACGGGATCAGGGATGTGCGGCAATTGCCGTTTGCCGTTTGCCGTTTGTCATTTGCCGGCCATTTTCGGGACTTTTTTGCGAAATTTTTTTTGATTTTTCCGGCAAAACTCGACAAAACATTGGAAGAAAACGCCACCTGTACTGACGACCATGTGGGTAGGATGGGTAATCCGGGACCGTATTCATGAAACTATGGGAGCCTCCCAGGAGGGTCCGAAGACCGTCCGCCGCTTACATCGGCTGGTTCTTAAAACCTCGTCGTAGTTTGTCGTAGTTTCATGAATACGGCCACCGATTATCCGTTGTTCGCTTAACCGTTATCCGGGGTTTTGACTTATCTGGGGTTGTAGTAAATGGGTTTGAAAACGCGAGTTAACTCGCGGTAAGTTCGTGGTAAACTGCAGCGAGCTGTTTATTTGACGATTTTTAGAAGAGGTACCAGACATTGCTGAAACTACGTTGTGAGCCACTAGCGTTTAGAGCCCATAGTGTAAGAAAATGCCCCAAAAAGTGGTTCATTCTATCATTTTTTTTTTTGGAAAAACATTGATTATGAAAAAAAATTCCGAAAATTTTCTGAACTTTTCTCAGCTCGCGGTAAGTTCGCGCAGAATTGCACCCTGACACGAGCTGACAGAGAAATCGGAAATAGTGTTAAAATTCGCAGCCACCGATCCGCAGCGACACCACCGCGGAGCAGCAGCACCACCACCGCGGAACCGCTGCAGCACCACCGCGGAGCCGCAGCGGCACCACCGCGGAGCCGCAGCGGCACTATCGCGAGGCCGCCACGACATTACCGCTGCGACTCGGCGATAGTGCCGCTTCGGTGTCTGTAGGAGCTGTAGCCGCTTCCTTGCGAAGCCGCAGCGGCGAATTCTTTGATTTCCATGAGGTCCCATATGTCTTGTTTTTGTTCATCTGATGCCTTGAAATGGAACTACTCATTTGAAATGAAATCATTAGAATGTTGACATAAGTATTGGATTAAAAAAAGGAAAATAGTAAAGCGGCACATTTGAATAATTTATGGGTGTGAGGTTTTTTGCCGTTTGCCGATTGCCGTTGCCGTTTGCCGGCCGTTTTTGGGATTTTCTTACCGATTGCCGTTTGCCGAAATCTCGAAATTGTTTGCCGCACATCTCTGGACGGGATACTCCACAATTTTACTATGCAGGTCTAAGAGATACACGTTCTTGCAGATGCGTTTACCGCCATAAACACTTAATGGCTCCCTAGGAGGTTCAATGGTTTTAGGATCTTAAAATTCATTCAGGATCCAGATGAAACTAGAAATTCAAAGCTTTATTGCCTGTTAAGGTTGAAGCTATAGCAACAAAGTTTGTGACGAAATTTTTAGGGCACCATACAGTATGCAAATACAGCATGCAGCTGCACGGCTCCATGTGCACTGTATAACGATCTATAAATAAACCAGCGACTTTTTCCCTCAAATCCTATCATTCTCTATACCGCTGAATTTCTCTCTGACCAGAAATCTAAATCTGTTTTCGATGTCCAAAAAATCGCATTTGAACGAAGCTTATTAAAAAAGAGCGGTAGAAACGCAAAAAGGCGTCGTTGCATGCATTCTAACCTGCAAAAGTTTTTGTACATTAGACTTTTGTTTCTCTACTGCAGTTTGAGTCGGTGAAATTCGAACAAATGTGTTTTCAGACTAATCCCGATGTATGTATCGACGCGATTTCTCGGACCACCAAAGGAACTGAACAGCTGAGCGATTAATTCCGCCGCCACCGACCCACAATAAACGACCAAACAAGGCCTGTCGTGGGCCCGAATCCTCAAATTTACATTTCCACATCTGTCCCGAGAGATTGGATTCATCTGCGCATGGAACCCTGTCATCACCGTGGCAAAAACTGAATGTGAGGAAACGTAGCAACTGTACGATCTGAACTAAACTTTTAAAAACTCGGATTCCTATTGTTACACTTTGGAAAAGTGATTGTGGATTAAGAATATCTACCGGAATAGTTCCAGAAATCATTCTGAAGAGAAAATTGAAAACTCATTCAAAAGTGGTGGTAGGGGGAGATGTTCGGGTAGGCAATCATAACGCTATGTAACACGATTTTTGTTCCTGGCTTCTAAGTATTATATTTCAATTGCATATGTCCAAAGTATGTGAAAAAAATGACTTTATTGAGAACAAACTTCGCGTACACTATATACAACGACACGATGAAAACCCGTTTTCTGTGCAAATAAAAAGATTTGTATTCATTTTCGACATTATGAACAGGTAAAAACAAAGAATGCACAAGGAGTAGACAAACACAGTCGGAAAGCACTCAGTAAAGGCTCAGAAATGTGTAGATTTTCTAGACTTACGATTGTACTCTGAATCACTCTCTCGAAGCTGCACTCAAATGTTTTATTTCAATCCTCAATACTACTATAAAATGCTTTTCCGAACTTTACACACCGTAGAACTTCACCGAAATCACTTGAACCAATCTGTCCGTCGTCGTAATTAATCCCAGCTATGTACACATAAGCAGTAGAGTTTCTTAATAATATGTGTACTTTCTGCTACGGAACCCCCAGTCAAAAAGCAATCGATCTCTTGATTCAGATCCCTGATCCCGTCCATCATGGCACCCCATTTGCGGGGTCGATAAGGGTCTCGACCTGCTGCTCAACGCGGTCGACGATCTCACCCTTTCCTGCTCACCCTTATTTAGCCCACCCCGCACACCAGCTGTCGACAACATCTGCGCGATCATTATTTGACTACAACAATCCTGGACAGACGGTGCTGCGCGCGATTGGAGGTGTCGATTCCGCGCACCGGTATCGAGTATCAGCTGACTGATCCGTAATGAATTCAATTAACGATCGCTATATCAATGATTTCGAAATCCGGAAACTATCACTTGAGGGAGCTAATGTATAAATTCTCGATGTTTAGTGGGTAAAAAGGTGGATCCAAGACGATTAACACAATTGTTCATATATGTGATACCCTCCCGGGACATTAAATACAGGGTTCACGACAAAAACAAATTTTGAGCTCTCTCCATGAAAATGTAGGTCTGGTAAATACAAGAGTAAAACAAGGGAAATAAAAGCGAAAAATGTGAAAATTTGTGGGAAAAATTCACAAAAACAAGTTGGAACGGATAATTGTAGAAGTCCGCCTCCCCCCCTCCCCTTCCCTCTTACGAGATTTTCATGCATGCTTCTTGTTTATCCGTCTTTTATTTTGCTTTTAAAGGCAGTGTGCACGACGAAAAGTTGCTGGTTTTTTTTTGGCGGAAACGTAAGCTGTGGGCCACTCTAATAGGAGTAAGTACACAAGTACGATGCAAAACGGCCAGGAAGTGGGTGAAAATCTCGTGGTCCAGCCAACCCATTAGGTCACACCGCCCACGTCATGTAACAGTCGTCCTGCGTTCCTTTCAACAGGGTGACAAGAGGCCGAATTTTTGAATACTCTTTGTCGCGAAATTTCTAACATCCGAGCACAGGCTATGATCCATCTTATTTTTTATGTGGTTTTAATACAGGAGGCAGAAAACAAAGAAGTAACTCACCCAAAAATTTCGAAGCTCAGAACGTTTGCGACGTTTGGCTTGACATTTTGTAAGCAGTGTGCGAACCACACCAGCAGGCGTAAATTAATTTTTAGTAGCTTTTTATATGTTTTCTCTCCAGAGTTCGAGAGTTTCATAGGAGCTTTTTCTTGCTATCCACTACTTCGTAAACTTGCCTACTCAAAAACGTAGGAAAACAGAATGCAATTTTTTACATGCTTTGAAACACTGCTTCAGGGTAGCCAGTAGTATGTAGAAGTGCTTAGGGATTACTTTAGAAGCAAAATAGAAGAAGACAAAACACGCGTCTATAGAAATCTTGATAATAGGGGCGGGCGCACACCAAGCCATAACTTGTTCTTGAGCGTTTTTTCTTCAATTTTTTACCTATTTTCACTTTCGTGATGGTCAGATCTACCTTTTCATCAGGATAGCACAACGACCGATTTTATCGAGAACCCTGGCTTTAATCTCGAATCCGTCTCAACCCCGTTTTCTCTTTTCCAAATCTCCCAGGCAGAATTATGGCATCCGTCCAAATCAGAAAAAATGTCCGCCATCACCACCAGGATGAAGTTTTTGACATTCCTCCGGGAGAAATGTATTTCACAAAGTGCAACTCTGGTGCTAAAAGAAAAATCAATCTAGCTCTTGGCAGAAATCCAAGTTCAAAATTGACTTTATTATGCCTCGTAGAGGGCAGGCAGCGGCATGCGTGCAGCAAGCGCCTCGCGAATAGTGAGCATCAATAAAATTTCAAAGAAGCTGGTCAAATATCCAACAACGAACTCTTTCGAATAACGGCTTTCCGCGGATGGATCCGATAGAGCTGGACGGGGTTGACTCGTAGAAAAAAGGGAGAATGTGAGAAAACGAGCCACTTAGAAGAGTTTCCGTACATGATGTAGCAAAACTGTGTTGGTCGATGTCCATAATTTGAGATCTGATACCCAAGGTTTATCCAGTCAATAAAAATACATGATTTGTAGATCACGAAGGGTAAACGTCTGACTGCGAATATGAGCAAAAAAACGGTAAACGAAGTAGTCTTTATATACTTCGACGTCTACACAAAAAATGTCACAGCACATGTGAGAGACGTCGCGGGCGCAGGACATCGTATTCTTGGCTAGTTCCAAAAATGTGTCCGAATGAGATCATTCACAACTTTCGTGTCCTAGAATTCCATCGAAAATGGAACTGACTTTGAAAACTTCAAGAGGTTTGAAAATGTGCAGTTCTGGCTTTTTCAACCATCTATTTGGAATAGAAAGAAATTGCTGGAAAAAAGCACAAATTTTCACCAAAAGCACAAATCAACATTCTGGCACAAATTCGCAACGCTTTTCAGTGTTCGGGAATGTTTAGATTAACAAATTGAGAGTAACTCAGGGGAGAGCTGAACTATCAGGCGGCTTAGGCCGAGATTCGTCAGAAAAACAAAATCCTTTCGATGCTCCCATTTACTTGGGAAATATACTAGCGCGGGCCTGCATTTGTTCAAACTTCAATGTGGACCATTCGCCAACCGTCGCTGAGGGTAGCGAAAGGTTCTGCGTACCATACATAAGTCCAAGGCTTAGCCTTTTTCTCTCGACGAACTTTCTCGAACTTTTGCAGATTTCAAGCCTCTTTTGATAATAAACATTTCAAGATGTAGTAAGTTAAAAGGTATTGCTTGACCTATTCACCTCAAAACATTGAAAGTGTGCATCAACGAAGCAAACGAAATTAATTTTTGGTTTAAACCCTCACCCCTGCGCTCTACAAGTCCTTACTAAAGGAAAATTATCTAAATGTTTGTATTCGCAGTACATACGTGCGCACCGGCAAAGACAACTTGAAGTATGATAAGGTTCTTCGTGACGAGAAAAAGCTGCACTTCGACAATGTGTTCATGTCAGCTCTCAAAATCTCTAATGAGCGCACCCGTATTCAAAAATCTGCACTCCGTCTTTTGAAAAAATTTGTCCATGCTTCAAGATTCAAGTTCAAATCGAAATCGTGTTAGCATGCCATTTGCTCTATCGTGAACACAGCCATTAGCTATGAGTTAAGACCAAATTATGGTTTCCGCTTTCGATTTAGTCTGACGCATGGACCAGGCGGCTGGCCGTGCGAGGTTGGCGGCCTCACTGGAGAATGGGGTTTCGATTCGCACGAGGTGATCTACCGTCGCAGCCCCGTTCATTCACCAGACCAAAATTATTACGCGAACTCTACTACCACATATTATTGATAAGCAACTACAATATTTCCCGTTAATATGTCAGCTCCTACATATGATTCCAACCATACTCACATAAGCTTATCTACACCGTTCTCGAAATGATCCTAGTGCTATCTGATTAACTTCGCGAGATGATTTTATTTGCTAATACCATACTTATTCACTTTGTTGATTGCCATTGACAGCCCTTTGACTCATCAATCAAATGAAACTAACCCTATCATGATCAAAGAAGTCGATGTCCTCAAGCGGGTTATGAGGTTAGGCTATGAGATTTGACTCGATTTTAATAACTCTGGTCTTCTGCGCCTTTCTGTTCATTCGCTCAGAAAACAATTGGAACAATTTCTAATCGGACGATTTCGCAAATCATAATTTGGCGAACTAACGTTTTGTTTATTCTATCTAGATAGAAAACATTTATATGGAGCATGCGCACTTATTTTGTATGGGTGAATTACAGATTCATGTTCCTTTTACCCTATTCCAAAAGGTTCCTTGTTCACCAGTCAGACAGCTGCATAGAACGCTGGCAGACGAGTGAGTGTACTGTATACGCCGTCAATTGAGGAGGTTGTTGTATTTGGTCAGGTAAAGTTGACGCAGTACACTCATGTCATACACCTCTCACAACGCAAGACATAACATCGAGCCGAATTTTCGATCATTCGACTTTAACACGATTTGTCGGAGAGTTTTCCCATGAATAGTGCACTCTGGTTTAAAGGCACAGTACACCCTCAGATATGAATTTTGAGATTTTCATGTAATTGTGTAGAAGACCCCTCCTGTATAACACGTGCCAAATGCCAGCTCTCATTTCCTCCAAATAAGCGAGATATAAGCGACTACCACAGGCCCGACCCCATTCGCTCACCACCACAGGCCCGACCCCCTAACAGATTTTCGAACTCGATAGCGGCTCGATGGATGGATGAATTCCAACGAGTTGTCGTTCTTCAGTCCATTACCAGACTGTCTCCTTATTCTGGCTTTTTCTCGCGCAAGGATTGCGAATGAAGAGAAATACAGGCCTGAGACAACTCGTCCACCAATTTGCACCCACACAATACAGGCATCTTTGAAGAGCCATAACTCTGTTCAAAGCGGGTCTTGGACGATTTCAGAGATACCTTTGTGATCAGCGTGTGACTCTCTCCAAAATAAGCGATTCTGAAAATCATTTTTTCTGGGTGTCCTGTGCCTTTAATACAAGAAAATCTCTCAATTCACGCGAAGAGGAATAGGATGGCGGCGCGGTTTTGTTCACTGCTTTATGAGAAATCGCTATCTATGAGAATCGCCAGTAATGGCCAAAATCTCGTAAACTGCCCCCGATCTACAGTACCCTCGTTATTGGCGAGACCAAGATAGATTGTGAATCGGAAGAAGGATTCGACTGGATTGTGGCAATAAATGCTGTGAGGTCTACTTTTTCCCAGACACTGAATGTTGGGTATTGAGAGAGTTTTACTTTTTTGCTTCTCTATGGAATGCGTGTTAGTGTTCCATCAGGACCCGTAGAAAACCTAAGTTAGCCGTCTGAAAATGGTTGGCGGCACCCGACTGGTTGTAGCAAGTAGCAACGATCGACGGTTGTGGCCTCGTCGTAGTCATGCAACGCATTCATGGTTGGAGTCCCGCCAGGGACATGATTTTCGCACGGAACTCATCATATCAGAGTGTGGACTGTCTCAAGCCCTAAATGTACCACAACTTCGCCACAATCTCTGGTGAACGTACAATTCTCATATATGGAAATCGACCTGAGAATCTTCATATTTTTGTTTTAGGTTATTCTGTTGAATTATCAGATATTTACTACAAGATTTCTCCCTAATTTACTAGTTACCTCTTAAAATCTGCCAGAAAGTTTGCGAAATCTGTCAGATTCAGAAAGTGAGGCGTTGTGGACCCTAATAAGTCAATGGGGAGCTCCTAACAACAGAGAAAACGCATTAACGCACGCTTCTACGCTTCTTCCAGCAATCGCGCGTGTGGACCTATTCTCGCTTAGGCCCATTCTCAGCTTCGCGCGCCTGGCGATGCTATAGAGTTTTTTAATCCACCTGGGCAGAAATCGATATGACTGATATGCATGCTTGTAATCACGCGCGTGCGAAAAGTGTGAACGCGCCCGTATCGGTTTACACACACCCGCGCACCACACGCACACTCACTCGTACACGCGTTAACGCATGTGCGCGCCCGCGCGCACGAACACGTGTGAAAGTGTGTATATATGCACACACCTGCCTTGTATCAACAAGCACGCTCATACCACGGAGATATTCGCGCGTTCATGGATGCTCATGCGCGCGCAGGTACAGTGGCACATACGCGCACACAGAAAAAAGCGCATCCTTGCGTCTTTACGTGTACACATTTGCATTCATGCGCGCAGTGATTGCATACACACACGCATAAATATGTCACTCGTATGTACGCGACCACAATTGCCAAGTTCTGTTCATCGGGACACGCGCACGTATTCATATGTACACACACGGCAGTTCCGCACAAGAGAACGCATGCGCATTCTCAGGTGATTGCGCGGACGCCGCCTATGCGCCCACACGCACGCGTATTCACATTCATATTCGCAAACACAGGCGCACACTCACGTGCACTATTGCGTACAGTGGGCCGGGATCGCACTGTTACTTTGAGTTTTATTACTCGGTGTCGTTATTGTGCTTTGGAGCAATTATAACATTTCTGCACCGAGCGCAAGCTCGGTGCGCAAATGTTATGAATGCGCCAACGCACGATAAAGACGCCGAATATTAATGTGATCCTTATCGACTTTCAAACACATACGCGCTCATTTGCACATACACATTGTGCACATGCGCATACAGTTACCCGCTTTCAAATAAACGCACTGACGCGAAAACACACATATCTTCTGCTCTCTGTGTTACCAAATAAATTTACTGTGTTTAAGCGGTACGAGGACAGAGACCGAGGAAAAATGTGGAGAAGTAGACGCAGCATACGCGCGCAGTTGCAAGCGATTACCAGAAGTGAATAAGACTCCAAAACATAGGACAGACGCGTTTCGCATGAACTTGCGAGCACATTTGCGCAGGAACAACCGTGTATGCGCAAACGCACGTGTATGCGCAAACGCGCATACACGTGCGCGTGTACATGCACACACATCAAGTCGTTCACATATGCACAAGCGCACAGACCATCGCGTGCGCGTGCACACAACACTGACACGCACGCGTGTACGCATACCTAGGCGCGGAAGCGTAAGCACAACCGTATTTGTAGTTGTCCCATAAATTCCAGTCGAAAAACGGAAGAAGCTTGTGTTTTCCTTGACAGTTTCCGACAGTCGGCAACTCTGTGATAGGCACCACCCTGGACGCGATTACTTCAGCGATTATCGCAACCAGTTTAGGGGCGATCACCTTCACGACGTCCTGAAGACGCAATCTAAGGCCCTACCTACTCTCCACAGCGTCCTGGCGACGTTATCAAAAACCGTGCCGATTTCTACGACGTCTTGCTGACATCATCCGAAGTCCTACAGATTTCTTCAACGTCCTGCTAAAGTCTTAGAAATGTTTGAATCCCGTGTGTCGAAACTTTGCGTCTCTTAACAAACTTCAGGTTAAGCCGTAAGTTGCTATTTTGTAACTTATGATTTGAGCTGAAATAGCAGTCCTATATTGATGTCAGGATGATTTGTTAAGTCCATCTGACTTCTGTCTGAATCGTCGACCCGGCCAGGTATTGCGCCAGTGCCCACGCCTGCTATTCTACTACGGAGATCAAAAGTCTGGATGATTTAATCAGCCGGACATGGGTTTACTACGGGCCCAGGAGTCTTTTTCTTTTTTTTCCCTGTTCGGAGAGAAGCCCATATCGTTGAATAGTAAAATAGCGAAAGAATTCTCGACATTCATGAACTATTGTGGGCAGGTTTTTTCTGTAGCTATATGCGAAGCAGACAATACGAATCAAATAGGCAAGAGGTCCAACTTAAAACCCACAGAAAATCATCACATGAAAAAAATTATTTTGCATTGGTGGACTTGAAGGACGAGACTTGACAAATTGAAAGAGATTCCGCAAAGGCATGAGTCAGATGGAGGCACTTGCAATGAGTACAAGTTTCAACGCGGTACTGCGATGAGACTCCTAAGTTACGACTCCCTAATATTTTTGGGCCTCGAAGTTACTACCCCCCTCCTCCATAGCAGAGTTTAACATTGATCCGTTAACTTATTGCGGTAGTGAGCACGGGCATTCCCTTTTTTTTCATCACAATATTGACTGCTGTAGATTTTCGGACCCCTATCAAGAAAGGAACTTGCATTGGGCTAATTCCGAATTTAATTTTTCTCTATATTTAACAGTCCAACCACCAGACAGGTTAAGGCTTCGAAAAGAAGAGATCCCTCCAGGTTAAAGTTTTTTAATGGTTTTCAGACTTAATGTAGTATTTCGAAACAAATTTACTGGTTTTTTTTTTGATTTGGTCCCGTCTCCGGACTTTTATGATCTGCGTCATACGAATCATGGTTTTGAAAGAATCATATCGCAACGATTTGGTGAGCTGTGGATATGTGAGCACAGCACTTCGTAGAGGAGCATGCTAGCAACCGAAGTCAGTCAAAAATTCAAAAAAAAACTTGAAAAGCAAAACCAAATTCTAGTTGCGATTGGGCTGTCATGAGACGGTTTCGACGGTAACTTGGGTGAACTGTCCCCAAGTGTCAAAAGGCCCTCTGTCGCTTGCAGATATCCGGTAAAATTTTGCTTCAGAAATGTTGAAGTTTGCAAAAACTTATTTGGAAAATGTTCAGGCAGCCACGCAAACTCTCGTCAGAAACTCGGGAACTATCCGAGACCAATCGCAACAGAATATCTCCGCAAGTTCTCAAATTCAAAAGGAAATTTTAGATAAACCTGAGTTAAGATAACTCTTCCATAGAGGACCGAAATATGCTCCATCTAAAATGTGGAGGCTTAAAGGCATCATTCACGATGGATTTTGTTTTCGAGTTTTTCATAAATAATGCTAGCTCTATAACCCAATACGACAGCAAAGTGATAAAAACGTGGAAAAAAATCGCTGAAAACCCATTTTCCAGACCGAAAATATCTCAATCGAAGGAAGAGTCGATCATTAGAGATCGCTGTTTTGACCAGCGACCTCACGATCAAATGAACTTCATATTTCTTTCAAGTGATTTGTGGAGAAAAAAACGTAAATCGATGTGTATAGAAAAGCTCATCACGTAGAGGCGTAGTATATTCCATCAATTTCCCCTCAGTTGTACTGTATCAATTTGTGATCATTTACTTATATGATGGCTGACGGCAAATTGTGCCAGATGGCTGACGGAGGGCCGGCCTCTTGTGACGGAATATGAGACATTCGACCTCATGTATCTTCACGATAAGACATTTTTAACTGAACAAACTCTGCCTACGTTCTTAGGTGGGCCCAGAAAATCATTCGAGCCGAAAAAACGGCGAGTGCTTTTCAGCGCGCACGATGCCTTGGTTGCGATTGCTCTCAGAGAGCACCCGAATTTCCGTAGCGGATTCGCGTGGCTGAATTTCCTGTAAAGGAAGGTCTTAATGGAGACTTTGAGAGTTCCGGGAACAACTTTTGTGTACTTGACAAGCCCGAACAACAACTCGTCAGATTTTCCACAAGCGACAGGAGAGCCTTCTAAAATAGACGATTCGTCTAACGAGTTCAATTTCGGTAAAAACCTCGGACTACGAGTTCGTTTTATACTCGTTTTAGTCTTCCAGCGCTTAGTAACATAGGCAAAATAACGTTTTTGGGTGAAGTGTGCTTCCTTGAGTGTGCTCACTAAAGCATTGAGACTAAAACCTTCTTTGCAACTTATGCCCTCGTATACAACAGTCCCACCACGGCCATCAGAAACCGTGGCAAATGCAGCTAATGCTTCGACTCAAAAGACCGATCGAGTGACCGTAGCGACTTTTTCATAATTTTCATTATCAATCCATCATCAATTTCATTACGTTCCATAATAACATTCCACCACTACATATCTGCGTGTACCATGATAAGGAACGCGCGTTCAGACTTTGATTGCTCATCAAGGTTAAGACCCACTTTAATCAGCTCCTCCATAGCGTCGCCGCTGGAGTACTCATTATTTCCACAAGCGCGTCATGGGCGTAACGCGGGTGAAAGTGTTTATACTCCAATACAACGCTCTCGGGTGAAGCACTGGCGCTCAGGAGTATAAATAGCGTCTTACCAACGTAATCTCATCCTCACCGCAACGAAAATTCGAACCCAATCTGTCTCCCGCAGAGTGCGATGGCCCCTCGGAAGGATCGAACAGAAACCTCTTCCATCAATCTGGTCGCGTCGCAAGATGAAGTAGAAGCACGTGACACTACTGCCTCAGCAAATGCTGGAATCGCGCACTGCGGCGACTCGATGCCTCCGTCGCATCGCTGTGCATTTCAGGGCCAGCAGATGTTCGCATAGCCATGCACACGATCGCGTCGCAGTGCGATCGCACTCTGAGGGGGTTTTCAGAGTTCCAACGTGGCGCGACGCGATTTTATTATTCATATGCGGATCGACGAGCGGCGCGTTATCGATCGATGCCCACAGAAAACATCTCATAGCGCCGCGCTGCGATGGAACTCTAAAATAGGCCTGAGAGGGGCCTGCACCGAAAATTTTGTGGTGTTTGGCTGCGGCGAGATCGCGGAGGCAGAGTATGTACACTACCGCTCGTAGAATTCGGTCTAAAAGGGAGCGAAGTCGGGTTTTGGCGTCTTTCCTTTTTTTCGTATAACTCTCTTCGAAATTAACTTTGAGCGAAACTAGAGTGATATTCATTATCCTGATGCTGAGTGCATCGGCCAATTGTCATCGTGGGGGTTTTACGTAGGGATCTATGAGAGTTTCGCAATCAACCACGTTTGTAATTACGGTACCGTGACCGATGGGGAGCTACAGTCTGTGTCTGCACTTCTCTGTGTTTACCGTATTAAGAGGGCTGGTGGATTGCGGAACTTCCATGGTTTTCAACAAAACCCGACAATGGCTTTACCATTGGTTAGCCCTCAACGCCGGGATAATAAATATCTTCTTAGTTTCGCTAAAAGTTGACTCTGAAGCGAGTTATACAAAAAAGACGAAAAAGGCGCAGAAACCCGATCTCTCTCGCATTCGGACCAAATTCTACGAGCGGTAGTGTACATATGTGAACAACATCCATGAACTTTGAACGCAATCTTGTGAATTTGATGAAACTCTAGGATCCATTTTCGACGAGTATTTGCCATTGTTTTTGCTGCAGTCTCCACCCTCAACACAAACTCGTCCAGTTTGATCGCTCGAATACGGTCAGTTTGGCTAATTTTGAAGCTTCCAACGACGTAAGCGTTTGTTTTAGCACAGGCTGTGAAAGTCTACTTGCTGCGTCATCACAACAACTTTAGCTTTACCGCTATTTCAAGCCTTATTTCAACCGAACGGCTATGCTTCTGTGTAATTTGCCCACTATCACTCCACAACAAAAACAACCTGTTATTCTTCTATTTTTGAGCACTACCTTAGACGGGGGGGGGGCACACTCACGATTCAAGATAGAAATGAACCACCGGTTGATAAGGCTATCTATCGAAGTTTTTGTATAGAGCTTGTATAAAAACAATGATTAACAGCACTATCAGACACCTTTTATCAGAGTTTTTCTACATTTCTATGAATAAATCTTGGGTGCCCCCCCCCGTCTAGAATAGACCCTATTTCTGAGGAGTTTTCATTAGTTTTTTAAATCTCCCATTCCAAACTTCGATTTATGTCATAAAGTCGGAACCATTTTTTAGCGGGTATCCTCTATTTCCGAAAAATTCCCTGCTGTTAGTTGCGCGCTTACGCGCACGTGCGCTGCGTGTCCTTCTCCGCCCACACTTTCTCATTGAATCTCCCCTCGCTCCGCACAAGCACGCGAATGAACAAACTAAAATTGCCTTTGGAATAGAGGACCCTGAACCTTTTTTTCAACTTTAACCCTAGCAATCATTACATCGTTGGATAGTTCTTCCCACAGAGGCCATGAGTCGCTTTTTCAGATGTGATGATGGGGGTCACAAAAAAGGATGCTTAAAGGCAGCATACACACTCAAAAATGATATCAATTTTATGGAATGAATCGAAGGTCTGAAGCTGTTAATATTCAGAGATAACGGAAAAACCGGAAGAAAATCGACTGAAATGAAGATATAACGGCTCGTTCTGTATTGGCCCAGATGTAGACGAGTTTTACCGCATTGGCTGAAATAGCAGAGCTAGCGACAAATTTCTTGGGATAACGACGCTAATGTACTCATACGGCCCTTTCTGGAACTCTTACGACCTTAGAAGCGTAAAAAATGAGCCGAAATGACCGTAATCGAGCCTTGAACATCTGTATTGAGGGGCGGAGCCCGTATCGGTGGGCGGAGAAAGGATGATTTTGTGACTCAATACGGCTCAAATAAGGTCATTTGAACTCGTTTTCAACTCTTCCAACTTCGTGAGGGCTCTTCTAGGGCCCTCAAGATCCCACTGATGTAGTTATCTCAACAACTTTTTTGAGCGTGTGTGCTGCCTTTAAAGGCATCGTTCGCGCTAAAAATCTATTTTCATTTTTTCAGCTCGATTTCATGAATGAACCCGGTAGACCACACCGGTGAGGTTTGGCGCTTCAAAAACCTAGGGTTATGATGTTGTAAGAGGTTGAAGATGAGGATTCGCCACCAGTTCTCACCAGTCATCTAGCACTTTTTCATAGAATGTAGATCCGACCGGCAAACAACATTAAAAACAGTTACGGCACAAACTTCACATGTAGAAAAACTTCGAAGATAACCGTGACGAGGCCCCCAAATGCAGAAAAACCTCAGAAACGATTTTGGCGCAAAATTTAAATTCGTATTTACAATGTGTTCCGAATGAATTTTCTTTACAAATGGAGGTTTTTCATGGGCGCCTTTGACATATTCGTTCACTAGAGAGGCCAAGCTACACAAAAACATGAAAAAATAATATACGGTTTCCTGAGCGTACCATGCCTTTAAAGGCAGTGTTCACGATAAAAAATGTGTTTCAGTTTCCCTTAGGAATGGGTAGTGGAGGGGCACACTGTAACGCTGAAGTCGAAAGATCGCATGAAAACGAGCCAGGAAGAGCCCCAAAAGAGCCCGAATTTGCCACTTCGAGCGCAAGGCAAACCCCGAAAGCGCATCACACGCCCACCGACGTGAACAAATGAATGCTCGAGATCATGAGATGAGCGATGATTTCCATTCATTAGCCCCGTTCTTCCCTTCATTCTCAGCTTCTCTCTTTACTCAGGTCAGCTAGCATAGATCGGCTGCAAAATACGGAAGTTATAAGCCTTGGACAACTCGTCCACCATGTTTCCTTAGCTCAGTCTTTGAGGGACCATAGCTCCGTTCCCAGAAGGTCTTGTACGATTTCAGAGACATCATTGGAATCAGCATGGGACCGTTTTCAAGATAGGCGGGAAAACAGAAATACGATTTCCATCGTGAACACTGCCTTTAAACGCGCAAACCTTGCTAGCTTTCTGACAAGATCCTAAACACGTCATTGTATTGATGCAAATAGATACCAACTCGTCGATCAGACACTTGTTCACTGCACTTATTATGTGGTACTCAAGCACCATCCATAAATCTAAATGCTCCGGAATTGTAAATAGTCGCATTATTCAAAAAATTCTTGAACTCAGAATAATACCTGTGAACCTGAGAGCTCTTCCTTTTTCAGACCTTGAGCGTTATTCATGGTGCACAGCAATAATGTAGTGGAAAGCTGTGAAACTCAGACTGAAGGATATAACTGAACTCAACTCTAAAACATTACCGCTTTCCCGTACTTTTTCTTTGTTCTTTTTTACATCGAATGATGTGAAATGAGTCTTTGAGTTGTTGCCAACTTCTCTAACATGACCCTTTCCCCGACTTTTTCTCATGCAAATCACCTCCTAATACCTCCAAGACGGTAAGTGTAGGCCAGCTGTCCAGCCGTGCGTTACGGTCCAGGCGGCTCTTCAATTTCACGCACTAATCCACCCGTGCTGCCTGCATGCGGTGGTGCTTAAGGGTCAGTCCATTAGTCGGTGGCAGCTGCTCCCCGCCTCCGCCGCCAATCATTGCTCAGAGGGAGGTGTGCTCTGCTCGTGGCCGACCAATCACAACTGAGCTGGGCGTGGTCGGGTGGCAGACTCGTCGAAGCCGGGAATTAATGAGAGCGTGCGGCTAATGGTATTAGGCTAGCCGTGTCGTCGTGGTCGTCGTGGTCGTCGTGTCGTGTCGTGTCGTCTTGTGTTTCCCACACACACACCAAACCCATCTGATACCCATCGCTTTACCCTTTACTCCAAACCCAACCCCCTTCGATATTCCTTTGTATTCGGCTTCTATCTGCACAACAAAATTCCACACCGAAATCTGCTGACCTTGGTGGACACGATGCGGGCCAGTTCAACATCATCTACAGATTCGAATGGGTTTCCTGTCAAAGACGCCGATGCCCTCAAGCTCTTCGTCGGCCAGGTGAGCCCAACCCTATTCACTGGATTCCATCCAGTTTTAATTGACAAAGAATCTTTTCCACTTCTCAACCCTTTATTAGACAAACGTGAGGCTCTCTGTGCGGCGAAATTCATTGCCCCAAGCGTTGATACTCATGCCATCGGGCAAAATAGCGCCCCGTCACAGGCGCAGATCAATACCCTTCGGGCTATTCCTTCAAAGGGGCTCTGGCTCTCTCCCTCGCTCACTCAACGAACTCAACCGCGCATGAACATTACGACCTTAATCAAGCCTCGGCGCATTCTCAGCCGCTGAAAAGAGCAGTGCTTTGGATTGCAGGGTAAATAGAGAGCCTTTGAGTTTGGGATTTGGCTGACAAGTGGCCGATACCTTTGAGGGGTCGAATAATAAGGTATAATAGTAAGGACCTTAGCTTTTTATATTTGAGCGTAGACTAGTGACGAGGTGATCACCCATTGTCAGTGGCTAATCACTTCCCTTTCGAAAGAAAGAATACCGCTCGCAAGTTATCATCAAAATACATGCGGCTTCGCTCTCTCGCATTTAAGTGCTCCTTTAGCTGACTCCTTTTAATTTCATTGTTTTTCGGAACTGAAGAATAATTTATCATCTTTATGAGACCTGCTATCCAGACCTGTGATGGTTGATAGGGTTGAAGCTGTAACAGAAAATGTTGGCGAGGAATTTTTTAGAGTGCCGTGCAGTATGCAAATACAGTATGCGGCTGCGCGGCGCTGTTTTCTGAATGATGATCTCGTAATGGAATCTGAAATGTTTTTCAAACATTAATCCTATTTTTGAATAGGTCTACAAACCAGAAACCTAAATCTGTTATCAGATTTCAATCGTATTTTAGTAAGTATGGCAGCGGTGAACTGAGTTTACGGACTTGAGCCCGAAAAAACCAGCCGACGGTTTAACCCTACCACGCAGTACAGCTATCAGTAAGAGGAGAGGGATCCTGGGGAACAGCTCGAGTTGAGCCCTAAGACCGTTTTCCTAGGTAAACAAACTAGAGCCTGTTGTCGACGCCCTCAAGTGGGCCCAAGTATGACACAGTAGCGAATTTGAATGGACAACAGTTCTGTTCTTGTGGCTAAATGAAGTTATGTAGGATCCTCTCAGGTCTGAGAAACCATCCGTCTAACAAGTTTACTTGACCTCAAGTTTTCATTAGTGAGAAAAAAGAAAAAAACAAAGAAAACCCCAGAACAAGGGTTTGGAACCTCGAGGTAAGCGAGTTTCCGACGTGGATGTGGAAGTTTACAGTACCATAGTCAGCGCAAACTGCGCACGTCAATAAATTTCGTGTGAAATGTAGCTCGCATGAATTTTCTTGTGGACAAATACACTTCCGCTGAAAAGATTTGGCAGAAAACGCATCTGAATGCGTTTTCGCGTCTTTAGCGTCCTTTTCTGATGATTTCCGTGAAAGTCAACTTTGACCCAAAAATTTGCCTAGCATGTAAAGAGGGCTATTCAACACTTTAGTGTTTGCTAGGGTTTGAAATTGAATGAAACAAGTTCGTAATCTGACTTCCAGACCGTTATACAAGCAGCACACATACCGCTGTGCGGCCGCACACTATATTGTTATGCTGTGAAGCACACTAAAAATTTCACTTCAGACCTTTTGTTTAGGTCCAAACTCCAGCAATCATGTATTCCTGCGTCAAGTATTCCTGCTTATAAATGCTAATTATATGTACCTTTGGATAGCGCTTCTCACCAGGATCTTGGACAAATAATTTTTTTCAAATCAGAAAAATTCCAATTTGAAGAGAATTATTGTAAAAGAATGCTAAACACCCAAAACGCGTCTCCGTGCACCTTTCGACCAAATCCTTGCTGGGGAATCGCATGTAAAATCTTGTACGAATGGAACTGTCCGCTCACTCGGTCGGCGAGCGTGTGGAGTAGCCATCGCAAGGGCAATATTCCGGAAGAGCCCTCCCATGACTACAAACAGCTGATTGGGATATAGTTCATCATTCGTCAAGTATTCCTGCTTATAAATTTCCAAGTTAGAAAAATGCCTTCGCGACAGCAGTTCGACGAGCGCGCTGGCCGCGTAGGTGGATAGCCTCTTTCGGACGAACTTTATACACCACGAAATCTCGCATTTGGGTGCGCATCACCTTCGATCATGAACAACAGAAAACAACGCTGTCACAAAGTACAATAAGCGCGTTAATCTGCGTCACTAATTAATCCCTATGGGAATCCGTTAGTGTGATGTACCCATTTCGCCCGACATTTTCCTATAAAGGAAGATTAAGCTTTGCTTCTTCACGTGTAGCGCTTACGATCCAGGTGTCGTCATAGTGAGTAATCTGTGTTTTTGAGTGGCGTGAGTGGGCGAAGTGGTCAAGCAACCAAACTTCGGAACAACTAAACATAATGGGGGTCGGGCCCGAAAAATTCCGCCAACAAGAACAGACAAAAAAAATTACAAATAGTTATTTACATACTATCAACTCTCGACGTCTCTTTCAGATTCCCCGGAATCTTGAAGAGAAGGATCTGCGTCACCTGTTCGAACAATTCGGAAAGATCTATGAGTTCACGATTCTCAAGGACAAGTACACCGGTAATTCATAGTTTTTGAGAGTCTTAAAAGATTTTTTCGCGAACACTTATCAATTTCTTTCTCAGGCATGCACAAAGGCTGCGCATTTCTAACATACTGTCATCGGGATAGCGCAGTGAAATGTCAGGCAGCGCTTCACGATCAGAAAACACTGCCTGGGGTATGTTGCGAAGAATGATTTATAGTCTGCAGCAATGGAAATAGGAACTGGTGAGGTTGCGGACTCTTCCTAACATACTGTAGTCTGATTGTGTCATCACACATTTTTTTCGAAATAACTGAGATTGGTCGGTGAGTTTTTGTTTCCACTCTCACATTCTCACCTGTTTTCATTGCTTCCACAAATGTAGCCATATCGGTGAAAACACAGACTCACCGATCTATCACAGCTGTTTCGGAAAAATGGGTGATACCACTAACAATCTACCGTATAATAGGACGAGTCCGCAACCTCACCAGGTCCTACTTCCATTGCTGTAGACTATACTCATCCTTATTATTTTCTGACAACTTCCTTATTGCTTAACCTACGCGCCTGCAAGCCATGTTTCTGTATACATACAGGCCATAAAACGGCCAATGTCTCACCGTCGACTGCGTACCACGCGCTGCGCGACCGTACGTGCGTCGGAAGCAGACGAGTTTTGGCCGCCGCGCGACGAGTTTCGGCCGCCGCGCGACGTTTCGGCCTCCGCGCGGCGGCCGAAACTCGTCGCGCGGCGGCCAAAACTCGTCTGCTTCCGACGCGCGTGCGGTCGCGCAGCGCGTGGTACGCAGTCGACGGTGAGACATTGGCCGTTTTATGGCCTGTACGTATAGTCTCCTTATCAGGTTTAGTCTAGTAAATGGACGAGGCGCGTTCATTGCGGCCGACCGTGCGGCGTTGGCGGCATCACAGGCAAACGTGATTTCGATCGCGCGCGAAGATCTACCATCGCAGCCCCGTCCATTCACTAGACTAAACTGAACACACATGAGAACTTCGAGAACTCTATAAGCTGGATTGAATGCTATAGCAGAAAAATTATACTCCTTAGGCATGTACTCACTTCAAGTAAAATACGATATTAATGATATACTAAAGAGTTTTTCTCAAATTTTCACGCTTGAACGTGCCTTTTTCGACATCTTCTGTAGCGGCTATCAATAAGTCCTCATCACATTCCTACTTTTGTTGACCGTTCCTATACCTACTGCTTGCTCTCTTTTTCCTGCTGTTTCCTTGCTAGTTTTCTACATATACGACTGAACGTAAGGATTTGCACGATACAGGGGATTTTTTTCGGTCCTTATCGGAGCGCAATCCTAGTCCACTTTTGCGACACGCACATGAAGCAGAAACGTCGACTATCTTTGAGTTGCGAGCTGCAACAGTGGCAATCAGCAAATGCGAACCGGAATTTTTCTCCGATAAGAGCAGTACACAGGATCCAGCAGTCTTTTGGCGTCCTTAGGATTCAGGTGAGGTGGAATATCCAACAACATAAACCTCGGTAGGGTTTGGATTTGAACAAAAAAGTTCGCGATGTAATTCCCAGATCGTTGTGCGAGCTCGTTGGATTTGGTCAGAAAGCGCGTGAGGACGTCTTATTTGCCCTTCTCGAATAACTCGCTTCAAACTCTACTCTGCGCAGAACTAGGGTGATATTCACGATTCTAGACTTGAGGGCTATCAAATGGTTCAACCATCATTGTGTCTATGCCATTGGTTAGCCCTCTGAATATCACCCTAGTTTCGCTCGAAGTTGAATTGGAAGCGAGTTATTCAAACAGATAAAAAAATCGAAAAAGCGCATTTTCTGGCCAGACCCTTCCAAAGCTATAGTATTGTACACATAGTGTTGTGCAGCTATATGCTGTATTTGTATACTCTACAGCACACCAAAAATTTTGCCCCAGATTTCTTTGCTCAACTTTAGCTATCAATTTGCTGTTGAATATCCCTTCTCACCAACATCCAAAAAAAGTTATTCGCGTGGAGTTAATAAAAAAGGACGCTCAGGACATCGATGGAGCCATCGCCGCTGCTGCTCTAGGGCTTCGTCATTGCTACGATAACAAAGAAATTTAAGTAGATTTTGAGGTGCTGTCGCATCAAATACGCGGCAACTCTTTTTTCGATCAATTCGAGATATTTCCGGTGTAGTTTCGCGGCAGCCGATCCTCGGCAGTTTCGCGGTGAACTCGCTTTGTTTTCGTTGTGTTTTTTCCACATTTCTCACATCCGTATGATCATTTTGAAAAGCCGCGACGGCGCCATGATATTTCATCATTGAAACCGAGCAGATGCTTTGCAAAAAACACAATGGTAGAAGTTGAGAAACAAACGCTCCGCTCCCAAGATAGCGGGATAATAACTGTGTCGCGACCTAATAAATAAATGGCACAAACCGAACAATTTTTATTCTGGTCATAAAACTAGACCAAATCATTGGCTAAACCTACTCATGCGATCCTTGTTCCCGGGCCGCTTGATAGTTCGGTTCGTTCTCCCAATCTGCGGGTCGGCTTCTGTTGCTGCCCGGGCCACTAATGTTGCTTTCTGGGCTTCAGCTGTTGATGTCCTGGCTGCCCCAACTTTCTCCAACATCAGCTGCAATGGCTGGGAGATTGGGAAAACAAGCCAAACTGTCAAGCTGCTCCGATTCTTGTTCGGTGCCCCCCATGAACCCCCTATGAACCATGAACCCCCTTGGATCCCCTATGAACTGAGTTATGGCGCCTTGAAGATGCCTCTATTTTGAAGGTGGAAATTTGGTGGACGAATTGCCTCAGGCCTGTATTTTCTTCATTCGCAATCGTGGCGCGAGCGCGAGGATGAGGAGGCAGTCCGGCAGTGGACTACAGAACGACCATTTTTTTTTAGAATTCATCCATCCATCTAGCAGCTATCGAGTACGGAAATCTGGTAGGGGTGTGGCTCGTGGTGGTGAGCGAAGGAGGTCGTGCCTGTGGTAGTCGCTTATATTTCGCTTATTTGGAAGAATCGAGATCTCTCACTTGTCACGTGTTATATAGGAGAGGTCTACTGCACAATCAAATCGAAAATACAAAATTCATATCTGAGGGTGTACTATGCCGTTGAGGCCGAGAATCGGCTGAGTACGCATGCCCCTTTTGAGTGTCAGGTCAAACATAAATGTTTCCATATTTTTCCTTCCATTTATAGCACGAAATGCCTCAAATGACATGTGTGTATTGCAATATGAAAACATATACTTGAAAACCAGTTTGTCAAAAAATAATCTGCAAGGATCCCATGTCCCTGCAGATAGAGAACCTCATTTGTGAGAAATTAAAATTCATTCGCCTCTCATAAGTTTTCTTCTCTTCTTCCACTCCGGCTTCATTCTTCCTCGATCGAAACTTGCATTGTTTTCCAGCATTCTCGTCTTCTCCCCATTCTTTATTCGTCCCTTACTCAAGGCTCCCTCGTGCCCCTCCTTCATTTCAATATGCTGGCAAAGCCGTCAAAACAACACTTTTTCGTCTGAATATGCGCCCTTTTGTGCAGACTTCATCGGCTATTTCCCCTCTCTGCTACACCCACTTATTCCTGCTCCGCTCTAATAGGTATCGAATAGCCGCGGCTCTCAAGTGTGACTGACTCTATGTCTATAACGAGCCTAATGAATGCTGAAATTCCGCCGCTGAGTATTTTGCGCCAGGTTACGGTAACTCGGTGCTATTTGCCCCTCAACTTGTTAGGAAAGGCAGTCAGCAGGCTATTATCACCTCCCGCGAGATTGTTCAGCAGCTGGGTGGCCCTGGCTACGAGGGGTTGCCATGACACTCAGATAGCTTGTCAGAAAGCCGCTGCCCAGCAATGGCCGACTCAATGCGGAAACCCGTCAAAGGGGATTTCTCCAGGGAACTGTTGCGCTTTCAATTGTGACGTTTGTCCATTGGAAAAAGATTCATAACAAAAGCCGACCGGCAGTAAAGAATCCACATATGAACTACAGTAAAAGTCGCGGGATGGGAAATTTGTTAAATTGTTCATAAGTATGCATTTGTACCGTTTTCTTTTTGTCTACGGATTACCCCCTCACCCCAGGTGAAGCCAACGGCGACAATAGTATGAGCTCTACCAATTATAGGAACCTCCTACCACCCCATGTGTAAACTCCTGACTTCGAAGCCTAAATGATCAAAAAATTCCAGTCCGATAAAAGTGTCATGGTTCAACCGGGTATTTGTCCTTTCAACGCGACTGATATGCATATCCTTTTTTTTCGGTAATCATGTAACTTCTCACTGTAGACCCAATGACTTCTATGTAACAGCTATTAGCCTAAAAAAAAGGTCGCCGTCCGGTGTGGGCTGCAAATGGCCTCCCAAACACTCAATGAAGAGGCCATAGAGGTCAGACACCTGGCTTCACGTTCTAAGAGGTAGCGAGCGGAGATTGCACAATCGCGAGGATTACCCCAACAAAAGTACTTACAATTAGAGAACACACGCTCTAATCTCCACAGAGTCATTGAACGCCTATGCTAAAAAAGGATCAGCACGTACATACGTTTGGGGATTCGTGGAAAGTGATTTGTTCAAGAAAAGAACCTGACAGGGCATCATTAGGGCTGAAAGGATATGTGCCCTTTTCTTGCCATGGTGAAGAAAAAAGAGTGCCTCCGGGGAAAATGCTAGTTGGGGAAAGGCGCTGCTGATTTTTTTTTCAAATAGTTACGACTTTCGGGGGGTGCATACCGCTAAACTTTGATAGGTCCATGATGTTCATTCAAAACATTCATAATTTCGGCTCATTAGAGAATTTTGACGGTTGTAAGGAGAATCAATGTGTAAACAAGTAACTATACACTTCTTCAGGACTTTTCTAATATGGTGTATTGCGGGCTTGAGAGACTGCCACATGCGTTCCGAGAAATCGTGTGGGTACAGATTGGCGCTTTTTTAAGAAAATCGAGAAAAACTCAGGATGAAAATATTTTTTTTGTTTTCGTTGTTCTATATCATCTAGCAAAGTTTGGAATTCTTATCCGCATAATTTTCAATGGTGCTACCACGCGAAATTTCAGGCAAAGAATCTACCACTCCAAAGAAACGTTTCAAGCTTAGAGTCGCAAGTCATAAATTCTGATTGCTCATCCGATCACAACTTTAATGGCCTTTTCCAGTTTCTTAAAACAGTATTTGTACATGCCATTGGCATCAAAATCGACTGAAGCTTTGGGCAGGTGTACATTTGCAGGAAATTCTGTTTTGCGATTTCTTAGAAAAAAATCTGCAACAGACCGATGGAATTTGACGATATTACTATATCCGTAACCTATGTACCATAAACTTACAAAATCTGATAGTGGATAAGGACTTGTAATCAGCAACGCTGGTCAATTCTGATTCATTGGCCGACTACGATATGCTTACAGTAACTCCACCGTAGGTACGAGAACGAGCCTCATGTTCATTGGCCGCATCGCAATGATTCGTTTTAAAGTGGTACGATTTCCGCTTTAGGGTCATTTTTGAATTTCTTTCGAAAAGACATATTCGATTGTGTACCAAAATACTAGGATATTAGCAAGCAATACAAAGTCTCGCTTTATAAAGTGATTCCGGTAGGATTTTAGTATTTTCTAGACCTGGGTTCGATGAGAATTCCAGAAGGAAATATACAAACTTTGACAAATTGATGGGTTCAAAAAGTAGTATTTCTGCAGACGATTGCATTGGCCTGACCTAAAAGTACCCTCAAAATTAGAGTTCCTCAAATTTGAATCGATATGTAGCGATCCAGCTGTTTGTGAGCGAAAAAAAAATCGCTCAAAAAACGCTGTTCTGCAAAAAGAATTGTTGAAGCCGCACTAGCAGTCCATTCATAGTTTAACTCACTCTCATCCCTGCTTGTAAGATTTAAAATATAAGATCAGAACTTCTCGAAGTTCAGCGAGGTATAGAAAAATTGCAATTGTTAGAAAGTGGCTTAGCCGAAAATATAGATCATGGTTTCGAGGAGTGATAACAAACCACCACTCATTTACCTTCAAACAATTTTTATAAAACTCCACTGTGTCCACAATTCAGGAATGTCTTCTCATATTCACTCCAAAAGTTCCAGAAAATTTTTGCTCTAACACAGCCTTCCAGAGACTTGCTCGTTCCCTATTTTGGCACTAGAGATTCCGAGAGAATTGTGTTATCGCTTTCACTCTGGTTCAAAACAGTCGAGCAAACAATGAAGGTCGCAAATACTGTGCTTATCTGGGTCTAATTCCGGTCCGCAATTGCGTCTCGACACGCTTTGCGGCCGCACGCGCCCGAATCAGTCGGGTTTCCAGCGCCAAACTCGACTCGATATGGCTTTTTTATACAGTTTTCTTCAATTTTGTTTAGTTTTCAGTTTCTAAAACCCGCCTAGAGTCAACAGATCGGCGGCTGCGGAGCTGGAAGCTATTCCGACTCGAAAGCGCGCGGCCGTAAAATGTGTCGAGACGCAATTGCGGACCGGAATTTGACCCAGATAAGCACAGTATCTATCTAGCAAACATTTAACAATTTCATTCACAAACAATATTTTGCATTCAGCTTGAGTAGCAGTATCTCCGAGACGTTCCACTTTAGGAGAAACTCATCAAGTTTCTGGAAACTTTGCTGAGTTCTGAAGCTTCCTACGCTTATTCGAATGTGCATCCGATTCTGCTCAAGTGCATGTTTTTCCATTCAGACAGCTTTCAGGTCCCACACTCATAAGTTTCAAATGGAGTTGTCCATTCCACATGTGGATAATCTGGAAAAAAATCTCCTAGGAGTCTGTGCCACCTCTCTTCTGCTACTCCTTTCGTTTCGTTTTGGAAAGCACTTCAGCGTGCCGAAGAGTTCGAAGTGGCGCCAATTTCGGCTTCTGACAAGGAGTTTTTCAGGATTGTTAGCCCACGCATGGAGAAGGCAGACGCTGTCAATACGAAAACTTAATTTTCGCGCTCTCCTCGCCTTTCAACGTGGCAAACAGCACGCAACTTCTGTTTTCAGCCAACGCGTCAGACAGGGCATTGCAAATGTTTTGGTTCACCACAACTGTGTCGACGGTTGAAGTGGCAGAAATATGGAGACATGATAATGGGGCATGATCACCAATGTTGCTGAACCGTGACAGAGGGTTACCCAAGAGATGAGCAGGTGGTTGACGATTAATTACGCACTCCGTCTGTCTTTATCATGGCGGCATTCGAGAAAAGAATGCCTAATTCAGCGCGGATTGGTTGCATGGAGCGACGAGAGCGCATCGATCACCATCTGACAGTCAACGAGAGGTTTATTGCAATGAGGACCGCCGTCTAGAATTGAATGAAAGAACAATAGTGGTGTTGAGATAACTCTCCACAGGAAAATCACGGATCCGACACTCGGAAAATCGTGGTCTTCCAGCGTGAAATTTAAGAAAGCATTGCCAGCTCATGAATAGAAGCAAGAAGAACTCAAAGGAGGGCGAGATGCCTTCTGAAGAATATGCAGGATGATATCGTTCCCAAGGAGTAATCGAATTTCTGGCCGATACTGAATGCCGTCAAAATTTGTTAAACGCTGGGCACAGGTAAGTTCTATAGGGACAATCTGTCTCATTTTACCCTGAGGTTATCCCAACACCATCCAAACATTTTTCGAAATGCTCACACATAACTAGTCCGAGGTTACCCTATGCTATTCCCAAAAGCTACAAACAGGTCCATCCAGGGATCTACCTGGAATTTCCCGAGTTTCTCTCTTCTCGTATTAGACTGCTTTGAAACAGAGTCGTAAATATATAATTTGACTCGCCCTTAGCTGATTATTATAACTTTCATGTATCGGTCTATCATACTTTAACTTGCTCACCGCTGAGTAATTCATCGCATTGCGCGCGTAGACAATGAAGGATTACTGAGAGTTTTGTTTCAATTGCCAACAATCTTATTCTCAACTAAAAATCAGTTTTCGATGGGCTGGTTTCTCTCATTCCGTAACAGAGAAGGTTAAAGGCATCGTACGCGCAGAATACCGTATATTATTTCTTCAATGTTTTGTGTAGCTTGGCCTCTCTAGCGAACGAAAATGTTGAAGGGGCTCATGAAAAACCTTTATTTGTAAAGAAAAGTCCATAGGAACACATTGCAATAACGAATTTGAATTTCGCGCCAAAATGGTTTCTGGCGTTTTTCTGCCTTTGGAAGCCTCGTCACGGTCATTTTCGAAGTATTTTGGCATGTAGAGTTGTGCCATAACTGTTTTTCATGTTGTTTGACGGTCGCATCAACATTCTACGAAAAAGTGCTAGATGACTGGTGAGAACTGGTGGCGGATCCTCACCTTTAACTCCTTCCAACCTCATAACCCTACGTTTTTGACGCGCCAAAGTTTCCCAGTGTGGTCTACCGGGCTCATTCATGAAATTGAGCCAGAAAAAATGAAAATTGGTTTTCAGTGCGAACGATGCCTTTAAGCCTCTTTCACAGTTCAATCGCCGATCGCTGCGATAGCATGCTTTGAATGAGAATCGACATGCGACGATATTTTCTCATCTCATTCTCAGATATTCTCTCGATTGGATATTGGCGAGCACTGATCAAGGTCGCGTCGTAAGTCGATCCGTACCCAAAGCAAAAATATGGGGCCAGCCTCAACCAGGAGAGGAGGCATCCACATAAGCAGCCTCACGGATGGGATATGGAGGCTGCTCGCGGTGCCGACTAGTGAGGAACCATCGCGTAGAAGGGCCTGCAGAGCTGAAGTCGCGAATTTGCTCGAAGCCCGGTTTTTCAGTATCTCAAAAATCTCCTGTACGAAGGTCCGGAGGAAAAAATATTCGGACTGCTGGAATCGATCACATTGTGTGACGGCGACTGACGACGACTGACGATAAAAGGCGACGAGGGTGGACAGCATAGTGTTTTGACACCGCGACTGACTCGCGTCGGTGCCAGCGAGAGGCTAGTGAAGGAGTCTGCAGAGTTGCAGCGACCGGCGAGTGGTCGCCGAGTGTCAGCCCTGACGCTGCGACAAAAATGTTTCCGAACATTATCACCGCTGCGTCGGTTGCCGCTCGCTGACAGTGACACTGGGTTGTCGCAGCGTCAAAACACTGCGATGCCTCCTCGTCGACCTTCACGCTGCGCCGGTCTCCCCGCCGCCAAGTTAATCGATATTGCAGCGCTGTTCGTCGGTGCTAGCAACGCCGCAACATACTCTGCACTCCTTTTAATGCCGTACCTATAACGACCTATTTTTGTAGCCACAAAGTTCACTCTCGACGTCAACTCGCTTTCCCATTCTGCCGCTTTATTCTCACAAAAACTGTCTCTTGGGGTTGACGAAATCTTTTGTGTATGCGCCTTTTGAAACTTCCAACGTTCTGCCTCCCGTTCTCACCAACCTTCTTTGTTCTCCATATTGGCCGATTCTGATTCGCATGATACGTCCATCCAATTTCTATTTAATCTCATTCAATATCTAGCACATCTTCGACGACAATTAGTCTAGGCTCAGAATATTTCGCTGGAAACAAGCATCTGAGTGCATTCTCACCGTATCCTAATGATTAGGAGATCCCCGGGAAACTCCTAAAGCCTTTGCACCCCCTCTTGCCCAAGAGGGTTTAAAGTCATCTACGGGGCACGTATGTACATACGTATGTAGTTGATTCTATCGTAGAAATTCGAAATGAGTTGGCCACATAGCGCGGCGCTGATTGGTGCTCAAGGAACGCATTGGTCGGCAGGACCTCCACAATGAGATAAAGCCGCAAAACGAGGTTAGAGACGCCGGCCGGCCAGTCGGGCGCACATCTTATCCATAGCCGCCCACAGAGACAACTTGTCCCTGATGGCCAGCCCTGATATATACCTAGTAGTCATCCTGCGATTTCCCCCAAGGACCGCCTCCACTTCCAGACCTCCATCATTAGATTCAGGTTTTTCCTCTTCCAAGACGCCATCGACTCCAACTTTTTTTTCGGTCTCACTTTGTTCAAATCGGGAGAAGGGCCTTGATTGATTTCCAGATAATAAGGTGCTTGTCCACCTATCAGGCTTCAGACATAATATATTTTGAAATTATAAAGTGAGTTCTGCCTATGGAGTTTTGCTTATGGAACAAAAGCATTAACTCACATCTCTGTAAATTTTTTTCTGTGTTGGCGAGTAATTGGAAGTTGTTTCTCTGTAACTTGCTGTGGGTAAGCAGCTGCAATCATATCTCTATTGGCCTGGTCCAACATTGCTCTAGTCGCTCCTCAGCGAGCTTTCTCTCCTCTTTTTTCCTTCTTTCTAATTCAGGAGTCGTCTCTTAAGAGGACAGATAATTTTGTTAGGCAACGAAGTTTCTCCCGCCTTATCTTCATCTGTGTTGGACAGTCGTTTCTATCTTATTAGGGCAGGATTCTTCACACTGAGTACATTTTAGTTAACCCAAATGAACACCATTTTTTTCCTGTCTGTTCCACTTAGCATCATGCCATCCAGACGATTAACATCTCTACACTTCCCATAGTGATCCCTCAACTTCAGGACGTACTAGTTTGTATATTGACAGGCTATCCTCCTTGGGATCCGATTCGCTATCCATCAGCAGAACTCAGAATTTCTTTCAAATATAGTTTTTTTACTATGTTGTATTTGACTGTTCATGAGCCTCGATTTTTTGAGTGCCCCAGGTTTTTACCAGTGCTTCTCTCAGTATACATCTCTAGGTACACTTACAGTCGGCACGGATTGCCCTGACACATTGGGTTCCTTATTGTGCGAAAAAGCAAACTAGCTGCATTTATCCTGTATTTCGAAGTGAAATTTACTGCCACAAAATATAGTCAGACGAAAGCTATACATGTAAAAGTTGTACAGGACTTCCACAAGATTTAGTCTATTGAACGGACGTGGCCGCTGCTGTAGGCCGTCGTTCGCGATCGAAAGCATGCCGACCGGTGTGGCCGCGAATGCCGCACGGCCACTGTTTATAATTGATCCAGTCTAGTTCAACTACTCGACTAATAGAGCCAAAGCCATACATATCCTCCGTTTCGAGGCCTAATCTGCTGTGTCGTTTCGCGTACGTGTGCGGAGCAAGAAAAGGGAACTGCGAGAAAATGTGAAGAAGGAGAAGCAGATCGATAGATATAAATTTCACTCCGGAATATGGGATACCCTTTATTCGTAGCGATGATTAAATAGTGCGATGCAGAATTAGGGCGTGTACGCTGCACTTTCTCTTCTCTAGCCCTCTCTCTCTATATTTCTTGAAATCTGTCTTTCTCAAGTCCGCAATACACCATGCAAACCTGAGTATGAAATGCAGTGTACTGTCTTCGCAAAAATCTGATTTTCGTCAAGCTAATCAACAAATATGCAGCAACAAATTGATGTACCGTCCGTGTCATGGAATTAGGAAGCCGTAAATCCTCGATCGATATCTACCACTCCTTTGTTTTCACAATTGCCACTTCTTTCACCGAAGAGCGTCGCTAATTCCCATTTGGATGACATCAACCTTTTCTACAAATATAAAGTCGACACGAATCCCACGGATAATTTGTGTTCCTTATTGTGCATCGGCGCGAGTTCTGTGCGCGTATGCTATTACATACATATGTGCACCGAGTTTGCGCCAACGCGAAGTAAGGAGCGGAAAGCACCAAACTGATCCGTGCCGACTGTACATACTTTGTATGTGATTTACGCTACTTCTGGTTCCATCGCAAGTTAGACAAACGCCGAAATAGCAACGGAAATCAACCATTATCTCAAAGATGTTCTTGGAAATTAATTTGAATCCTGACTCAATCCAAGGAAAGAATATATGACTCACAAATTCTTCCCAGGCACATGTCAGCTTTTTCATAACATTACCTTTACGAAAGTGCATACTCCTTGTCTCACAAGCAGGGTCCCACGCAAGTTGCGGAATCGAGATGCGCTTGCCGCCGGCGAAATGTGGGAATGTATCTAAACAATCCGCGGTGTCCTTATCCGATAATGGCAAAGGGAGTTTGCTCTTGACGCAAGGCATATTACGAGAGGATGAAAATTTCGACTTCACTTTTCAGCTTTTTCGCAGAAAAACAGACCTGCCACTTGGATGACCGGTCTTGTATTCTTCTGAAATACTGTTTTTGAGCGATTTCTCTGATGGCTGTTTCCTTGCGTAAATTCTGAGACAATTTCATTTCATCGCGTACCTGCCTTGTCGATATTAGTTTAAATCCATGTTCCTTAGATCAATAACCCAGAAAAATGAGTAGAAATAAGCCTATCTAGGGTTAAAACGATGTACTCAACGACTCTCTCACCTAGTTGGCTCCATTTCAACTTCTTGACGCGAACGTCTTGTACTTTTAGATGAATCGAGCCATGCAGGTGAAGCCCGCGGACACAGAAAGCCGGCCTGCAAGTCCCAAGGATAAGGTGATTCTGAAATGAAGTTATTCATGTTTTCCATTTGCAAGCAGTTGCAGCCGATAATCCTCATGTTACCCACTTTGGTGACTTTTTAGTTACAGGTCGATGACAAGAAGTTGTTCGTCGGGATGCTCTCCAAGCATCAGTCCGAGGATGAGGTTCGCGGCCTGTTCGCGCCATTTGGTGCCCTGGAGGAGGTAATTTTTTTTCTCGAAAATTCTTTGACTCTGGCCACAAAAAAAATAAATTCGGCCACATATATCGGAGGTCCGAATGTTCCTCTCTAGTGCATGGGAAGATCCTACCACCAAGTATCTCTGTTTCTAGTAACATTTTGAGGCTTTTCGGCGGTTGTTGTGATATGTAATAGTTGCACGTCTGACATTCTCCCACTGGACTTTCTCAAATCCATGATTTTGTGCGCCTGCGAATTTGAATATCAGACACCAGTGAAGCAGCCCTTCTCCCACGGGAGACATAATCCGTTCCAGTACGAGTCTATGATTTACAGCCTCTACGATTCATACATAAGCACCATTTATGGTCGTCGTTATTTAAGTTTGTAGAAAGTTCTTCATTGGAAACGAATATGATTTAAGAAATCTACACTAGGAATTTGAGATTGATCTTAGGTCCCTACGAGTCGCAATTGATGAACTTTCGACTGCTCCACGAACGCGATCAAGGGCATCGCCCTCAATTCATTTTCCATTTTCCGGCCTGGGTCTCAGGACCCGATTAGAGTTCCGCCGCTGAAGAACGCGGCGACTCGTAATGGAGGAGAGTCGACCATGTCGCGCCGTGCGAACTATTTCACTCCATTGCTTGCTGCCTCACCTTTCAGTAGCGTTCTAACTAGGGCCAAGGGTGTAGCTCCGGCTCTCTTCGGACCTTCACCATCGGCCCTAGTTAGAATCTTTTTGGAAAATTCATCACAATCTGTGAAAATCATCCTGTCTCGGAAGTGGTGTAGCTAAATCAAAAAAAAAGTCGGGACAAATTTCCGCTTGCTCGCCTATCTCGCCACTCTGCCCCTCCCTCACTTCATGAGATGAAAGGCAACGTGCTCTCCGAAAATCAGTTTCAATTGTTTTATGTTCAATCAAATCACTCGGGCTAGCTGACATCACCCAAAAAGCTTGATGGTCTGAAAATGCGCACCTTCGAAGTTATGGCCAACTGAAAGCTGTTGTGGGATCTTTAAGTAACATGGAAAACATTTATGGTACAAATTTAATATATTTATGGTACAAACTCCTCATGCAGGAAAACCTTAAAAATGACAGTGACCAGGTCTCCAAATGCTGAAAAACTTCATATACGATTTTGGCGCGAACTTCAAATCCACTTTTATAGTGTTTTCAAACTACCTTCTCTTTAAAAAGGAACAATTTTCAGGGGCTCTCTCGACGTTTTCATTCACTAAGGAGGCCAAGCCATGCGAAAACATGAAAAAATAGTGGTTTTCTGCTCGTGCGATGTCTTTAAAGGCAGTGTTCACGATAGAAATCATTCTTCTGTTTTTTCGCCTATCTTGAAAACGGCCCATGCTGATTCCAATGATATCTCTGAAATCGCACAAGACCTTCAGGGAACGGAGTTATGGTCTCTCAAATATTGAGCTAAGGAAACATGGTGGACGAGTTGTCCGAGGCGTGTAACTTCTATCTTTTGCATCCGATGTATGCAAGCTGACCTGAGTAGAGAGAGAAGTTGAGAATGAAGGGAAGAACGGGGTTATTGATCGGAAACGATTGCTCATCTCACAATCTCGAGCATTCATTTGTTCACGTCGGTGGGCGTGGAAAGTGCATCTGGGGGTGACGAGCTGATAGGTGTCCAAGTTTGGGGGCAGTAGGGGACCGTTCCGAGCTCATTTTTCTCAGTATTTCCAACGTTAGGGTTCCGCTAGGCCCCGCAGCTGCCGATCTTCATCAAAAAATCAGACATGGTTTTTATCGTGGACACTGCCTTTATGATACAACGTGATTATGAATTAATCTCTCGGACCCAACCTCCTTCAGCTTCGCCTTTGTGGGAGCATTCTGTGGGTCGCAGAACAAAAAAGTCAGGCGTGGACAGGGCGTTTGATTAGGAGAGGCCTTATGGCAGAAATCTATGCTTACTCCAATCGGTGGACCCGTATCAGTCAAATTCAACATCAAACGGCCATCCTACGTCTTTACGTAGCGCATATGAAACGGGAGTTACCGAGGGTAAACAAAATCACCGCAGGCCATCCTTGTACCTTCAATCGCCTTGGTTTGGGCTCCGTCGAGCGTGAAAATCCCCTCGGGATATGAGCTTATCCGCAGTCCGGCTATGGCAAGGCTGCCTGGCTGGATGCAGTGCTCGCCCGTTGTGTGCCCGATTGATTGCCGATATCCCTTAGAGGGACTAGCCCAACCCCTTATTAGACGCATCGCACAGACAAGCCGAGCTGAAAGGGTGAATATGCTGAGCCGAGGGATATTATAGGTATTGGACCCATAAAGAGAAATCCTGCGAAGCTTC
This sequence comes from Aplectana chamaeleonis, assembly GCA_029168955.1. NCBI lineage: Eukaryota > Metazoa > Nematoda > Chromadorea > Rhabditida > Cosmocercidae > Aplectana > Aplectana chamaeleonis. The sequence goes on from JAPDOI010000521.1 coordinate 198,500, forward strand.
TATGTTGTGTATAGTCTTTTTTCTGCTAAGGTTCCTCACGAGCTTCTTTTGTATGCCTATTACAAGGTAGTTGAGTTGAACATTCAGCCTAGGGACTGAACAAAACTTGTACCTACCTTCGTAAATATAACATCTTGATCTTACTAATTGTTGTTAGCACCCTTGATAGCAGGCAGCACAAAAAGTAGGTCCCAATTGGAAAGTGGCTCATTTTCACAACTTATGTGAAAACCGTCGCTCCTCGCCGTTGTTTCTATTCCAGAGACCCTTTTAAGTCGGCATTAGAGGTGTGAACTCGGTGACAAGTTGAGTTACATCTACATGTCCAAGTATGTATTCTTCCCTTCCAGGTGACAGTATTGCGTGGTGCTGACGGTGCTTCTAAAGGATGTGCTTTCGTCAAGTTCAAGAACGCGCTTGATGCTCAAATGGCCATTACTGCTTTGCACGGAAGCCAAACAATGGCAGGTGCCTCCTCAAGTCTCGTCGTAAAGTATGCCGACACCGAGAAAGAACGACAGGTATTTTTGAGAAATCTACTTTCGTCGTTTCTTCAAGGAATGATATCCTCAATAAACATGAATTTTTGGCGCAAAAGCGGCCCTCGTGACTCAGTTTGTGCAAACTCCGCACAAGCAGCTAGCTTGCACCAGTATTCTACATACCGTCTGTTTCGAAGGAGAATTTACTCTGGTCATTCGCGCGCTTGTGCGGAAAAAGGGTGGGTACAGCGAGGAAGTGTGGGGAGAAGGAAAATGAGCATACGCGCTCAAGCGTACACGATGAACGGGAATAAATTCCGCTCCGAAACAGAATATACAGTCTACGGCAACGGAAAAAGGCGGTTGATCGGTGGCGTACTTCCACTAAGCATACTGAAAGTTGCACCATAATCGACGGAAAAGTTGCAGTTTCTGCTGAATTTTGAAAAAAAACGCACAGGAAACGTTGAAAAATGGTAAGCCCCCCCCCCACAAATCTGTATCATAGATACACGCAGGAATAACAAGAAAAAACGACAGATTGCGAAAGAAATTGGTTATTCCTGCGTTTATGCATAGTGATGAATTTAGCTATGTATATTGATAATATTTGTGTTTAGGGCAAAACTCACCTTTTTTCGATCGTTCCCGAGGTTTTTTCTTCTACATTCAGGAGAAAATTGCAACTTTGCCGTCGACTGTGGCACAAACTACAGTATGCTTAGTGGAAATACGCAACTGCACAATCGTATTTTTCCGTTGCTGTGGGCTTTATGCAAGTATGTGTGTGCCAGCAGCGGTGCACCTAGGTGAAGAGCAGTTTTGCATCGACTAGCCCTCGATGCAGAGGTCCTAGTCAAGATGTATTTTTGATTTGAAAATGTCATTATAATCATACTAAATGCTTATCGTATGACCTTTAAGAAAGCAAAAATCTGGCTATGCTTATCACAATTGTTTATCGATCAAAAGGCTTCTGGGCACGGGTAAGCTCAGTAAATAATGAGATGCATCGAACTTCAGATTTACCTTAAGGCCTGTGTTCCTTTTTGTTTCGCCAAAAGTTTTTCCTTATTTATTTTCCTTATGCCTGATCCCCTGTTGCGTTTCGCAAATCCTAAATACATGAACTAAGCAGTTATCCAATCTACTGGCCCATTATATCCGGCATTTACATACAGTGAAGAGAAATTGTCGAGTCATGAAGCGATTAATTAACCCCTTCGAATCCAGGTCCGTCGAATGCAGCAGATGGCCGCGCAGATGGGTCTTCTCAATCCGGTGCTTGTGAACCAGGTCGGCGCCCAGTACAGTGCCGCATATCAGCAGGTCAGTTTCCCGAGTCATTGAATATTTTGTTGTGGGACTGTAAGTTTTGTCACTGAAATGTCCTTATCAACACATGCAGGTGAAGCTCGAAAACATAGGAGTAATGTTTTTAGAACTAATTCAGAGAACAAAGCTTTACTGTGGAAAAACTCCTGTCGTCGAGGGTTATATATTTATTTTAGTTTAACTCAACCCTTCTTCTATTTGATCAAAATTATTTATTAAATTTCTAAAAATTTAGCTTCCTGGCAAAAGTAACGATTTGGTAATGGTGAAAAAAAAAGTTTCAAAAATACCTTGAAATATCTTAAAAAATGATTTGGCGTAAAATAGCCTGGAAATATTAAAAAGCCAGGAAATGAAGTGAAATAACCAAAATGTGATTTGGTGGTCGATCATTTCACAAGCTTCTCCGTTAAACTTATCAAAACGAAATCAAGCACGATATGGAATGGAGTTCACCTAGCTTGACCTATACTGATTCCCTTATTACAGCTTTCAAAAATGGCTTAATGTTTCCGTTGCGCGCTTGATTTCATTTTGATAAGTTTATCGGAGAAGCTTGTGAAATGAACGACCACCAAATCACATTTTGGTTATTTGACTTCATTTCCTGGCTTTTTAATATTTCCAGGCTATTTTACGCCAAATCATTCTTTAAGATATTTCAAGGTATTTTTGAAACTTTTTTTTCACCATTGCCAAATCGTTACTTTTTCCAGGAAGCTAAATTTTCAGAAATTTCACATATTTTTCCCGAAGGTTCCCTTTCTGACTTCAATTTTGCTCAATGATTTGCATTTTGGAATGATGAAACATCTAACAGACGATATTGTTGTATGAGTGCAATTTTTAAAACTTATGACCCAAAACCATAAAAAATACCACTCATTCCCGAACTTTGTGCAACATGTGAAAAATAGATATTATTGATCATTAATATTTGATCCTGCATGATAAGAAAATTTCCCAAACAAGAGAACAATAAAAAATCATTGCGGCATTTTGTGCAATAGGCGAAAAAAATCAATATTAATGATTGGTATTTATCGATAATGACTGAGGAGCAAAATTCCCCAACCAAGAAAACCAATCTATTCAGCAATCACCACTCCTGGCCGCATTTTGTGCGTAAAGCGCCAAAATCGATAATATTGATTATCGATCGATGACGTGTCATATGTACGAATTCTGACAAGTTCAGTACTTACCTCCGACGACCTGTGTTGATTGACTGCAGATTCATCCACACACCCCGGTCTCCACAGTCGTAGCAGTTTTCGTGCTCCACGGCTAATTCAGTATGTAAACCCACGATTTTGAGGTACCCTTCAAAGTTGAGGTATCAAGTTCAAAATGGAATAGGAGCGACCTGCATCCATTTCCAGCCTCGTGTTGAAAAATCAGCTCCCTAGCTCAATTTTAGGTGTACCCGCAAGATCGTGAACGCCGTCTGAAAAAAAAAGGAGATTAACAACAAAAACGCTCGGTCTTTCACTTTTTACTCGAAAACCAGTAAGCCATTCCAAACCATTTTTGGGTTACTATACCAACTTTTTGCGCTCTTTTTAATGCAATTAAGAGCTAATTTCTTCGTTCACTCTGAATTGAGATTTCGAAAAACGGGTTGCGCGCGGGGCCAATTCAAAACCAAATCTGGTGCGCGCTTCGCGCGCACCACAATTGCTACATAACCCAAAAAACGTCAATGTTTTTTATGAAATTTGTTCAATGAAAGGGATCGTACACTATGGTGACCACTCACCGTTTTTTTTTTGGGTGTTAACCATTGGATAGATCCTCCTGAAATCGTAGGTAGAGTTTTATGGCTCATCAACGCGTTATTGTGAAGATATAGGAGGTCGAATAAACGAAATCTCCTCAAAAGGGGCCGGCCCTCCGTCAGTCACCTGGCTCAATCTATCACGAGGAACAGAAGCGCCATCAATGGCAGAGACGATCCAGTATTGAATTTCTTTCATATTGTGGATTTCTAACATCCAAGCTTGCGTAATGGGTACTTCTCATTTCTAGCGAGTTTATTTTGAAAAAAACAGAATGAATTTATGAATTTACGCATTAAGTAAGTTTAAAGCGAAAAAACACTTCCGACGTTTGAAAAAAACCACATGTTGCATCTGACACACCGAAGTTAACGAAGGGGGGGGGGCAGAGAGAATCATGCGAGAGGTTTTCGAACGAGCTTTTGTTCAAAAGCCTAGGATTTTGTAGGGCCCTTCCACTACTGTGCTGTACCTCAAGTTAGTACCTGCGTAAAAACCTGAAAAATAAGACACGTTTTTTTTGCGCGTGCGATGCCTTCGAGTCCGACAAAATCTGTAAGTGCAGCGAATTTCCCTGGCATTGACAAAAATTACGGAAACTTTCTGCGCTGAAAAAAAGGTGTTCAATTTCTGTATTACGGTATCTGCTTGTTAATGAAAATGACTGTGGCTCCACGAGACAAAAAGTTTAGGTAATTTAACCCATTGTACAGTAATCTAAGCCTTAATTATGCGTTTGTGCGAGGCTAATTGCCGATTGATAGGGTTCACACGACAAGCCATCCGTGCTAACTGCGCTGGAGAACTTTGCTAAAAAAAATTAAATAAGTCATGGTTGCTCTACAATTTTCAAATATTTTGTGCTGTTTTTTTTTCTTTGCGGATCCCTTGAAAGGCAAATAACATGGATTTCATCGCAAAAACAACTGTGATTAGGCCACATGCATCTCTCTCAAGAGCAGCGTCCCCGTCGCGAAAAAAGTGCTGTCATGCCACTAGCAATGCCCGTAATTAGAGCCGTTCGTCCCGTGTGAAGAGGTGTACTTCGGGGGGCGCACGCGCAGATCGTTATGGGCCACATCGAGGGGGTTGCGTCAGAGCTAAAGCATTGCCAAAGGCGCCGCGCCCACCATGTCGGGTTTTTTTGGAGAAGCCGTCCTAATCAGAATTTTCTTGAAAATCCTCCTGAGTTGTTGTGACCGAGCGTAACGAAGTCTGCGGATTTATGGATACATGGAAAGAAAATCTGCTGCACTGGAAAACATGTCATGCACCAACAGTGTTGTCACAAAAGATTTACGTAAACTAGGCACGGGGAGAGCTACATATCTATTGTGAGCGTCGATTATGGCGCAACATGACTGCTGATAGAAACATTCAGAGAAGAAAGATGCGCTCGCTGATATCAAACTGAAAATTGCAGAGCTCTCCAGAAACGCCTCTGACCTTACTTCATCTCGCTCACTCCGGACTACGCTGAGAAGGGTTCCGCTGCAATTTCACAATGCATCATGTAAATATCGCTCCAAAAAGCAGTGTATCGTCAATAACTAGATGGGGGGAGCCGCGACGCTACTTGGTGGGAAAAAATGCGCGCGGGAAAACGTAGAGAGAATAGGAAGCATCCTCTGCTTCGGAGTGAACTTATTTCCGTTTATCGCGTGCGCCTGCGAGCGTGTGCTGCGTCTACTTCTCACCACACTTTCTCGCTGTCTCGCGCGCGCGCGAAAGAACACAGTAAATTCGGCTCCGAACCAGAGGATATGTATATATTCTATTAGCGCTACGCAAGCTGGTGTCTACTGATCGAATGATTTCTCGCCCGATTGCTGAGCGCGGCTTCCTATCTTATAGACACTGACGTTATGTGCATATTCATATTCCGTTCTACAAAACCACCGAATGCTACGATAATGACAATTAAACAGAAATCAAGTATTCTGCCTTATAGGTATATGACTTCGTTGAAATCCTAATCTTCCAGATTCTTCAACAACAAGCCCTAGCTAATGCCGCTGCCGCTCAAACTTCAGCCGCTTATATGCCTCTTGTGCAACATCCAGCGGTTTGTCATTTTATCGTAATATTGAATTTTCACACATTTTCCAACGTCTGTAGAATCGAAAAGCGCCACTTCATTCTGAACACCTGGCCTCTACTGCTTTTAAGTAAATCGATGCACATAAGCAATGCTAGGCTTCAATTAATCATAGCCTTTAAGAGCTGGCAGGTTCAATTAGCATGCTGAAGCCTTATATAGTGACAGCTCATTAATCTGACCACATCTGACAGCTTTTGCAGCAGAGAGAATATTTGACTACATTTGATGAATTATTTGATTTCAGTTGATGCAAATTCCTGGTGCTGCTCCACTTCTCGCACAACAAGGCTTGACCCAGATTGGAATCGCCGGCGCCCAGATGATTCCTGGAATGCAGGCCCAACACCATTTCCAAACCCTGCAAGCCCTCGCCGCTCAACAACAACACGTTCAACCGGAATTTCAGTGCTCTCGTAAGCATTTTCAAGCCTATTCGTTTAATGCGGTGCACGGGCTTCATTTTATTACCACCTACTAGTCATCGAGGAAATTATATTGTGTTAGAGGCGGCATACACGCTCGCATACGTGTTCGAGATAACTACGGAAATACAATCGTGTGGCTCAGAACACAACACCTACACATTTTGAAGGATTAAAACTAACCAAAATGTCGCTACACGAGTAAGAAGTTGGCCCCACCTCTGTATCTGCCCGCCCCTGTTTTTGCTGTTCTCCTTTAAAAAAATGGGTGCTGGGCCATTCCCACCGTCTTCGATGTATGAGGTTTACGTATTGTACTTATTGAACCACCTGCATACATCAGCGACTGTGAATGGCTCCGGACCCCTGTTTTGGAGGAGACGGTAAATACAGGGTGGGGCGAACTTCTTACTCATGTATCGGCATTTTGGATAGTCTTCGACGCTTCAAAACGCGTAGGCATTGTGTTCTGAGCCATACGATTCTGTTTCCGTAGTTATCTCAAACACGTTCACGAGCGTGTATGCTGCTTTTAAGCTATCCCCCTTCATGCGTTCTACCTAAGTCCTTAGTGCCAACGCATGCCGTAGCGTTGAAGTACGAATACAATACCGCTCGTAGGATTTGGTCACAAAGCAAGCAAGGTCCGGTTTTTGGGCCTTTCTCGCATAACTCGCTTCAAAGTCAACTCTGGGCGAAACTAGTGTAAAATTCATGTTGAGGGCTACCCGAAGGTTGAGCTCTTGTGGTGGTCACTACGAGAACTATAGAAGTTTTGCAACCAGCCAAGTTCGTAATTAAAGGCAGTGTTTACGACGAATTCCGTCCCCGAGTTTTTCACTTAAGACGATGCGTTGCTCTGAGAATTTTCGCATAGCTATTGCATCGCTATGGCACTGAATTGCAGCTTTTACGCAAAATAGCATCGCATGGCATAGCAAATCATGCGGTGCGTGAAATAGCATCGCTATAGTATCGCTATGACATCGCAATCTTGAACTTGTTAAGAATTGACTTCTTTTCTGGTATCAGTATCATGCTCAGAGTAAACAAACCGAAATGTATAAAAGGCGCTCCATCTCACCGAATGCTCACTCGGCCTGATAAATGATCATGGTGGTCCTAAACGACGACTGATCATTTTTTCTAGGGCTGGAGTGTAGTCAGTAAAATGCGCGAACATGTTCATCCACCTTTCATGTAGTACCAAGTGCTCGGTATAAAATGGATTACACAACCCATCTTATTTCAGCTCCATCGAGCACGAATGGTGATGCGGCGTTTGCGATTCAGAACGGTGCCTATCCCATAATCAGCATGGATCAGCATAATAGTACGTACCTCTATCATTTATGTTACCCAAGCTATAGACAACTACTGAACAGACTTTCTGGTGTTGATTTTGTCGATTGAGCAATAATCGATTTATTGTTCACCCCTGTTTCACCGCTTGTCACACTATTCGTGGCTCTCATTATTGTGTGTGGTTGATGTCGGTTAGCGAGGTTGAATCGAAAGAATGTGTTCAATTTCATCTCGCATCGTGGTGAAGTGAGTTGCTGTACCTGAGACGCTACGATGCGGCTAAGGAGTATCTTCTCAACGTATAGCCGCATCGCAGTACACACTTCACGGCGAGGGCATGAGTATTCATTATTTTGCGTATTGGTGGCGATATTTTGCGATATTTGAATTGTTGTATGCGCTGCTGTGCATACAGATCAGTTTCCATGTACAGGAAACCAGAGTGGGAAGGCTTGGTATGCAGGCGGTTCACTTGCCCGCTTGCGTCCGATCCATTCACTTGAAGCCTATACACGGGAACTGGAATGTAAAGTAGCACTTGGCTGACCTGTTCTTATTGAGTTTTGGTGACCGAAGTTGTTACTTGAGTATTTTTTCCTCCTTTCACATGAGTAGTGTGATGAGTGGTTGCTCTGGTGATTTTGTGTATGATATATTGTGGTGTATGTCGTTTTTAGATGTGGCCCTTCAGCAACTGGCGCAACTCCATCAACAGGCCGCGGTCATGCCGCTCGTCACCCCCAAAGAGGGTACGTATATATCCTTCCATCCATCCATGCTCTCAATTGGTCTCTATAAAACTCCACGTCACACATCCACACACATACGCTGGTCGGTCGCTGGTAATCTCTCCCGGTTCCCGTCGGCTCATTCCTCGGTTTCCCGAACCTTCTACCTCAATCTCCGTTTTCATTTTATCCACATTGTTTCCATCTGTAGGATCACATCATGACAATCCGAGAAAAGCAATGCAATTTTCTCCCTATACAGCTTCCTCGAGAAGACCCAGCTAGAAAGGAGCCGAAGGTACCCGTCACATTTACAAAACGGACAGTTTTACCTGGGTAATGGTTGGGTAGTCTGGGCGTTGGAGCAATAAGAGAATAAATGCTGTCAAGTGGTTTCGAATAGCTCACTTTTCTTTGCTTTGGCAAACGAAATTCCTCCATCCTCCTACGCCACCATGCACGATGTGATCTAGGCGTCGGTGATGACCTTTATAGCTTCTACGTATGCGGGTCGCCCCGATCGATGACAGCTGGTTGCAAACGAGGCGAGGTCCTTTAAATGGACGCATAACGTCGGCATGGATCGGGAAGAGACTTTGCGTGCACTGTTGAAGGCTGGCGCCATCTCGGTGCACCTATGTTATAGCACATGGAACCGAGTTTGCGCCAACCTTCACCAGTGAACGCGAAGTCTCTTCACGATCCATGCCCACGTTATGTCGGCACTACACACTGTCTCAACCTGTACCTCTCCACAAGCACCTTCCGCATTTACATGGATTGTCCTCTTCATCGAATACCCGACTGCATCAGTGGCATGGCTTTCCCCTTCGTAGAGTATATCTGTGCTTGTCCTACTGTTTTTTTTTGTTATCATTGGCCTAGCGGCCGCTGCTTTCATTATGGCCCCGTATTCGGTCGGTACGCAATCAGCAACCCTTTGACAATGTAATGACTTTAAAGTGGCAGCCAACCTGCAATGAGTGATGCCAATGTGCCGCCTAGGGCGGCTACCTCGGAATGAGAGAGACCTTTGAGCATTTGCGTATAACGCAGAACTGTCTCTTTGCGACGAGCCTGAACGAGAGAGTACATATCCAAGCAACGTCGCAGACCACTACACTACCTGAAAGCCCGTGGCAGGTAATTGCTGTACACCTTCACTTTACTTCAGTCACTTGTCTTTGGTGTTTGTCTCAAGGCCACTTCATAGGCAAGACCTTACCGCAATAGACTTCACAGTCATGATTTGAAACGCCTGCTTCGTGGTTTAACATAAAGTCGAGACTTCCACAGATCATGCCAGGCAGATTTTTTGGAATCTCACGCCTGGTCCAGGGTCACGCCTAGAAGCCCCCAAAATCACTTTTAGAATAAGACCAGCCAGTGAGAAAAGTGAGCTTGTGCACTGGTTCAGTTTCTGCTTGAGGAATACGACAGTTCGGATGCGATGATGAAATCTTCGGATAGAAGGCACGATTACCTTGTTTTGCGTCAATCTACTGGCCGAATAGTAGTTGCCAGCCAGTTGCTTCTTTCCTTGCCAGCTGTGGAGTTGTATATCTTCTTTTGCCACAAAGGAGAAGTCCACGTTCCAGGAGTGAGAAATTCCCCATGTATTCGGTCGCAATAATGCCAGACGGCACTTACTGGAAAAAAGGGTGGCCGGGAGGTGTTTGTGTAACTGTGGTGTTGGCGGTCGAATCTATTCTGCATTCCTCTCTCTTCCTCCATCTCCTCTCTCTCTCTATGACTGTTGTGTCGTGTTTAGTGCTCGGTCCCGAAGGCTGCAACTTGTTCATCTACCATCTGCCTCAAGAGTTTGGCGATGCCGAACTCATACAGATGTTTGCGCCATTCGGGAATGTGATTTCGGCCAAGGTATTTGTGGACCGAGCCACCAACCAGAGCAAGTGCTTCGGTAGGTATGCGACGGGGTGAGTGCGCTCATGATAGCCATGGTAATCGGATGGGGATACGACTTGCCTCACCACTTATTGCGGTGACCAGTAATCTGGTCTCTTTCATTTAATGCACCTGTTACTAACATAGCTTCTCCCAATGGGAAGATTTTGAAAGCGACGCATCCCAGACAAAAGGAGCATTTCTTTCAGGCCCCAGCTACTGGTTTCTCTGACAGTTGTACGAGGAGCGACTTACTTTGCTAGCACCCTACGCCTTGCCTGTTTTTGAACCAAGTGGCACCGTCCTACGGTTCTTCCGACACGCCGAGGGCTCTACTTACCACAGATCTCAGGCTCGGGAAGAACACAGGTCATGTCGTGCAAGATTTCAATTCAACCCACATCCTCTCGTAGTCCATCACACACCCAAGTGGACACCTTACTTTGAAGGGCCATACTGCTGCATTGGCGGCTGGCAGCTGCCAAAGAGGGAACTGTGAGACCATCGAATAGTAGATGAGCTCACAGGGTGCGAAACTTTGAAATCTCATCGATTTCCTTTTTAGGACATTCTGTGCCTCGCCTATAAAAAGGAAATGGCAAATAAAATACAGTACCCTGATCTCGCTCAACTGTTTGAAATCAGAAGCTCATCCCCAGAACGAGACAAAGGGAGAACCTGATCGGAAAATTGGAGAGAAGCTAAAGGCAATGCAGTTGTTGCAAGTTGGCATGGTGCTCGCGCTCAACGTAAGAACCCAACACCCCTTTCCCCTACGTCACATTTTCAGCTACCGGGGAAACTTCGGAACTGACCCTTCAGTGCAATTCAGCGCATCTCAGCTGAGGAAGACCGGATTGAATCCAAAAACAGAATAAATCCCTATCTGAGACCATTCTCTTTCATGAGCGTATTTCCATACCCGAGACGAGCAGAACTCGCTATGCAGCCATCAGTTCTTTCGTTTTGTACAGCAAGTCGAATTCTAGCTGCTCTGTGCTACTTTCGCTGTGTTTCGGCAAGTATGGAAACCTTTCAAGGCGTTGGACATGGGCCTCAACACAAACGTGAAGTGACGGGCGATATGCTCGAAGCACTCCTACTGATTGAGTCGCCAAGGCAATCGATATCACTCTGCGCAATGTGATTTCGTGCGTCGCGTTCGCACTTGTGTTGATCCACATAGCCAAAGTCAATTCTGACAGCCGCGATATGGCAATGAGAGACATCTTGCCGCAGTCGCTCGTTTATTGTCGCTCGCGCGACAACAAGCGATTGAGTGCAAAGTTGTTGAATGTTGTTTGGAGCAGCAGGCAGTTATATATTGCACGTTGAGTGTTGTCGAGTTCGTTACAGGATTCGTGTCGTACGATTCGTTGGCGGCTTCACAGGCCGCGATTGCGGCGATGAACGGCTTCCAGATTGGCATGAAACGCCTCAAGGTGCAGTTGAAACGACCACGTCAAGATCGGCCATACTAGCCGTCGCATCGTGTCGCCGAGCGACTCGAGCGAGCGAGTGCATGTTGTGCTACACTTTCACCGCCATCACCGTCCCAACTATCCCCGTCCGTGCCTTCTTTTCTTCGTACCTTTTCTTTATTTTATTTTATTTTATTTATATCAGTACTGAGTTGTGTGGAAAACAATGTTGGTTATTGGAACTTTGAGCCCCAGATGTAAAATTTTTTGTCGAAAAAAATAGCGCTTCTCGCTTAGGCTCCGAATACGAAACGTATACCAATGGTGTGCGTCATGACGATTAACGCATAAGCGGAAAAACGGGTTTCAGTCGAGAATTATGGTTAGCAAGGTGGCGGGAAAATCGCAAATCTTTGATAATCGATCTCGTTAGCTGTTAAGGGATTGAAGAGTCGCAAGTATCTGCTTCACGAGCAAAGTTTAAAATTCGCGCCAGGTGCGTCACTGAAGGTCTGCTGCGCAAATCCCAAAACCGCTTCATTGAGTCCTAATTTCAGTCCAGCTTGCATTTGAAGGGTGTAGGACAGATTCCATCTTACTGATCGTATCAAAATTCATATGCTCCGTATTCTTCCATCAATAAGCCGCGAATCAGCCACGTGACTTCGTGTGGTCGTTTGAGGTGAAGAGTTTCGATTGTTTCCGCGTCCTAAGAAATCGTCGCTGGTCAAATGTTGAAGGACGAAGGCGATACATGAAAATTGACATTGTTTTCTACACAATCTGGTGTATATGGCTAGCTTTTTGTTGAGTTGTTTGAAATTGTGGTAGATCACTATTCGTGGTGAGTTCCTCCTGGGGTGGTCCTCTATTTGTCAAAAACGTACTCACTTGATGTGTAGCCATGTAGTTCTCTCGAAAGCACCATTTTCATCTCGGGTTTGAAACTTCATCCTTACAAACCTCTGGATCTCACCGGTCAACGCTGTCAGCGTGATGGTATCTCCCTTTATCGAAGAAAATCAGCGGTCAAACTTGACAGTCATTAGTGTTTGAAGGGTCCTCTATCAATTGAACTCACTGCCGTGGAGTTTTATCGATTTTCTGGAATTATCGATTTTATTGATTTTTCGTAAAAATCCATAAAAAACTGTGTAAGTGGATTCGGTCGATAAAGGACCTTCGACAACCCCTATAATTTCCGTTTCGCCTCTGCTTTCTCACCGTAGATGAAAATAACCATCGCACTGCTAGCGTTGACCGATGAGATTCAGAGTTTTGTTTCAGCCTTCGATTGGTGCGGTCCGAGCAACTCACGCGGCTTTCGATACAGTAATGCTTGCTGCTTTCGCAATGTTCTGGTTCGCAACCAAAACCAATAATTTGATCGTTCTGACAGCCCGATGTAGGCGCATTGATTGAAGAACTCCAATCGATGTATGGGATTCGGCCGCAAACTCGTTGTTCGCTCAAATTTGTAGCAAAAGTTCAAACCTGCCTTTTGTTGTTAACAGTTGTTTCAACGTTTTTTTTTCTTTATTTTCCTGCTGTATTGATGAAACATTCAAAAAGCCTACAGTCCTAGAACTTCTTTCCTAAAACGGTGCAAGAACCAAACACAATCTTCTGTGGTTCAAATACCTGCTCAGAAGTTTTTGCTCGCCCCTAACTGGGATCCATATTTGAAAAAGTTCTTTCTTAATTTAGTGCAACCATCAACCATTAAGCAACTCCAACACTCATGCTGGTTCAAAACAAGCATGATCGAAATTCCTATTTTTATTTTTTGAATTTTTGCATTCTAAAGGTTTCTGATTGTTCAATCCCTTGCCTCGCGAAGATCACATGTAATGAAACTAAAAAAAACTGTGATTTATGAAACTAACAAAATAACTCTAATTTACACCTAACCGAGGCGCTGAGTCTTTTTCAAGATTTAAACAAACTACAAATTGAAAAAATAAAAATTTCCAATTATTTACTAGAATGGGTAACCGAGCAAGAGTAGAATCCCTCAACTTTCGACCTTAGATATTTAAGACTATTTTTATAACACTATAGTCTATTTTAACAGTCCTAATTGTTGTTCTGTTTCAGGTGATTTTGTCCGCAGGCCTCCTCCGTTTATCCTCCGCCCCTACTGACAAAGGTCTCCGTGATTCTTCACCGAATTCCTGTTACTAGTATTGATTAAATTACTCAAAACTTTCATTTCAACGAATGCCCAGCTTGCTTGTTTGCGATTCCCCCCCCCCCTCGTTTTGTTACCCTTTTTCATGCTATTTTCAATTGCTTGTACGTTTGATTGTGTGTTATTCTAGTCGAGTCAGAGGGCAGGAATCGCTTTTTTGCAGAGCTATGGAAAACATGATCACTTATCTTGCGAAAGTCGATATATCGATCGATGAGATTCCTTTAATCCTTGATTTCTGCCCTCTACTGCCATTTTCTCGCCATTGTTATTCAGCGTTTCGACTTTTCCACCTATCGAAAAAATCCAAAACAAAAGATAATCGATTCTTGTTGAAAACGCTGAACGATCGATCTCTAATCATCCCCATTACCAACCAATCATACTTATGCTCACTGATCTAGCGATCGTTGGAGTCTAGTCAAAGACAAACCGATTCTGGTATTTTTTCGCATTCCACTTCTCGTTTTGCATATTCATGTTGTATTTTATTACTTAACGATCTTCGATCTCGTACTGATCGAATCTCTATGGAGCGGCTCGCCATGATCTCATGTGTACAGAAAATTTTTCTTTTTTTAAATTCTATGTTATGTATTATTGTTTTTCATTGATATTTTTGCTATTTATTGTTCCGAATGATTGCATTCCCTAATGGGATCGGTTCTATCGTACTTCATGGGACAACTCTATCAGGAGTATTTGTCTACTTTCACTTTTATTTGAATAGGCTAGAACGTCAGATTACTCGCGAGGTGCAAAACAGCCTCCATGCGGTGACAGAACTACACTAATAGAATGATTATTATTTATGGCACACATAGAAAACGAGTTAATAAAGAATTTAATCCAGCAACCATTTGAAATGTTATAAAATGACCCGGCTTGATTGAGGGCCCTCCACTGACCTCAAGTGCTTCGAACGCGTCGCTTCCTAAACAAAAAGAAGAAATTCTTCCGAAACATTCTCCACTTCTATAAATTTTTTGTCAGATTTGAAAAAATTCAATATCGTCCTTGTTTACTGGCTCGTTCTCGGTTCAGTCAAAAGCTAGGGGTCTCAACCTCAGGCTGTGAATCGTACTGCTAGAAGCTTCAAAATATACTATCTGGACAGGATCTACGAATGAAACGTTCCGTCTCCTTAGGTGCGGAAAAGATTTTAGGCCTTGTGAAGCTAAAAATTACAGATTGATCTGCTTCTTCTTGGATGATATGAGGTGGCAGGTTATTCTCAACAAAAAGTTGTACCAGAAAATGTCGCGTACTCCCTTCCAGAAGGGTTTGCCGAAATTTTTCTTCAATGGGATAGTATAGGTTTTAGGGGTCCAAATCCCATGAACGAATTCAGCCAGCCCAGTGGCTCGTTCTCGGTTCAGTCGAGAGCTAGAAGTTTTACACTCAGGTAGTGAATAGTACTTTTGAAAAGATTCAAAGTAAATCCCATGGACAGGATCTACAGGAAAATTTTTTCTCTTATACCCGGAAGGGACAAGTTTATAATTTGCCAACTTCACAAAATTCTCATGGAAGTGTAGAGGTTTTTCTCACAAGAGTTTTCCATATTTAGGGCCCAATATCTTGGTGAGGCTGCTTCCCTACTGCCTAGTCTATTCAGTGCTTCAGCCGCTTACCTCTGAAGAAAGACGGTGTGTGAATGCAACACACCGCTCTTCATTCCTTTTATACTCTGCCCTTTATCAATTAGGTATCATCAATTCTGTTTACCGTGAGACTTTTGTGCCGTTGGCAATTCATAATCGTCTCCGAAAGAGATTTTTGGCCTTTTCGACGCGGAAAGCGACACATTAATCTGCTTCTCGGGTGATGTGAGGTGGTAAGTTGCTCTCCACTAAAAGTTGTTAGAAAATGTCGCGCACTCCTTTCATGGAGGGTTTCCGAAAAGTTTTCCTAAACGGAATCTCTGAGAAAACTCGACGCGAACCACCCGCAAACCTGCCGATTCGTGTCAGGCTACGATCCGGCAGGTTCCAGGCACCGATTCGGCAGGTGCGCGGTCGATCCTATGTACATTCGTGGTGCCTTGTAGTCTCTGGTTCATTTCAAGTGAAATCCTGCTTTCTGTTATCACAGCGCGGAGCGGTGGCTTTTTTGTTGGAACCTCCTTATCACTAATTAAATTTCTCCGAGGCCCACCGCTCCGCTGCTGGTGATAATCGAAATCCACAGGCAGGGTCAGGCGGGCGTTGTCGCGCTGGACAACAGGGTGGACGTAAGAGTTTTCGAATTTCAGATTTTTTCAGTGGGGAGGGCGTAAAAACTTCGGGCCAATTTTTCAGAAGTCGGGGATGTTTTAAGTTGCGTTTCTCTTTCTGTGAAGGAAACAGGTCGTGGAACGAGTGGTTCGGAGGTGGTTGTCTCACATATTATAATAGAGAACATTAGTACAGCACCACAACAATACATGTGAGAAAAGTATCTTTAAATAACGATATAATAGACATATTTTAGGCAGCATTCAAATTTTCAGCACATAAAACAAATTTTCAGCACATAAAACAAATTTTTAGACGAGTACATTCATTATTCGGGCCTAATACCTCAGCATGAAAATTTACAAAATTTTACTAGATTACGACAAAAATTTAGTAAATTACTGGAGAATTTCACCTGATTTGGGCAACGATTAGTCGAAAATTTCGCGTAGATCTCTAAAATTTATTCGAAATCTAAATTTTACAAGTAAATTACTCGTATTTTCACTAAAATTTACCGGTGTTTTACTAGTCTTCTTTTACTAAAATTTGCTGGTAAATTACTCGTTTTTTACTAAAAATTATTACGTTTTTGGACACCTTTTTCAATACACTCATTGTATTACAAATAACGATACAACACTTTATGTAGTTATATTTCATCTCAATTTAAAAAAATACAACATTCACACTGGCATACTCAACAAAAACATTGATTTATAAGCTCCATCACACCAATGATCGGATTCACAGACAGAAAAAAAACAAAATCCTACTTACATACTGTGCTTATCTGGGCCGAATCCCGGTCCGCAATTGCGTCTCGACACGCTTTGAGGCCGCACGCTCCCAAGTCAGAAGAGCTTCCAGCGCCGCAGTCGCCGATTTGTTGACTCTAGGTTGGTTTTGGAGACTGGAAACTACGAAAAATTAGAGAAAATTGTATAAAAAAGCCACATCGAGTTGGCTTTAGCGCTGGAAACCCGACTAAGTTGAGCGCTGGATAGATTTGTGACCTATTAGGCGCAGCATGCATATTGAAAATGTTATCGATTGAAGGACATCAATAGAAGCCTTGGAGTTAGTAGTATTGAAAACTCACAAAAACTGAACGCGAACCGAATAGAAACCGGTTGTTCTTGGGTTGAATCATCGGAGGTGGCATCGTCAGCATTAACTTCATAATCCGATTCAGAGTCTTAACACATAAAGGTTGAATATCTACATACTCATCAAAATTTGGTGCTGCAACTTACCCTCCGGGAGAGGCGCAGCGACAGCATCCTTTAACAACTGAGGCATCGAAAAACCACCTTCTAAAACTCAGCACATTTTTAACCTGCAGCACATCCAATCAACGACAACAAAGTTTCTCATCTAAACTTTTTCCACTTTGTATCGAATATCTCAGAAGCCCTGCTTTCTTTTCACCCAAATCTGTGTATAGTTTGGTCCGTGCATTGTTTCCTCAGGGAAAAAAGCATTTTAATCTCACTCGCGGCTGGCGTGGGCGGTTTAAATCCCACCAGCGGCTGGCGGTATGGTAAGCTGATCAGCTGCGCTCTCCTCTCGGCCTGAATCGATTAGGCATCTTTCATAGTCCTCACCGCAAGCGTTCTAATCTTCGAATTACTACGTTTTCGTATATACTTATTCACTCGAAGCAGTACGGACCTGAAAATTGAGAGAAAAAGGTTGCGTCGCCGAACTGAAAAACACGTTTTTTCTATCCAGAATTGTTGAAACATATTTATTTCAAAATCCGAAACCCGTGAATCAAATCCGCCGTCTGGCCGATAAGCTCTAAAAATGTAGTATTCGAAGTCAAATCACTAGGGAACTTGAATTTTCAATGCACTCGATTTTTCGATCAACTCCAGACAAAAAATATTTGCTTTATGAACGTTTAATCCAGTAAATAAGTTGAAGCAATCTGTTTTTATCCAAATAATTGATTCAAGAGGAAAAATTGAATTGTTATTTTCATCATAGTTCGGTTTACTCCAAGAAAAGAAAACAGGATATTTCATTTTTACGAATTTCGACCAATTTCGGGCTTGCGGAACTAGAAAGCTCGATTATAATAAATGCTTAATCATTTCCAGGAATTATTGTTATTCTCGAAGTGATCGGAAACATTATGAAATCTCGATAATACCGAATAAACACCAGATGATACAAATATTGCCAAAAAGGAAAATGTCAATTACTAAATCGAACGGAACTAAAGAATAGGGAAAAACGGTTTCAAGAAAAAAGAGAAGAAACCCGAGAAAAAGGTTAGAGGTAGACAACGTCAACGCGCAGAGGGCGAGTGTTCATTATCATTGGAGCGCGATAAACACATCGTTGTCGTTCGAAGGGCTCATTACACATTCGAGTTGTTAGGTTGAGCACTTTCCAAAGATGATAGAGTAATAAATGCTGTTTTAGAGTGGTGGGTAACCTGATTTAGTGGAGTAAAAGGCAAATAACACTGATCTATTGAGAACAACTTCAACAAGGAATTTCTGTATCAGTCATCTGATCTATTGGCTACTAAATCTAAATAATGATAGGGCAAGGATATAAAAAAAACAGCACAGTGTTTCACAAGAAAAGGTTAACATACATCGGCTACATCAATGAGCTAATTTTGCGGATAGATGACATATTGTTGATATTCCGCTTCTGCAGTAGGTCTATTCACAGTGTTAACAAGCAGGTTGTACCTACGCAGCTCTCACAGCTCACATGGTACGTCAATGCCGCGTTTGCGTGCAAAAGAGTGCGTGATGCGGCAAGGTATCGCATTAATTTGGATGCACTGAAAAACTTGCGTCCAGGTCAGCGTGATGCTGTAATTCACACTCTTTTGTGCTCAAACGCTACGATGGCTTATCGCGCGATCGAGAACCCGCACATCTCGCGTCTGCGAGCTCACTTTGAATTTGCACGCGCACAATTTTCGCGTTGTATGCGAGCTCATTTTCGAATGCGCCCGCCTTTTTCTTCTCCGACTGCGATTTCGCACCCATCCCGCCCCTCCAGAACAGGTCCAGTGAGTTTTCTACGCGCCCGAGTCAATCCTCCCCTCTTTTTACGAGAATTTTCCGAAATGCCACAATTTAGTAAAAATCGTACAAATTCTTGTAAATTACCACTGGAGATGATCATCTACAGTAAAATTTAGTAGTAAATCTCTGATAATTTACTGAATTATCACCACTTACAGAGATTAGTGGCAAATCTCTGGTAAAAAGGTAGTAATTTATTAAAAAAAAAACACTTACCAGAGATTAGCAGTAAATCTCTGGTAAAATTGTCGTACCTTTTGAACCTGCTCAGGTCCGGGCACTACCACAGATTTACCAGAGGTTTACCACCAATCTCCCGGAATTCGAGTTTTTTTGCCGAATTACCACAGTTTTACTAGAGGAATTCCACAACCTTCTGGACTGCCGAAAAATCACTGAAATTTCAGACGTTTACTACAGAATTTCTCCAAATTTCTCCATACCAGAGGTAATCTGCCAGATTTTACACGATTTTTGGTAAATTGAAATTTTTCCAGCTATTTTACGCGAAAAGGCTAGAAGAGGGGATCAGGCGTGAAACAGAGCGACAGAAAGCCTGTGACATGGGTCGTAGAACGTAGCGAGAAATGTGGACAGGGCATACAGAATTGCGGGCGGCGGGTAATAGGAAAGGGGCAGAGCGTGCGCGAGTTTGCAAAACGTTGAAAAAAGGGCCTGCAACCAAGGAGATACCACGTCCACCGAAGGGGTGGAGCCAGAGCAATAATGGTTTGTGAACATTGTTAACCGGAAGGGGCCCGCATAGTGGCGCTCAGGTGTCAGGGATAAGCGGGATCGATTGAATTGGGGTAGAAATTAATGAAAATACGAGGAAGAAAATAGCAGGGCATGTGTGAAATTGCGTAGATGGTACGCCTTACGCATTGTAAGATTGCGATGCGCGTTGAGGCCTATCTCAGAATCAGGTCAGTGTGCTACGTAATGTGGGGATTTAGATACGAGTCGACGCGCGGTGCGATATCGACTGAAACGCGCGGCGAGGGGATGCTGTACGCTGCACACCATACCATGCAAGCTCACCGCTGCACACGAATTTGGATAATGCTGCAGCGCTGACTATTTTTTAGCGCGGCGCGCCGCATGTTCCGGCTCCTTATGTCCTGTTACGAACTGAATAATGCTGCAGTGGTTCGAGTCGGTGCAACACGCAGCGCGCGTCCCCTCTACACGCGCGTCACACCAGTTGTTTTACCCTCATGTTGAACGAGGGCACTCGCATTGATATCGAGCGTCGCAATAAAAAATCGCTTCGCAAGTTATAGTTTTTGAGTAATTAGAGTTGTTACAGTTGGGATATTGATCGAATTCACTGCGCGGGAGCAGTTCGGCTGGCACACGTGACGCGCGCGGCGGAAAACCTCTGCGCGCACGCCGTTGTTGGAGCGCGTTGGCCGTGGGTCTCTGGCGAGTAAAGTAGTTGGCGCTCGAATAACGCGCTCCAATGGCGACGCGCGCGCAGCGGTTTTCCACCTCGCGCATCACATGTGCTGGCCGAATTGCTCCCACGCTGTGGATTCGATCAACATCCCGTTATAGTTGTGTCATAACTGCTACAGTACTCGCTGCTGACCTCTCACTTCACGCTCGCTCGTGACAGTCACTGATGTTGCCCGGATCGTTCTCTCTCATAGAAATCTTTCGAGACAGTAGTTTTTGAGTTTCTAAGTTTTTGGAGACTTCCAAGATTATTAACAGACAACACGCCGAGCAGAACACAAGTAGTGGAGAAATAGGCCTACAGCCACCACAAACACAGGCTCTGTTAATAACTGGACGCCGCCCTGCAAGACCTGCAAACTGCGAATAAGAGGAACGTTCGTGCTTGCCGCAGGACTCGCTTGGTGTCCAGATCACTTTCTGTGAGCGTATCGTGGATCCCCGTTCTGCGAGATGGCTTCGTCGAGAGGCTGGTTCAAAGCACTACAAAAGGTGTTTCAGGTGCGAATCGCTTCGCACTGCGGCAAGTGTTCCCAGGCAATCATTTCGGATTGTGGGAACTGTATGCAAAGGAAGTTCCACCCTACTAGTTTCACGCGCGCTTATCGCTCCAAAGTGTTCAGCACAGAAATGCACTGTGCCGCTCCGTTCGAAGGCGGGAGTATAAACGACATCTGAAAGGTGAGACAGGATGAAGCAGCGCGCTTTATGGGGAGGTGCGGAAGCGACTATGCGCGGCTGAAGTATACAGCGATACAGCTTTTTTAATATTTATCCACTTCAATATTCCCACGATTTTATTGATATTCTTACATCTTCAGTGTCCATCGCGCGCACATGCACGCGATGAAGACAGCTGATCTCTGTTTTGAAATAGAAGGTATATTTTTTCTGGTATTCGCCGTTTTTATGTCGTTTCTTCCACTTCGCTATCCAACCGATTGTATTCATGTTTTTGAGTTAATTGAATTCTTTAGAATTTCTGGGGCCGTATGCTCACGTCTCCGCGAAGGCTCCCTTTGATAGGTCATCGGCAGCATTTGATCAATCACAAACTGACTTTGCTTGTTATCTCCATTGAAATGAGACTAGAGTGCTGTGAGCGTGTCAAAACGTACTGTGTGATGTAAACGTGTTGAAACGCATGTTGCTTATCATGCTAGCACTATGCTGTACTTTTCACTTGTGGTGTCCGAATTCGACAGACCGGTGGGTTAAATTCTTTCGTGAACTCAGAACGTCGGAGGGCCGCGCTCCCGTACCCACCACTCAGCGAGGCGGGGTCCCCCTCCGCGCCTGGCGCCCTACAGGTCCCCGCCCCAGCCCCACGACTCATAATGGGCGCGACGCCCGGACATCCAAGCAAAAGAGCGCGGGGCCCGGGCAGAACATCTCCACCGTGTCATCGCTCCAATGACTGATTCCTTGTATAACGATTTCCGGGAACCACCTCACCCACACCCTGGGCGGGTGCTATACCCTTCTCCAAAATTTTCCAAACCCCGTGATGGGTGTCCCATTCAAGTCTAATCAATAGACTGGGGAACTTACCTTACAGCCACCCCGCGAAGTGCGCGATGATGTAAGTGCTTACTCAGTGGTGCCTGCAGTGAAGTTACCATAAAATCGTGCTCCGTATGTGGCACGGGTTTGATTCTGGCGTTCAACGTATCATGCGATTTGCCCGAGCTAACATGTTTTCCTCTGTTTCGAATTTTCCCTGCAGGACCAAGCTAACGAAATTCGGTGGAGCCCCCGCCTTGCGCCTAATGATTCTCCGCTCGCAAAACATGGCCCCCGCCGCTCGCCCTTGGTCGGAAATTCCCGGGCACACGGCCCTCCGACGTTCTGAGAATGCGCAATGCAACGCCAAATGCCCCGTTTTTACTGTATCGCTGCTGCTGTTTTTCATCGCAGCAAATTTTCACCCGCTGCTGCAGCGATCTGGCGGCGTCAGCGATTTAGTTCATAGTGCATAGCCTCGCATGGCTGCAGCGACCAACTGCAGTCAAAACGTAGTCTAAATTGCTGTTTTCACCAGCTTTTTTTCCTTGGCAGCTCGTGCAATAAAGGTTCGATTCCTCAAAACATCCCGTTGATATATTCGGACCATGCATGCCAGACCCATCAGCGCTAACTTGCAGTCGTTGAAGAAACTGTTGAATTCGAATTTCATAATTTTGAGCCTGTGTTTGAAATCCAATTTCTGCAATGAAGCGGTATGCTCATCGCTTTTGAACTGAAAAAAAATTTCTGGACTGCGCTGATTGTCATTTTTTCATTGTGCTAACCTCCAGTCGTTGAATGAATTCTAGAAAAAAAAACCGTTACTCGTAAAGCTCCTCAGACGTCGTATATTTACAACCCTGCTGAGTAGGTTTTTATCACTAAAGGATAAATGTTAAGCGAGGAAAATCGCCGTCGGGGAGTGATACCATCATATCGTCCATCACTGGACGAGGGATCGCCGCGACGCTGCTTGGCGGGAAAAATTGCGCGCGGGAAAACGAAGGGAGAGTGGCTATTGATCGCGCAATTTTTCCCGCCAAGCAGCGTCGCGGCGATCCCTCATCCAGTGACTGACGATACCAACGATTGCCTCGGCGTGATCGACTTCGGTTGGTCATGCCGACGCCAGCCAGCAGCCGGCAGCCCCGGGTTTTCTCCCTGCCTCGTTGTGCATTTCGCGTTTACTTTTCCATTTCAAACCTGTATTTGTCTCTCCAGCTTTAATTTGGAAAAGTCCATCACCCTAACAGTAATTGTTTCCAGGGCTCGCATCCAAGGGCCGCACGCCGAAGCATCGTATAATGAGAGCGACTGTACATTCTGTCATCCCTGAAGACATTCGAAGTGAGTTGATTCAATTTATTTTCGTTCTGTATACATTTGAATTTTCTGTGCACGCCTATATTGAACTATCCGTTTTTTCTTACAGCGATGTGCTTACGGCTTGAATTTTTGGATGCCTCGTATGTGAAAAGGCGTGCAACAAACTGAGCGTGGTGTAGTGACACACAATACGTGCGCCTTTACGCGAGAGTTTTAATATCCCGCTAGAACTGCTGATTTTTCAGCATTCCCTCATAATTCGTTCCCAGTTGATGGAAAAATGCATTTAGGAAATGCAGCTCCAATTTGTAAATTTTTTCTTTGCACCTTTTGTGTGAATGGAGCACACGAATGATTGAAGGCAGCATACACGCTCGCAAACATAGTCGAGAGAACAGCATGGATAGGTCTGCTCGGCCCCTACTATGTCGTCAACGACGTTTGAAGCGCTGAAAACTGTCCAGGGGTGCGTTCCAAGAACGTTTCCACGATTCCGTGGGAGGAAAAACAACCTTCCGATGGAAAAATTTGCTTCCCATGGATGCGAATAATAACTGAACATTGCTCCCACGTGGCTGTGGCTACGTTTCCATGGACGCGTTTTGCCATGGGAACGTTTTTGGAACGCACCCCAGGATGACTGTATTTAAGCATTCCTGTCTCGCAAGCCAGTATTTCCCCAATCCTTCAAGTAATAGAATGAGAATTGATACTTAGGAGAACATGAGATAATTGAGAGTGATAGCACTATCAAAATGGAGTGCACGAGAGAAATAGCTTGAATTACCCGGAGTTAACATGTCTAAATGCCTATTACTCTCCCCCACTTTTGAGAATGCCGCTCTACTCCGGCTGACTTTTGGAACGGAAGATTTTGTCGGTGATCTAACATGTTATTTTCAGGTGAATGAAGTTATTTGTCTCGTGCACTCCCATTTGATAGTGTTATCACTCTAACTTATCACATGTTTTCTCAAGTTTCATTTCTCATTCTCGTACTCGAAAGGGTGGGAAAATACTGGCGTGCGAGACAGGATTGCTCAGATATTGTCATCCTGGATGGTTTTCAGCGCTTCAAACTCCGTTGAAGACATGGTAGGTGCCGTGCGAGCTCATGATGGTGAGCTGCCTTTAAGGTATAACCGAATGCTGAGAATCCTGTTCCACTAGATTTAGATTTTCGCGTGAAGGATTGTGTGAGTACACCACGCGCTTTCTATTGAACGCCGGGCGGGCTGCCATGAGGGGCTTCTCATCGGAAAGAGCCTGTCCTGAGCTTCTTTTAATCTCCTGTAAGAGAGCAGAGAGGGGTATTGTGCACCACTATTTTCGTGTCTTGCAGTTTGAGGAAACAAGATGCCCATATGTCAATATGTTTATTTTTGTGTAGGTGGACGCCGTAAACGGAGCGTTTTTGTAGAGAAAACTTCATATCCTAAGAGGTGCCGATTGCAACAGTGGCCGTAAAATAAAGTTCGCGGTGATGTACATGCAGAATCTGTTGAAAAAGCTACGCCTATTTTATTGATTTGCTGCGAAAGCCCTAAAAAAACTGTCACGCTTCTTTCAAAAAGCAGTAAATTTAGATGGAAATGGTCGTAATGTCGCAGTGAAATATGAATGAGAGATGACTAGGGGACTGACTCGGTTATCGAAAGGGTTTTGAGTGAACAGACGAGAGTTTTAATCCTTTTCGTTATCGATTTACTCGGAAACTGCTCGGTTTCTTTTCCTCATGCCGAATTCTGGCCAACAGCAAGATCAGCCCACAACCGGTGCCGAAGGCTGCACCGTCCATTTTGGGTTTCAAGTGATTTCAAGATGATCTTTTTTCTTGGTTTCGCGGTTGCACCGATGTTGCATTTCTCACCGCCGAACAAGAGTCCCCATGCGATAGTTCAAGTTTACTGACAATGTGGTTGCATCGGTATTATAGGCGTGGCTTCCGATGTGTGTAGTGTAATTGCACCATAAAAGAATAATTTACCGCTGTTATGGCAATAAAAACCGCTCGAGATTTTTTCTTGAGTTTTTTGTTGTGGGCTCGATTATGAGGATATCAGTTTTGAAGCGGAGTTGAAGGAAATTTCTTCCACGTCGGCTTTCGGGATAATTTTGAACTAGCACAATAATATTTAATTGCTTTTAGTTGTGAAAGGACATTCATTAGCGAGTTTTTTCCAAAATTTCATCACCTTACATCATTGAAGACCGAAAATTTAGATCCGCTTATCCCATATTCTAGTAGACACATTTATTTGCCTAGGACTGAATCCGATTGGATGAAGATACATAAAGTGGAGCAACAAAAGTTGTGACGGAGAATGACGAAATTCAGCCGAGAGCGAGAAGCTGTGAATCTTGCTGAAATGGACGTAGTTTACTGTTTGCAGGATTTCATTGTCTGCCTGATGTCAGTCGTCTAGTGTTTCTCGCAGCAAAACGATGAAGGCATAAAAGTTCAACCGACATGGGATTCGATTTCGGATTTGAGTGACAACGACGCCACCATAGTGTTCAGCGCCACAGAAAACCTCTAAGCTCACTAAGGATTTCACTTGGGCGTTCCGCAAGTTGAGCGAAGTGGAGTACAGGGCGAGAATGCCCATGCTACGAGTAGTAAAAACTGCTAGTGTTCCCGACCTAATCCTATATCTGAAAGAGTTATAAGCTCAAAACCATCGGTGGCAGTACGAAATTGACGTCCTACATAATGCCACCGTCTCAATTTACCCCCTAACAAGCTCTTGATGAGTTATAGGAGGAGTTATGAGCAAAAAGTAAGATAGTAGTGAACCCTCGGGGGCCAGCGGGACCTTGCCTCGTCTATCCGCAGCAGTAGCGAAACGCAATAAGCTTGAACAGGGTGGTAATTGAGCAGAGGCTAGCCTCACAGGAGTGACACTAGGGTTCGTATCCCCTTCACTACGACACTAGAATTTTGTGAAACCTTCAAATTGTGGTGAGCGCGAAGCGCTCACCAGATTTGGCTTTGATTCGCCATCGCGCAACCCCTGATCTCAGTAACAGGGTCCAGAGTAAACGTAGGAAGACCGTTCTTTTTGCATTTAATATAATTTAGAAAGCTGAAGAAATGTTCAAAAAATGGTGCGGAATGGTTACCTGAGATTCGAGAAAAAGTGTCAAAACCACGTCATTTTGGTCGAAAAAATGTTCATCTCCTTTTTTTTCAGTTGGCGTTCACGATCTTGTTGGAACACTTATCGTTGAGCTAGAGAGCTCATTTTTGGCCAGGGAGCTGGTTATGTTTGCACCTAGCTCCTGTCAAATTTTGAAGTTGGTAGCTCAAGTTTTGCGGAACCTCAAAATTGAGGGTTAAGAAAGACAAAAACACGTAAACATGTTATTATAAGCCATCAGACGTTTACTCATTCGTAAAAATGAACTAGTGAAATAAACACCGTTTTTGATAGGCTTTTGCTCAGAGGCCGGATTCATCAAAGCATTTTCAGCGGTAAGTTAGCGTTATCGGCTAACCGCGATCGTTATCAGTAAGTCAGCAACCCTAAAAATAACTGATAACGGTTGCGGTTAGCCGATAAAGCTAACTTACCATGGAAAATGCTTTGATGAATCCGGCCTCAGGATTGAACGCTCCCTGAGACGGGGCAACGCTTCAATCAATACGGCGGGATCTCGGAAGTACTTTGTGGAACGCCACACTGTGTGACTCAGAAGTGCGCCACAGAACGCCGTAGATAGTGTGCGGTACCCTAGTAGGAGTGCGCAAGACGCCGTAGAGAGTGTGCGGGACCCAAGTTGAAGTGCGCAGGACGCCGTATAAATTGTACGTGGCTCCAGTGGGAGTGCATCGGACGTCGTAAAAAGTGTGCGGGACATCAGTGGGAGTGAGCAGGACGTCATATAAAGTGTGCAGGACATTAGTGGTAGTGTGCAGGACGTCAGAGAAAGTGTGCAGGACATCGATGGGAGTGTGCAGGACGTCATAGATAGTGTGCAGGTCATCACAGGTCATCAGTGGGAGCCCGCCGCCGTCATAGTTCGTCGTAGAGTCGGAGACGTCATAGAAAGTGTGCAGGCCATCAGTTGGAGTGCGCAAGACGTCATAGAAGGGGGGGGGGGCAGGGCATCAGTGGGTTTACTTTGAATTAACACCACCAGCCATAAATAATGTTAGAAAGGAAACCTTTAGGAAAAATAAATGAAATTCCTGAAAGTTTAGGTTCCTGGCAAAAGTAAAGAATTGGCATGGCCATTTTTTCGCAAAATTAGAAATATACTCCGTTAAAAAGGGAAGGTAAAGAAAAATGGAAAAAGTTTTGAAATATTCCTGAGAAAGATTTGGCGTAGAATAATTTTATTTTTAGGAAATGTAGTGAAATAGTTGAAAGTATGATTTGGCAGTCGAGTTTGAACCAACTATTGATAAGAGTTGTGCGAAATGAGAGATCGCATTGTATAAACTTATCCGTAGAACATATCGAAGCAAAATCACGCGTGATATGGAACAAACAGTTGATTTTACTTCACTTAAAACGTGAAGGCCGCGGCATTCCAGCTCCCGAACGAGCTTTTACTGCTTGCCTTATCACGCGTGATTTAGCTTCGATATGTTCTACGGATAAGCTCATACAATGCGATCTCTCGTTTCGCACAACTCTTGTAAATAGTTGGTTCAAACTCGACTGCCAAATCATACTTTCAACTATTTCACTACATTTTCCAAAAATCGAATTATTCTACGCCAAATCGTTCTCAGGAATATTTCAAAACTTTTTTCATTTTTCTTTACCTTCCCCTTTTAACTGAGTATATTTGTTATTTTTTCGGAAAAATGGCCATGCCAAATCTTTACTTTTGCCAGGAACCTAAACTTTCAGGAATTGAAACTGGTAGCAGGTGAAACTGGCGTGTCTTCATGGTTTCGCTCACAGATTATTTTCGTTAAAAGTTGTAGTGATATGGATTTTTAGAATGACATTGGAAGCTAGCTTCAGCATGAGAAGTTTCCCTTAGTGTGCGTTCTGTAATTAGTTCTGTGAAATGTGATAATTTGTTCAAATGTATTGCGTTTGTTTGGTACTCCGACTTTGTTGAATGAGCCATTTGTTTTGAAAATTTAATCATTGTCTATGAAATTTCGATTAGTTGGTTAGTAACTCTATAAGATTTATAGTGAATTTATAGTGAATTATTTACTTTTGTTGCCTGGTAAAACCTGGTTGATAAAATAATGAATATGTAAGTAGAGAATTCTTCTGTCGGTACAGCATGATGAGCGACCATCATGAGCACGGTGAAAATGGTTCACGCTTCAATAAACTGAATGAAAATGGTTGCTCAGGATGAGCCATCATTTTGCATCTTCGAAACGCGAAAACCTCTCAATTTCGACCACAAACAGTGAAGCTCAAGTTGAGCTCAACAGTTTATGTCATTTTTTCTCCACTTTCGCCATCCCCTCGCGATCTGATTGCATTTTGAAGCTCAGCATCCTGTATAACAAGAAATTTGCCAAATTTGGCATGAACACTGAAGCTGGAGATGAGCCACATTGCAATGAAGCTCGAATTGAGCTTCATTGTTCATGCTAAAATTCAGAAAATTTAGCGTTATACTGGACGCGAACCTTCAAAATGCTATCAGATCTCGAGGGGATGGCGAAAATGGAGAAAAAACGGCATTTAGTAGAATACCAGAGATTTTAGTGAAACACTGGAGAATTCTAGAAGATTACTGGAGAATTTCGGCAAATTACGTTAGAATTCTAGCAGAATGCTAGGAAATTTTGCCAAAATTTCTCCCTTTTTTGCCAAATTTCTCTGGTAATCTACAAAATTTTGGTGGTAATCTCTAGACCTGAGTGAGACCGCTTAAATTCTTCACTTCGAAATTTGGACAACTTACGACCCCCCATAAAATTTCAGATTTTCAAAATTCTGAAAAAAAATTAAGATTCTCCATGAAATTCCCCACAAACTGATACCTAACACCCCGCCCACCACCTTAAAATCACGAATAAAATCGCCTAAAACACGTTTTGCCGTTGTCAAAAACCGTTTTCCAGAACCGCGCCTTCGGCCAAAATTGGACAACGGTAATTTTTTTTTCAAAAAAGCAATTTTAACAACCTAAAGGTAAAATTTCCATCTTTGGCCTACCTTCTACTCACTACCACGATTTCGCTCGGAAACTCCTCAATTCAGAGCATTCCGGAGCAAGGGGTGTTACTTACCACTGCGGTGAGCAGTTGAAAATACCGCGCTCCAATACCAAGCCGCGTTCGCCGCCTGCGGTGGTTTCGCGGGCACTGTTGCGCCACCCCCTCTCCCACCCGCGCTCGCGCACCTTCTGTTTGAACAATACTAGTTGGGAATCAAACTTTTTTTGAACTGTGAAGGTTTGCACACACAGAAAAGGGTTCCACCCACCCGGAAGTCTCGATGCAATCCTAGTTGGGGGTTTCTTATCCGTCAAAATGTGGGCTTCTGCCGGTATCTGCTATTTGATAGTGCTATTAGTCATTGTTCTTACAGTAACTCCATCAAAATGCTTAGAAAATTGACAGTGTATATATTCATTCTTCCCGCGTATCCCGAGTGGCCCCATCTAACTAGATTTGCACTCAGGTGTCGTGAAGCCTTATGATCAGTGAGCTGTTATAGAGAGTCCAAAACGTCCCCGAATAATGCTCGGCATACGCCAGAGTTTTGCCCATTCCGAGGTTGGAATGCATTAAAAGCAAGGAAACGATTTTTTTCCTCACCGTACTACAAAAAATTCCTATCAGCTGAAGCTAGCCTACTGCGTCATTTTTAAATCATTCCTTTGTTTTTTGTTAGCTTACTGCACGATCAAGATTACGACAAAACTTAATGCAAGCAAGGAACAAGTATTCTAATTACTTTTTTCTCAATACAGATGTTGTTGCTCAAGGGCAACTCAAGACTACACTCCTCGAGGCTAATCAGTCGGATAAGAAGTGCAGTAACTACTTTTATGAAAATCTAGGTTGAAATATACTTATTTGAAATTTTTGACCACAAAAGCTGTTTAACTTTTTTCAGGACCTAAGGGGGACGTAAAAGTTTCGAACATTTTTCGAAAATTTCGATTTCCAAGGGAGCGGGACGTAGCTTCGTCGAGGTCCTGGACAACGGTTCGCCTGACCCTGTCCACAGGTTACTAGGGGTTCGCCAGAGTCTACCTGCCGGGAACCTCATGCAATTGCTGACCGTCTATATCCGGAACGGCTCTAATAAGGTCACCCCAGCTGCCTTCGGCATGTTTGAAATGACCCTGCACACGTTCTCTGGGTGCGGGACTCCCCCTCCCCCCGAGCCGTGGGGCCCATCCCATCAAATGCCAAAAATTATCCCTCGGCTTTTGAGCGATCTTTTAGAGGTGACTTGAAGTCACCATCTAGGACCGGTCTCGAAATAACGAGCGAGCACTCGGTGAGATGAATCGCCTTTTATACCCTTCGGTTTGTTTACTCTGACAAGGGAAGTATACAAAGCGTACGTCGGATCTGCCAAAACGACTAGGATCGTTAGTATATATTGTGGCTCAATAGTGAAACTGCGCAGTATCCCGCCCCGAGCTGCAGGTTCCAAGGAATTGCAAGCTTTAAAAGGTCGTTTTTTGTGCTTTTTGTACTTCCCAAAATGCGCATTAGTCTTCGTAAACCCCGGAAACGGACCTCATAAATGTGTTCAGCGCCCAAAACTACCCGCCTGAGCACAGTTTGGGTGAAGGCACATTTTCCATACTTTGTCCAGACTGACAGCGTTTTAGACTGCGGATTTTCGGTTGGGCGTTTACTTATACCGATTAGAGAGCTTTGGAAGCGTTTTAGAAAAATGTTCCCGATTTGACTTAAAATTCTCCCAGGAATGTTTTTGGGGGCGCTGATCGCGGATCTGTGGTTCATTCGTCGATTTTCCTAAGTTTTCGGCTAATTTCCTTCGAAGCTTCCCAACCGGGGAAAAATTCGAGGGAAAAACGCCACTCTGGAGATTTCCGGATTTCTTCGATAGATATGTCTCAAAATCATTCTCTGAGGGTTATTTGCAGTGCTAAACACGAATCTGGAGTCCACTTATCGATTTTTTTTTGCAGATTACGGTAGATTACGGTGGGTATACGGTAGATTGATCGAAATCTCAGATTTTACTCAAAATTTGTATACGGGGGTTATTCGGGGTGGAGAATACGAATTTAGCGTCCCTTTGTCGATTTTCAAAATACAAAGGTGGGTTTTGACCCCTAAATGACATGTTACCTACCGTTTCCTACAGTAAACCTCAAAATTTCGACAAATGGACTCCAGATTCGTGTTCTCCACCCTAGATTACGCCTACATACAGCTTTTGAGCCAAATCCGAGGGAATTTTTTGAAACCCCAAAAAAATGCCTGATGGGTAGGTACCCTTGCCTCTTCTCGAGGGTTTAAAAAGGCTCATAACATTTTTGACCTGCATCTCGGGGCGGGATACTGCGCATTTTCACTACTGAGCCAGAAGAGATACTAACAATACTAGTCGTTTTGGCAGATCCGACCTACGCTTTGTATACTTCCCTTGTGAGCATATTACTGATACCGGAAAAGAACTTCATTCTCAACAAGTTTTCGACATGTTCGCATGTATAGTGTAAGATGAAAACGTCAAAGTCTTTGTCACAGTTGGTAGATGCGCTGGTTACAATTCACCAGTGATCACGAGAAGACCGATTTTGCCACTTTACAAGGGAGTGCAGGATGCATTGTCCAGTGAATAACGGCTACACAGTTCGAACCAATAACACTGACGACATCTTCCACACTCTTTGTATGGCCTACCCATTCTACACGTGCCCACTCTTCACGTGACATCAGGCACGGACCTGAACTTTGTGCAGGTGCGTTTTATACCTTCCGGTTTGTTTACTCAGAGTATACTTGGCGGGGGTTGGCGGCAGATACGCAGCAGGGCCAAAGTTACTACTAAAAGACGCGGCAGGTTCGAGGTTCGCGGTAGGTTTCCGGCAGAATCGCGGTAGGCACGAGCTTTGCTGTAGGTTCGCGGCGAGTTTTCTCAGAGATGATACCGGTTCTAGGGGTCTCAAAGCCACTGAACAAATCCAGCCATCCCATTGGCTCGTTCTCGGTTCATTAAAGAGCTAGAAGTCTCAAACTCTGGCTGTGAATAGTACTTTAGAAAAGATTCGAGATAAATCCCATAAGGACAGGACCTACAGGAACAATTTCTCTCATAACTGACAGATGAAGGTCCGGAAGAGATTCTAGTCCTTTTCGACGATAAAAACGACACATTGGTATGCTTCCTGTCCAGTGATGAGAGGTGGTATGTTGTTCTCCATAAAAGGTTGTCCCACAAAATGTCGCGCAGTTTCTTCCATGTTAACCGAAAATTCTCCTAGATTGTATGATACTATAGCAAGTACGAAGAATGGTATCAGAGAATTCTTTTTCAAGTAGGATCAGGAATGCTGCGAATCCTTCAAAAATGAGTCCTTTATATGGAAGGAAACAACTTTTTTTCGATCTTGACCACCTCCGGACTTGGTACATTTATGGATCCCATTCTGGCATATTGACACAACTCCTCAGCATACTCTGGGGATCAGATTTTGCGAGCAGCCAGATAGTAGGGTAGAGAACGTTTGCACCCTAATTCCACTACAATAATGTTTTGTGAGAAGCTCCAAAATGGCTGCAGTGCGTCTCTATTGGAGACATGCATGTAAGGCGGGCTGACATTTCATTTCATTTCATTTTTCGCTTGCAAATTTTACGAAAACCAACAGGAAACGGAACGACTGCTTATATTGAAAGCATGCCTAGTTTTGAATATAACATTAAAAGAAGCACACGAGACGAATTACGTTGATCTCACGGTTGTCGCGCTTTGCAAAGTGTTCAGAAGCTTCAGATCAGAAGGAGAACCTCGCATTAGTTATTGGGAATTAGACGCGATCTGATTGTAGCATGGTTTCAACCGAGATGTTAGAGGTGACATCTCAGGACAAGCAAGCTTCATTGCTAGTAGAGATTTGGGTGAGAATAAAACAACTCTCCACCTTGTATGCCTTGTATGAAGTGTATTAGGTTCATCCGCGTAGACTAGTAACAGTACAAATGCTCTTTTATCAAGTGGGATCCTTGGTGATTCATCGACCCTCCCGACACTAACAGGTATCGGGCTAATTTCATCAACAAAATTCCTAGTAATATAGTGGTGCGTTCACTGTAGTTCTCCATATCCACCATACAATGAATGTTATGCATGAAACGTCACCAGTACACCACTCGGTTGAAAACGGTGCGCATCAAATACAGAGCACGAATGAGAGTGTAAGGTTCCTTTTCTCCCAAGCAAAAGCAGAGCGGTATACAGCCACAGGTCGGCACTAAAAAACATAGTGCCGACGCAATCCCGTCAGGCTGTAATAGACTGCCGGTATAAATAGCTTGCCTGAGTAAGACCTAGAGAGGATGCCGCCCGCCGTTCTGCCCCCGACCACTGACCCTTGACCCGTCTCCATAGTTCACCCTAATTAGTCTGATTTCCCTTATCTGCTATCCCCATCTTAGCTCCTGCTTGCCGCCCATGTGCTACCTCAATAACTTTGTATTCTATGATGTTTATTTAATGCTTGTATAATAAATGATTGTTATCGAGTCTCGTTACGACCGCGTGAAACGAAGGAGATCGAGTGTGTCAAACTCTGTGTTGAGAGAAAATGAAGGGTGACAGGTACACTAGAGTGAGGATCGAATATTCGAGTTCGAATAAATATTCGAATTTTTCGAACGAATTTTTATTCGAACTTTCGAATATTCGAAAAGTGTGAATATTCGAACATTATTCAAATTCGACTATTCGCAAAAGGTGGAAATTCGAACATTATTCAAATTCGACTATTCGCAAAAGGTGAAAATTTGAACATTATTCGAATTCGACTGTTCGCAAAGGTGAAAATTCGAATACTATTCGAATTCGACTATTCGGAAAAGGTTAATATTCGAATATTATTCGAATTCGACTATTCGGAAAAGGTGAATATTAGAATATTATTCGAATTCGACTATTCGGAAAAGGTGAATATTCGAACATTATTCAAATTCGATTATTCGCAGAGGTGAATATTCGAACGTTATTCGAATTTTTAATACCCGAGCTGATTTAACAAAAAATATGAAAATCAGCTCTAATGTATAAAAGAATCGACATACCTTTCAAGACTGAATTCATTTTATTCACTACTCCATTGTTCCATTTTTCCGAGAGCTAAATTTTTTCCCCACACCGTCTGATGAGGCTACCAGGACGGTTCTAACAGGGGAGCCACATGGCAATCAAACTTGGCCACGCCCATTTTTTCATGCCGCCGCGCAATGATAACACCAACCATAGCTTCGTTAGGTGGAGCCATGTTGTACTCCACCAACCTTCACCCCTGGGCAGTGAAGTGGGGAACCTTCACCATTGGGAGAACCGGTGACAACCAATGAAACGCCCCGATAAAGAATTAAAGTGACCCAACACTCATGCAAGTCATTTTCAAGATTGGGTGGGTGTCACTGCCGCTTTTTCGTCCATAACCTTTTTGTGCTTGGAGATAGAATTCTGCGTCAACTTCCAGTTTGGAAGCATATTTTCTCGATCCTCCAGCCTAATTCATTTTACGAAACACTGGTTTTTCGCCTATAACTCTTTAACCTTTGGAGATAGGGTTTTGGTGAACGTTGTTTTTGAAATCTACGTAAAATTCTGAATCGAATGACATATCGGGTTCCAAACTTTGCTTGCTTCATGAGCCAGCCGAGGTGGAGCCGAGCCCCGTTGTTGGCTCCGGCAGAACTCCGCGTCTCTGATAGAGGCGAGAGTACCCTATGGAAATAACTATGGAGCTCGGCTCCACCGACCTGGCTGGCTTATGTGGCAAGCAAAGTTAGGAACCCGATATATCATTCGACGCCGAATTTTACAGAGATTTCAGAAACAACCCTCACCAAACCCTATCTTCAACGGTTAAAGAGTTATAGGCCAAAAACCGGTGTTTGGTAAAATTAGTTAGTCTGAAGGATCGAGAAAATATTTTTCCAAACTGGAAACGCTATTCGATGCAGAATTTTATGTGGATTCCGTAAACAATCTTCACGGAACGGCTGTCCTTTAGGGTAAAAAAGTTATGGACGAAAAACTGATTGCTTTTAGTGAAAGAAACGTTAATTCATAAATTGAAATCGGCTGAGAGATTGGGAACGTATTTTCTCAAATTGAAAACATTATTTGACGCAAAATTTAATGAAGATTTCGGGAAGAGCTCTGTTCAAAGATCCATCTAAAAGGGTAAAAATGGTATAAGCGAAAAACAGAGTTTTTCAAAAATCGCTTGAAGAAATTTTCCGACAAATTTTGACTCCAAGACAGCTTAAAGGAAATTTATCATGACTTACACAGATCTTTTCATTAAGAACAGTGATTTTCTGAAGGAGGTCATCTAACGGAAAAAATGTTGTTTCAAAATTAATGATTAAAAATAAAAATCCATTGAATGCAAGAAAAAGAGGATTAAGAAAACGTCAAATTTTGAAGTTGCAAATCTATGGGGAACCCTCACCATTCCCCGCTCAGGTATCCTAAGCAACCTTCACCTCTCGGACCGTTGTCTCCACCCCAACGAACCTATGACACCAACCCGGGTTTTTCCTTCCCTTCCGAAATCGTTGCGGCGCGGAGAAATATGGGTGGCCAAGTGGCCGCGATAACAACCTTTGGGGTGCTAAGCACAGATTTGACATCTGTTTCCGGTGTTACGGAAGGTTGCGGCACAGTGCCGTGGTTTGTCGACGTTTTAGATTTGGCCGTGCTATCTCGCCAGTCAGGTCACTTGTCCACTGCATATGGTCACACCGATTTCTTCGCGCCGCAACCCTTCTTGCAGGGGAGGAAACCCCGGATTGGTGCTATAATTTCGCGGCGGCACGGAAAAATGGGCGCGCCCTAGTGGGATGGCAATTGGTACTTAACCCCCCCCCCCCCTTCTAGTTATAGCACCGATTTGTCTAAAACTTCGCCAAGATGCTTTTCTGAGCTGTGGATTGAGAATCTCTGATCCTTTTCGCAATTTTTGAAGGATTAATGGTTCAGACAAAAACGCGCTCCACGCTCCGCTGAAAGCCGCCAGCGGGATAGTGGCCGTGGAGAGCAAAATCCGAAGTTTTGTCGCCCACGGTAGTAGCTATCGCGGGGGCAGTAGCGACTGTCGTGGGCGAGTAGCTGCTTCCTGCCCTGGTGATAAGCCCCTCTGAGCTTTTTGTTTTCAAAAATATACTCACGCACCGGTGCATGACGCGGCCGCACGCCAACACGCCACCCGGCCAGTGTACCGAGCACCAACTGGTGCCACCAGCGATTGGGCAGGGCCTTCAGCGTCCAGCGAAACCGCGAAATTGGGCAATTGAACAGAAGGCATTGCCTTCATCCGAGTCCTGGCTCCAAACCGCGTCGTATGCCTCCCTTGAGAAGGTTTAGGGGTAGGTGCTCTAGGCAAAATTTCAGTCATATCGGAGACTTTAACGATATAATTACCCTATACTTACCGTGATCTTTCGAAGTACCGAAAGTGGACCTCTTATTCATGTTCAGCACCTCGAATAAGCTCCTTAGGCTAAGTTAAAGCGGAAAAGTTGATTTTGTAGCATTCTTTGCGTTGTAGCCCGTACAGGTTTAGAGATGAGTCGTGCCTTATTAATTTCATTTGTAGGTGGAAATAAAGCTTTAGAAGAAGAATTCAACTTGTTATTGCCGCTCACTTCATAGTTGCGTGATATTGCTATGGATGCTTAAATTATTCGTCATTCGAATATTCGAATTTCGAATATTTGTTCGTTCAAAATAAAAAATGAACGAATTTATTCGAAATTCGTTCGTTCGAAATAAAAAATGAACGAATTTATTCGAAATTCGTTCGTTCGAAATAAAAAATGAACGAATTTATTCGAAATTCGTTCGTTCGAAATAAAAAATGAACGAATTTATTCGAAATTCGTTCGTTCGAAATAAAAAATGAACGAATTTATTCGAAATTCGTTCGTTCGAAATAAAAAATGAACGAATTTATTCGAAATTCGTTCGTTCGAAATAAAAAATGAACGAATTTATTCGAAATTCGTTCGTTAGGTCTCATTTTAACCCATTCACGACCGCGTGTCCCACCGGTGGGACACGCGTTGACTACCACTTCGGACCGCGAATCCCACCGGTGGGACTCTGTTTTCAAAAATCGATTTCTCCACCGCAAGAAGGAATTTCTAAACCTTCTCATGGTCAATGTATTTACCTATCCTAGAGTCGACTATAAACTTCGTGGTCCGCTGGCAGCTTCGCCACTACAATATATCTAACCCTTCGAATGCAGCAAGGTCAAAAACCGCAATTATGAGTACAGATCGCATTTTTACAACCACTTAATGGCGATTTTTTCCCATTACTCGAGAAACAATCCCTACTTATAGAAGTAATCAGATCGTAAAGCTCTATATAATAAATCACAGAAATATGATTACTGATATTGCTCACCATTTCCGCGTAGAGAATCGGCTTTTCTTTTGCCCGTATGTTGTTCACAGAAATTTTTATGCAAATATCACCATCATTGAGATCACTAGGGCCTTTCTTGAAAGTCCTGCTTGGTAACTGTTGGTGTACCATCGTAGACCGGGGCTCCAACTTCGATGAAAACTACCTTGGAGAGAGGCGGACGAGAAAAATGGGGACGAGCCAGAGCAGAAAACGAGTGAAAACTTAAAAATTGGTTATTACACTAATCATTCCTTGTCAATTTGTAGTATTTATACTATTTCCTACGTCTGAATGTAAAAAACAAGTATGCTTTTCACAAGAAATCTCTTTGTAGAAGGCGCCGAACGGAGGGGTGAAGGGGTGGCCTAGAAAAAAATGGCGAAGATCTAAAAAAAAAGTCATTTTTAACAGCATTACCAGTCAATATGAAAATCGAGGAGTACTTTCTACGTCTAGATGTCAAGAAAATTGCTAAAAATGTTTACTACAAAAAAACTCTCCTCGGCATGCGATAGACCTCAAGAGCGAGGGAGTAGCTAAAGCAAAATTAGTGCAAATCTGAAAAAATATCATTTCACTAAGCATTTCCTGTCAATTGAAAAACAGAAGAATGTCTATTATGGTAATCTACGATAATTAATGTTTCGAAATGCTAGAATTCATCGAACTCAGGTGATTTGTGGATGGTCTTATCTACACAGTCAAAAATTTAGAAGGCCATTTCTCTGGAAGGAAAGAGTTATGGAAGCCGAAGCTTTGGCATCATGTTTTTGACGTCGAAAGTCGTACAATAAACAAAAAAACGAGAATCGATTTTTTGGTGGCGTGCCATTCGAGCAAAAGTGGCCCACCGGTGGGACACTGTATACGGTGACGCAATATTGCACGCGGTCCGAACGTGCAGCCACCCAAAATAAGGCGTGGTCGTGAATGGGTTAAAAAGTCCTCACTCTAAGGTACACCTTATTGACGTTCATTATCCCATGTGGTCAAGGAAATACACGCCGAAGGGATGAAACGTTACAGGAGGAAAGAACTTATAGTGTATGGTATGAAATGAGAGCGATAAACGGAACTCAACGCTGCAGCTGGGACAACCTGCTCAGACAATGGGGTGGACCGACCGCGAGCGAAAAATCGCTTCTCGTACCGACCGCGTGCCACTATCGTACTGACCGCGTGCAAAAAATGTATTCCGTACGGAACGCGGGCATTTGCGTACTGACCGCGAAAACGAAATAGTGCACGCGGTCGATACGCCTGAGCTC
Source organism: Aplectana chamaeleonis (assembly GCA_029168955.1). Classification (NCBI taxonomy): domain Eukaryota; kingdom Metazoa; phylum Nematoda; class Chromadorea; order Rhabditida; family Cosmocercidae; genus Aplectana; species Aplectana chamaeleonis. The sequence continues at coordinate 237,574 of JAPDOI010000521.1, forward strand.
CGTACCAACCGTTTGCGATTTTCCATGGAGGCGTACTAACCGCGCGCAGTGATCTCTGCGCGCGGTCAGTACGAAACATGACTTTTCGCTGCGGTCGGTACGTGATCACACGCAGTCAGTACGCAAGAGCTCGCGTTCAGTACGCAGGAAAACTGGTGGGTGAGGTCAGTTTGTCAGTCCGCGCCGTCGGCACGGATGTGTTCGCTACGTACAAGCGTGCAGTACGCAATCGCCCGCGTTCAGTACGCAAGCAATTTTATAGGCGAGGTCAGTTTGTCAGTCCGCGCGGTAGGCACGGATGTGTTCGCTACGTACAAGCGTGCAGTACGGAATCGCCCGCGTTCGGTACGCGAGCAATTGCGGAGGCGAGGTCGTTTTGTAAGTTTGCGCTGCCGACACGCAATCGCACGCATTTTGTAAGCAAGTGAACCCGTGAGTGTGGTATACGCAAATTCACGTGCTTAGTAAACAACGAAATCTCGAGCGTTTGCACATTTAGCCTATCGATTCTTCAGAGGCAGGGTTTTCCCTGAGAAGTTTTGACCTTGTTGTTCCGGTAGAGAGTCAGATGGGTTGGTCTCTGTGACAGCTGCATTTTTGGAACTGAGAATCCGACGAGAATCGCTGAAATGGAGCAACACAATTTTATTCACACATCTGGCTTCATCTATCCCAAGCCTATATTTCGTTTTCTTCAAAACAGTTCGTGCTCTTGAAAAAATCGCTATTCGAGGATGGAGCAACAACATGAACTGGCGGAGTGATTTCAATTATAGCCGGTTTTGAGCTGTTTTGTGTGTTTTTGTCCTGGGCTCTTGCTGACTTTCGCCATAGTGAGGGTCAAATATCAATTTTGAGTTATCTGTGCACCACAAGATTCTTGAGCTATGAGGAAAATCTAAATCTACAAAAATTAAAATAAAGAAAATCGAAATCAAAAATCTAAACATTTTTTCATGTTTTTGTATTGCTTGGTCTCTTTAAAGAACGGAATTGTCAAAAGGGCCTCTGACAGACCTTCATTTGTGAAGAAAAACTAGTCTGAATTCATTGTTAAAATTGATTTGATGTTCGCGTCAAAATCGTTTTTGGCGTTTTTCTGCATCTGCTCGTCACTGTCATTTTGAGGAATTTTGCGCCAAAAAAGTTTGCCATGTTGTTCGACGGTTGTATAAAAAATCATCGAAAAGTGTTAGATGATCGATACAGAAGTGCTATTTGATCGACCCCACAGCAGTCCTCTGGCTCAAGTTTTGTGGGTGATGTCACCTAGCGAATGGCTCAATTGTGCAAAAAAATTGAAAATGATGCTAGCAAAGGTTGATAACACGGGAGAGGCTACCTTGATCACAATCACGCACGATTCAAATATTATAAATGCTCGAATCTCCACTGGCCAGAATTGATATCCCTAACGAGTTCTTCGTCACCCGAAACCTCTATGACCTCCTTGATCACCCCACTATCGAACACGCCAGTGGCGACCCCATAAACTTTTTCTCCCGTCCCCACCGGAGTGCCCAAGAAAGTGAACTACAAAATAGCGATTTCCTTCAAATCGCAGGGGTTTTTCTTCATACTTTCCAATTTCTCCTATTACTCTCTTTTTATCTTCTTCACTCTCTTATCATTCTTTGCAACTCCAGATACTTTTTCTTCTCCTCGTTTTCATCTCTTTGTTAATGTGAAACTTTTTTCAGTTTAATAACTACTTATTTATTCATTTAATATTTTATTTATTTATTTATGCACTTTTTATTTAATTACTTATTCATTTATTTACTTATTTATTTATTTACTATTATATTTACTCATTTATTCACTTTTTATTTAATTACTTATTTATTTAATTATTTGTTAATTGATTTGTTTACTTATTTATTTATTTATTGTCGTTCTCTGGATCAGATTCCGGTCCGCATTTGCGGACTACGGTTGTGCATCGCCACGACACGTGTTAGCCGTGCTGGGGGCCGCTTTTTCCCGTAACGATTCACCCTTCTCCCAGCACGATTATCACGTGTCTCATGATGTAACAGTCGTAGTCCGCAATCGCGGACCGGAATTGCTGAGAACGACACTCACCAGTATTGATTTTTTGAAAGCAATTATTTATTTGGCTGTCAAGGCAATATTTCTCTTTTGCGCTTCTGTTTATTGATCTCGATCTTTACTATTTCTTGCTCTTTGTCTTGATCTCGATCGTCTTGCCCTTCTGATTTATGCTATTGTTCATCTTCTTGTTCAATTTGGTGTAGTAATGCCTATGAACGGTTCAGTAATAATATTCAAAATTTGATGGTTTCGATTTTTGCGGAACTCATCGACAAATGTCCTTTCACGTGGACTCAAATAAAAATATTTCTTGCAGAGAAGAGCGAGTTTATCAGCGGATAGTTGCGGACAGACGCGGTGGCAGCACGACTATAATCGTGCTGGACTAGCGGGTCCCGACACAATTACCCCTTCTCCCAGCACGATTATAATTGTGCTGCGTGCTGAAACAGCGACTCGTCGCAATCGTGGAGCGGACTTTCAGCCCGATAATGACAGTACAATCAGTTTCAACAGCTGGCGTATGCCATTTATAAAGGGTCCACAATCACTCTCAACGAGAACATTCGATCCCATGGGAATTCGTTAAATAGAACACGAGTACTAAGCTCACAACGCGATTAACACATTGAATTTTTTATAGAAGGATGAGGAAAAAGACAAAGGAAGGAAGTGCGAGAGTAGAAACGGAATATTGTAAAATACATACAAGAAATGTCTTCTTAGGCTGAAGAAATGTAGTAAAATTCCTCCTAACACGAAAGTATTATTTGAAAAATGACCACGGTTGGTAAGCACGCAGCACGTATGCATTGCTCCCATTAGAATGGCGCGCATTAATGCCTAAAAGAAGCGTTCGCGATAAAAAGACTACTGAGTTTTCATGATGAAGGTGAATATCTGGACACAAATGGTGTAAAAATAAGTGAATTTTACGAGAGAAAAGACGTGCAAGCAAGGCAAAACGATTTAACGCGGCTGACCTCCCAACGCCAAACATAGTTATCATACATAATAATGAACGGCTAAGAGTTGACCAGATATCGTTGACCGATATCCAGAGAATGTGCGGGACTCAGGAGTGCGCCAAGCGCCGGGGAGGGTGTACGGGACCCAACTGAGAGTTCACCAGGGGCCGGGGAAGGTATGCGGGACCCGACTGGGGGTACGCCTAGCGCCGGAGAAAGTGTGTTGGACCCAACTGAGAGTGCGCCAAGCGCCGCGAAATTGTGTTGGACCTAACTGGGGGTGCGCCGACGCAGGGGAAAATGTGTGGGACCGGACTGGGTTTCGAGGAACGATAATACCTAAGCACTCATTTGGCAACGATTCCATCATTCGATGCGTCATAATACGTGCCTACAGGTACGCCACAAAGCGGCGTGAGTGTGCACCTTGTTTTTCATTAACATGAAATTAACAAAACCACACCTCTCCAGCTGGATCGCGGCTGGGGCGATTTTGAGCTAAACACGCGGTAGGCTTGGAACGGCTAGGGCCTCGATCATAGTTGGCCGATCGCCGTAGCCAGCCCGGTCGATAATCAAGAAAGACGTGAATGAGGTTGGCTGAAAAAAACGTATTCGCCAACACCCCGCCGAGAGAAGTCGAAGGGAAACGCAAGGGTTGATACCGCGCGCGGCAGAGGAACAGATCAACCCATCTTACACTGTGTATTATGGAAATACAAACTGTGTTACGTAGCGATATCACTGCGGAAAGATGAAGGTTCTATCGAGAAGCGAGTACTCTCCAGCGATCCGATGCGAAAAACTCCGGCGGTCGCGAGGAAGCCAAGGAGGCGATAGGTGGCCGTGGAGCGCGCATTTCGTACTGAAATTTCACCATATTTCCTTCTACTTCCCGGCGGGTTGATGGCGAATACGACCCCGAAGTGTTTTTGCAACCTCCATCGTCCATGCTTTTCATACGTTTCGACCGGGTCGGCCAAGGCGGGTTACGGCGATTTTCATCCAATTCTGACAGGGACCTAGCTCACTCATTTAGAGCCGGTTGAAGTATGGCGTATTGGGTTTATCATGTCGAGATATCCTTATTTTGCCATGACCGATCGCTCCTCTGCTTGCTCCGCCGAGGCTCATTCAAAAGCAGCAGACACGCTCAAAAAAGTTGTTTAGATAACTAACTACGTTTCTGAAGCCGCATGGCTCCTAGTAAACTGCTCACGCCGTTGGAGGCGTGAAAAACAAGCCAAAACTACTAAATGCCAGCAACACAAATCGAAAAATCTCTGCAACCCCGCCCCTAAATACAAACTCGTCCAGATTGATAGTACTAATACGGCCACTTTGGCTGGTTTTGATGCTTCAATGAGGTGAACCTTTCAGTATAGTCTGTAATACTATATTGGCTTCTCTATTTCAACCGTCTTGTTGCTAATATTCTCTGTTTCAACCGCGCGCCGCAAGACTCGTCCACTTTTACCTGATAAGAAATTACCCGTTATCCGTTTTCTCGTCAGTTCCCAATACAACCAGCTCCAAACCTTTGATTCATGTCATAAAATCGATACCATTTTTGAGCGTGTCTGCTGCCTCTAAGCAAACTAGACTTTAGATGTTGTTGATTGAAAAAGCTCGTCCTTTTCTGTTTGAAAGCCAGCGGTTCTGGGCTGTTTCAACTTGTTCGTGCGTTACCCCAAGCCCCATCCCTACTTCCAACGTTTGCTTATTTCCAATTATTTGGGACCACAAACCCTGCATCCGAGTATTAATGCGTTTCGAAAGAGCGCCATTTTATTGGAAGCAATGATTACCTGCCGCACGTGCATGCGTACTGATAGCGGCCGTCTAAAAAAATGTTTCGTACTGCCCGCGTGATAAAATCGAGGCCTTCCGCGGTTGAGTGCGTACTAACCGCGGTCAATCCTACGAGCAACATTTGTATCGACCGCGTGGCAATGCGTCCCGACAGCGTGTCCATGCGTACCGACAGCGTGACAATGCGTACCGACCCCGTGACAATGCGTATCAACGGCGTGACAAGACGTACTGATCACGTGGCAGTGCGTACCGACCGCGCAGCAATGTCTACCGACCGCGTGGCAATGCGTACTGAACCAGTGGCAGTGCGCACCGACCGCTCGACAATGCGTACCGACAGTGTGGCATTGCGTACTGACCGCGTGGCAATGCGTACTAACCGCGTTGCAGTGCGTATGAACCGCGAGGCGATGCGTACCGACCGCGTGGCAACACGTACGGACCGCGTGGCGATGCGTACTAACCGCGTGGCATTTCGTTCTGACCGCGTGGCCATGCGTATCGACCGCGCTAATTTGCGTGCCGACCGCGTGCGAAATGCGTTCCAAACGTCGCCCATCCCGCTGTCGGTACGCAACCTGTCCGCGGTCGGTACGGAACATGTCCGCGGTCGGTCCATCCCATTGTCTGAGTGGCTATCATGTAATAGCGTCTGATGCCCTCCTGTATAGCAAAAGAACTAGGAACACCAGTAATATCCCAAGAGGCGTCCATACGAAAACAAAAACATTCAGTGTACACAAGATTGCAAGATCTTTTAGATTTTGATTATGGCAATCTTCCACTATATCACTAATTAGGCTCGGAGACACGTGGCATTACAAGCAGCATAGCACGTATAGCATTGCTGATAATCACACCATACCAACGCTTACTGCAAATAAAACAAATGAGCAAAACAGATAACAAGTTCGAAGATCGCTCTCCTCAGAAACAGCCTAAAGCCTCTTTCACACTTGCCCGACCGACGTCGGACGAATCGTTATCGAATGTGTAATATCTATCTATGTGCCCTACCCTACCCATATTATCTATCTTAACTTACCAAATTTGATAACGAGTCGTCCGACGTCGGCCGGCAAACTATGGAAGGGGCTTTAGACCTCTCATTGAAAATTCTCATTTCACATGCAGCATAACTGAACTGCATCGCTTTCCAGTTGGTGTTTGGTGGTTCATCTATTACTTTCCCTTCACATTCAACGTAATCTTTCTCTTATAGGTTTATTCGTTACACATGATTTACATACATATGTACTCTCAGAGCAACTACAGTTATCACTTGTACTTCAGGGTCGTATGTGTGCGTAACTTGTTTATGTTATATGTCTCTTGTAATCGTCTCGTATTGGTTGTTTGTTGGTGGCGGGTCCGCCTCTTGGTGGTGGAACGCCTAGGGAGACTCGTATCCCTCGTACTGCGCCGACCTAGTGAATATATGCAGGGTGCTTTTATACCACCCAAGTAGGCGGTACGCTATTACACTCATGAGCGCCGTGTCGGTGTGATGGCTAAAAATATCATGAATGGAATTAATGACACTCCCGAGCACGGAAGATCAAGCATGACATGATAATATGATCGGCATCATCCCCGCCAAAATTGATGATTGCGTTTTGATCCTCTGTCAACTAATCATATTAGTTTTTGTCTCTTCGTGATATTTTGCCTTTGCCTACGGTCTTATTGCATACACACAAAATATGTACATCTCACAACAGCAAATTAATAATCAAAAACATCATAAACCAAGTTCATGACCCTCCGGAACGAGAACAAATTCCATCACTTTCGACGTTGGCGATGTTGACGTTGAGAGAGGTAACGGCGCTGATGGCGCTGATGATGATGGAGGTTGGCAATATCTGATGACGTTGTAGTGACTGAGTGCTGTGGAAGTAGGAACACTGTCGTAGATTGGCCGGTGGAGGTTTCCGAAGCGTTGCGACGTCACTGTCGGATTACGATGGCTTTCGTTCAATTCTTTGTTTAATTTGTATTCGTTCCTCTAGGAAAATTGTTTCGCTGGTCAACATTTGTATGCTAAATCTATTTCTACAGAAGCTTTGTTTATGTTAGCAATTTTTTCAATGTTGCGTTTTGTCTTTAATATGTGTTTTGCCGGTAATTCATGATACTGTGTGATCTCTGTTGTCTTACTCAGCTTTTAAGCGTGCAGCTGCCGACGAACTTTACCTCTATGGGTTTGAGCTTCTTGTTTGTTTCTACATGCGTTGATGACTGTTGTAAAGAATGGTTTAAAATTTTTTTTTGTATTTCTGTTGTTAATGTTGTTGTCTCAACATGAGTTGTTGGTTGTTTTTTTTAATGATTCAAGGTTTATTGGTTTTTCATTGTTCAATGTACTTTGCGACTCGAATGTGGTTTTCTGACTTCTAGATCGGGTCTTGTACTGTGTTTTAGTCCTGCAGTATCGTATCTCGCTTCTGTTCTTACTCTAAAACATATATCCATGAGTTGTTGATCTACATGTCCCTCTTGTGAGTCATCTTCTAGAGCGCCTGTTACGCATGATTGTTTCGTTATCGATTCCTTGACGCATTTGTTAAAACCGGTCATATTCTTTGTAACGAAGTTGAAAGAGAATTCTGTGATGTCTTGTTGAATATTTATATTTATTGGTGTATTTTTGAGTACTTTCAATGAATTCCGCTCTATTGGAATTCGGTTAGGGTTGCGTTTTGTTGGAAATGTAAACCTTGTATTCCGAAACATAGCGACTGAAAAAGTACTACAGAGAAAGCCATACAGGTGTGCCTCGTACGTACAGCCATACAGGTGTGATTTGCGAACTTTTTGCTTGCAAGGCGGTCTGAGAAGAATGCTTACATATGTCCTACTTTGCGTGGTCATGAGCATCGATTGGATCTTGATTATTGTACTCCAAGTTGATAAAAGTTAACGTTCCATGTTTTTTTTTGATTGATAAGTGGGGCTTCTGAATTTGTTACATAGCTGTTTCGAGCTCGTGTGTTTGGTGTTTGGAAAGAACTGTGTGGTAAATTTTCCGCCCATTTAATCCTTCTGCTAGACCCAATAAGTGGACATAGTTTCTGATGTTGTGCCGGTGTTGCAGTGTTGTGTGTATCATACAATATTTCCTTTCTGTATATCAGATTGATGAAATTTTACAGAGTGATCTTCATCACACGCAATTTTTTTTCATTTCCACTTGTATGGTAATGACTGAAATACTCCTTCTTAGCAGCTTAACAGATTGAGAGCTGATTCTTTCGACAATGTACAATCGCATAGGCTTTCGGAAGAAGCTAGCTTCAGCCAGTGGTATCATATCGCTCGATATTGCTGATGATCGTCGCGTTCGGTCTTCGCCGAGTCTGTACGAACTGGATTTGTTCCGTCAGTGACTTCTGAATTGTGTGTTGCTGTTACCCAGCAATAAATTCGTTGCTAAAGCGCTATACTCTTCGATGCACACATGGAAATGGTGCACCATTGAAGAGCAAATCGAGAAAAATTGTGCTTTCGTGCTGGCGAAATTGATCGTATGGATTCCTTAACAAGGTGTAGAAATCCAATTCTTTCTTTGCACTAAAAACTCCGAGATCGTTCTGATTAGTGTCTAAATTGTCCACTAAGTCCGTTCATCTGTACGTACATCGTGCTTGTGGTCCGATTAAGTTGAGTAAGAGATACTCCAACTAACTAAGCGTCGTTGGAGTAGATATCAAGTACAGGAGCATAATTACTAATAAGCGCAATCTGCGAAGCGAGGATGCGAGGCTTGGTTTGAATTTTGTCGAAAAGCTTGTTATACGTGTGAAACTGAAGCAAATTCTTATCACTTGCAACTACTCTTTAAAACTTGCTTTGAAATGAACGTGTTTTTGGCAAAGTGAGACAAATTTCTGTTGGACTGCAATATCAATGTTGAGAATACTCTTGTATTGAAAGCAATCTCGTGGCTTTAACCGTATTCCTTTTCTACAAGGTCACGCTCCGTTTTCGTGTTCGGATTGAATCAAAGGAAGGCTACTCGTAAGTATGTTCCTACACGGTCGTAATTGGTTATTAGTAGTATAAAATTTATTTCTAAGCAATGCTGTGAGTCAGATTGCTGTCAGAACTGCAGGTCATTGCAGTCGCGAATGGCGGTTGCGATTATTTAATGTCTTCTGTAAATTAATTGTTTTGTTATGATCAGTTAGCTAATGGTTAAACTAAAAGTTGAATCTTGTTCAGTCATTATTGTCGGTGTGTTACAAATGTTGTACGAAGGCTACTTTTTTAAAATATATCAGTTTGTTTTATTGCCCAAGTTTACTGAAGTCAAGTTATTTCCGGGCAATCTCTTTTGTTCTCTCATACACGAATGAGTATTATAATTGTAGAAATCGCTTATATGTAGTCTTTTTTCCAAACTATAGCAATTGTTGGTTGGATGGCATTATTCTAGGATATTCTTAGCGTCCCCGCTGCGCTCCCGTCGCAACGACAAACGAACGTCTCTCAATCCTTGTGAATGGCTGTGTGCATTCCAATTCGACAAACAGTTTTTCTCAGAATGGATCAAGGTTTGAGTGCTACCGCTAAAGTATTGTGCCTTCAGTTAGTTTCCACGGGGTCATCCTTCGTGCGTTGTCAAAGAAGATGGATTCACCACACTTCTTTGTAAAGATTCAGCTAGTGAACTTGTAATGGTGTGAAATTGTTGTGTGAATTGTTCTTGAGTGACACTCCCTCTCTGGCACTCATGCCCTGTTGCTCCCGTGCGTGATTCGTGCTCGATCTCTTATACAAAGGCTAACAAGCTGACAGCTTGTTTCTTTTCCAGTAATCGTCAAACTTTGTGCCTATATTTGCTTCGTCTTCTCGCACCAGTTTGGCATTCGCCCAGCAACTGCTTTTGTAAGAACCCCATAGTTCCTCTCTTTGTCTTTCTATTCGTTTTGATAGGTTGCCAACGATTGTTCGCTTCGTGGACAGAAATTGCCTTTATTCTGGAAGGGTCTTGGGCGAATCCCAAGCTTGTTTCTATTTGTCGCCTTCGTCAAGCAAGATCTTGAGTATGTTAAGTTGTCTCGTTAATTTTTGTTTCGTAGTTTTCAATGTGAACTCGGTAGATTTAGAAGAATTAGCTAGGTTATTACCTTGCATGGGTGAGGAGTGAAGGCTGCGGCTGCTAATATAGTGCCGAACAGCTGTTCGAGTGTAATAATGTGTAACACTCTCAGCCAGAAAAATTGTCACAAGTTGTTAGATTCCCAAACCGTGTTGTAATGTTCGGAGTTATGCGAGCCGCAGTGTAATTTTGACCGAGTCACGCTCGAAATGCGTTGCGGTGACAGCGAAAAATCCCCTGTCATTTTTTGTTGTAACAATGAATCAGGAGTTGAGTATGCGCTTTTTTTTCTTTTATAAATGGTGCTCGTTATTTTCGTCGCCTAAACGTAGTTCTGGGGTCGTATTCGCCAATAACCCGCCGGGTACCCGCCGGGTAGTCGAAGGGTAAATGAGGTGAAATTTCAGTACAAAACGCGCGCTCCACGGCCACCTCTCGCCTCCCTTGGCTTCCCTCGCGACCGCCGGAATTTTTCGAATCGAATAGCTGAAGAATGACCGCTTTGCGATGGAATCTTTATCTTTTTGCAGTGATATCGATACGTAACACAGTTTGCATTTCCATCTTACATGGTGTAAGATGGGTTGATCTGCTCCTCTGCCGCGCGCGGTATCATCCCTTCCGCTTCCCTTCGACTACCCTCGGCGGGCTGTTGGCGAATACGACCCCCGGAGTAAGATTTGTAGGCGGTCGTTTTGTTGATATTGTCGGATATTAGGAAAATTAATGAGTATGGAAAGATACATCACGTTCCATACTTCCATTTCTCTTTTTCGTTTTTGATGATCTCTCACAAATTCGATGCAAGCTTTGTGACGTTGAAGTTCCTTTTTTCCAATTTCTAATTGTTGTTCAATGCTTGTAGCTGAAAGAAAAACCCAGAATTTTCCTCGTTTTCATAGCCAGGAATGCTAAAAATGTCTCTCCATTTGTATCCTAATCTATTCATTCACACGCATTGAAACCGCGTAGCTGCAGTTTTCGTACATAATCCAAATTTCTATTTCTTGAACTTGTACCCGTTTGATGAGTTCTCATTACCCTGATCCGCCTGGTAATACTGCCACTTTCACCAATTTCTATCTGCTGTATCCAAGGTTGCCTGAGTTGTTTCTAATCAGTCAATGTCTTGCCTAAAATATTTATTTTTATCGCGAGACGTTGTGTGGCCGTTTTTAGAGAGCACACGGCCATTACCAAAGTTCTAGACAGTATTAAGCACGTCTGCAAACTGACTGTGGAACCCTGGTTTGAATACTGCTGGAATCGCATGTGAAATTTAGAGAATGCGCGCTGTACATTGCGATTTTCGCAGTGTTATAAATTTGGAAATTGTACCTATAGGAAAGCTTTCATTCGTTATTGTTCTCGTGGCGCCCATTCTTCCATTAAAGACGTCAGAATTTTTTTTCTTTTCCGGTTGAATTAAAGTTGGACAGAATAACGGCCTGTCTCGGGGTTTTCCTTAAGTTTTCCTTCTATTAGCGCTTTTATTCAAGGAGTTCTCTCTCCTACATTCGACAGAATAACGGCCTGTCACCGGGTTTTCCATGAGTTTTCCTTCTGTTAGCGCTTTCAGACAGACATTCGGGTTGCCACCTAAACACATATGTGTCCAATAGGAGTTGTTTCTCCATTAATTGACAGAATAACGGGCTGTCACCGGGTTTTCCATGAGTTTTCCTTCTATTAGCGCTTTAAGACAGACATTCGGGCTGCCACCTGAACACATATGTGTCCAATAGGAGCTGTATCTCCATCAATTGACAGAATAACGGCCTGTCACCGGGTTTTCCATGAGTTTTGCTTCTATGAGCTCTTCGCTTTGTTGCATTTGTCGCGATCGCATTTTTGATGAGTTTGTTTTGTTCGATATCTTTGAAGGCACAGTCCAAGCTCAGGGACGAAATCTGAGATTTCCACATAATTGTGAGGTTCATCCACCCAATATAGCCCCTGCCAAATGCGAGCTCTTAACTCCTCCGAATAAGCGAGATATAGGGGGAAGCCACCCTGGGGCGCCCATAACAGGAAGCCACTTTGGCACGCCCCTTTTACGATCTTTCCAGCTCAATAGTGGCGAGATGAGCTATGGTTCTCGACCAGTAGCCCCGTTCTTCCCTTCATTCCCAGCCTCTTTCTTCTCAGACACTCGTGACGTCCAACGGGTGGTCGACAAGCAATCACCTCACAGCGTGCTTCCCCACGACCGCTAAAAAGGGGCGGGACTGCTCCCCTAGAGTTGCCTCTCACCCCCCTCGAGTTGTCCATCACTCCCCTCTCAGACAAACTCACGGCTCGTCCGCGGCGGCAGATGAGCTTTCCGGACGGTCCGCAGCGCTTGGCGGCTGATCCGCGGCACGATTGATAGTGGGACGGTCAAACGGTCGATCCGCGGCGCTGTTTGTTCTCGAAGGGGTGGCTCCGGGGCGCACCGCCAATCCACCATCTCAATACTGTTCGATGAAAAGCAGCCACATATATTTTTGAGTTGTTTTTGGATTGAACGACTCCACCACCTCATTCCCCGCAGTCTTAGACAATTTTCCAGCCGCTGACTTCGACTTTATCGTATTTGTAACTTCTTCAAACCGTTATATCTACATGCACGCTAATTATTCTTTCTAGATGCCATCGCAACAACTTCTAGGGCAGAAAAAACTCCCGATGGTAAGTAAATTTTCATATTCTCGTTCATTTTTGAGATTCTCTTCTGATTTTTTTTTCATTCAAATAATTTTCATGATTGTTTGGTTTCGCAATTCTCATGTGTTTTTTTTTCAAGAATAGTTCCGGTTTGATACCGACTTTGATCGATTTCGGCATGAAACCAGATCTACCCTAGAAAACCAAACAATCATATAAATCACTGGAATGTATGGAAGGAAAAAAAGAGAATTACAAAAATAAACGTGAAAATGAAAAATTACCTACCACCGTGAATTTTTCTCCTAGAAGTTGTTGCGGAGCCATCTGGAAGGATACAATTGGTGTGCATGTAGATATAATACTTTAATATATGAAAAACACAGAAGGACGGGTTTGGTCACAGAAGCCAAGAAAATTGAAGAAAATGAAAAAAACACCTACAATCAGCTTATCGGCTACGGCGCCGGAATATCGTCCGGCTCGAGCGCGTGCGGCCGCGAAGCGTCTCAATACGCAATTGCGGAGGGGAATTTGACGCAGAGGAGTGGAATTTGACGCAGAGAAGCACAGTACATGAACTCTGTTTCCATCGAATGGGATATTCTAGTAGAGCACCACTCCCAATTAGATGGAAACAGTCACTCATTGGCCGTGAGACAGATTTCGGCATAGTTGCACGCTCTTCGCGTTAGCTTTCTTATCTCCTCAGAAAGCATCAGTATCACAATTTCGCAGGGTTGCTCTACCGTACGACTTATTTTCAGAGGTAGAACAGCTCAATTTACATGTAGAACTGGTTTCGATGTGCATTCGTAGACTTGTTCAGTTTATGGCATATTGCAATGCATGCCCATGGTAACACAAACAACTGATTGTGCAATAACTATGTGTTACAGGTCTTCAGTCTAAACTAATATTACAAAGTTGTTGCTTAAGAGTCATAAAATATGAGCTCTCGATTTCGAGAATTTACAGCTCATGATCATACATTAATCATTTGTTCATAATCATAATTATACATCACCGATGTCTAAAAGATTGCAATAAAATATAATATTTTCACAATACTTCAGCGATACATGTCACAGTTGTACAGCTAAACTATCGAAACCAGCTATGCATGTTAGTCGAGCTGTTCTACTCTTGAAATTAGCTCTTACGATGGAGAAATCCTGCAAAATTGTGATATTGAGGCTTTCTGAGGAGTATGGAATGCTAGCGCGAAAAGCGTACTTCAATGCCAAAATCTGTCCCACGGCCAATGAGTCGGTTGGGGTGGGCTGGATAACAATATTCAAAAGAACTGTCCGCGGCGGCTTTCAGGACGATCCGCGGCGCCTGCAGGACGATCCGCTGCGCCTGCAGGACGATCCGCGGCGCTGGCAAGATGGTCCGCGGCGCGTTGCCGGCGCATCCGCGGCTTCGGTGAAGGATCGTCCGGTCGTCGGCCGCGGACGATCCTGCAAAAGCGCCGCGGATCGTCCTTGGGCTTGTCTGAGCTAGAGTTGTCCGTCGACCACCCGACGACCGGTAGTTCGACTGTAGTCGACCGTTAGTTGGATACCTGTCGACCGGTAGTTAGATACCTGTCGACCGTTTATGGCATACCTGTCGACCGGTAGATGGATACCTGTCCACCGGTAGTTGGATACCTGTCGACCGTTTATTGGACACCCATCAACCGTTTCTTAGATGCTTGTCCACCGGTAGATGGATACCTGTCGACCGGCAGTTGGACACCTGTAGACCTCGAAGATGAATGCCGCTGGCTCTTCAAATCCGCCGCGTTGCGGCGAAAATCTTTCAAATGCTGGTAAAACACGTACAGTAACGAAATTTTATCCTAATCATTGATCAACATTTTAACAATTTAGATTGAGGGTAGGATAAGAACTCCTGATCTCAAATAACGACTGTCTATACCCAAATATGAGATAACAAGACAACATTATGACGGATGATGAACGATATTACCGAATAGTTTCCAAAAAACGAAATATCAAGAAATAAGACCTAACGTGCACATTGTACCGGCAAAAATATGTTACTGCTTTATGAAAGCCTCAGTTCAGTCCATTTGTGGTGCTATCATGAAATGAGCCAAAAACTTCGAAAACTTTTTCCAGGTTATTTTTGGATCGACTGACTTACTTCATCAGAAATGCTACATGTTTATTCACATATATGCAAATACCTATTGATTGGACCTTGAGGGCACACTCTAACCCCGACATCGATTATTCGTTTTTCTGCTCATCTTGGGGAAAATTCCACGCTGATCATAATGATGTCTTGACAATCGCACCCACACCCACACCACCCACACCCACACCCACGCGCAGCCCACATTTCAAAATTTGCTAACAAGGGAAGTGTTTAGAGTGGTAAACACATCTGCCAAAACGACTAGGATCGTTAGTATCTCTAGTGGGTCAATAGTAAAACTGCGCAGTATTCCGCCCGAGCTGCCGGTTCCAAGAAGTTATAAGCCTAAAAAGGTCGTTTTTTGTGCTTTTTGTACCTTCCAAAAAGGGAATTATTCTTTCGCAAGTTTGGAAACAGGCCTCATAAATGTGTTCAGCGTCCAAAGCTACCCCCTGAGCAAAATTTAGGTGAAGGCGCATTTTCCATACTTTGTGCAGGCTTACAGCGTTTAGGACTTTCGGTTGGGCGAATATTTATACCGATTAGAGGGCTCTGGAAGCGTTTTAGAAAATGTTCCAGATTTGACTTAAAATTCTCCCAAGGGTTTTTTTGGGGGCGTTGATCACCCAAAATTTTCGGCTACTTTTGTTCAAAGCTTCCCAACCGGGAGAAATTTCGAGGGAAAAACGCCGCTTTCGAGATATATGATATATATATGAGTGAAAATATACAAGCCTCAAGGAAGACGAGATCTTAGAAGAGCGTTCGTATGAAGCCATCAGAGAAGCGTAGTCGTCTTCGAAACTGCATCCGGAGACGTCTTTCCTGCAAATTTCAGAAATTATTGCAATGTCAGTCTAGACTGAATGAAATGCATTAGGCTTACAAGGCTCACCCGATTGCTCTTTTCAGCAGCGATGTCTAGTAAACTAGCTTGTCCTGTTGGTCACCCAGTGCCTGATTTTTGTACATACCATAGAAACCAATCACAGACGCGTAGCGACTGTTTTCTGTAAAGTACATACCACTCGTGAAATTCATGATTTAGCTTCAATAAGCGCACCACTTCCATGGTAATGATATGAAAGACTGATGCAAGCGGAGAATACACAATCGCCAAATGTGAAAAAGTTGCCGGAGACTCATGAATTCGTTGATCACCTAAATCTCCCGGAAACTTGTGGCAGATCAAGTGTACTTGAACAAAACAGCCTAAATTCTCGAACTTCGGTTTTTCGAATATACTCAAAGAGCAAAATTTTCAAATTTTCAAAATGATTTTTCAAATTTTTGAGTATTTCTTCTGATTATTTGATGTTACGAGTTGACTGTCATATACTGTGACCACTAACGAGAAAAATATGAATGAAAAACAATCAAACAAAGAAATGGAGAAGCAATTGCACCCTTTTATTCACATACACTTCATTCACTTACTACTACAGGGTGCGCTTTAGATGTGGTGACAAAATTTCTAGCCTTGCCAAGCCCAAATATGCCCGTCGCTAATCTTCCTGAGTGGTCTGTTCTTCTCACCGTACCTCTCGTTCGTACTGCACGAAGTTTTGGAGCGCAGAATGGTTTTTGCAAGAAATGGTGAGCGGGAGCATAAAGGGTCCGCGATTTTTCACAGTAGAGCTCGTCATTGAGTCAGCTTCGGTAAATGTTTCTCGTTCCCCCATGTGACCGTTAAGAACTGCGCCAATGGGGTCATTTTGAAGCAGAGGGTGTCTGCTTGAAAACGTGTCATAGCTGAAGTCCTTAGACCCATTATTGAAAAAAAACGCGAAGACAAACTGCCGAAATCCATTTTTTGCTCTGGTCGAAGTCCAAGATGGCTGAATTGGCGCCACTTTTTTCGTTTACCTGATAACGCACAGGCGTAAAACTTGGAGCATAAATGCGTCTGGAGGTTTACCATCGATCTGTGCACATTTTACCAACGTTTCTAAAAAATTGATCGATTATTGATTTTCTTCAAAATTAATGAAAAGTAGAGAATTCGATTAAGAAATTTCTTCCGCACACGACCACAAAGTAAGCCGCCTGTATGTCTACAGGCAATGCAAAAATGACGATAATGTGGGTGCGCTGAAGTTGATAGAGCCCATATATGGAACTCAGCAACTTGCCGTCACGTTCTTTTGGTAGAGGGTCTCAAGGCCTGGGTAAAAGACGTTTTCAAGCCGACACCTCCTGCTTGAAAATTACCCTCTTAAAGGCAGCGTTCAAGATGATCATCCTCGTTGACTTTCCACAGTGAAATGGTAGGCGAGAAGGATCCTAGGCTCCCAGTGTCGAAAGAACCGTAGAAAGCCAGGAGCGGCAAAATAACGTATGCAAACAGGCGTTCTAAGGTCACAGAAACGCCTAATGTTCCCTTAGGTAACATCCTTGAAAGCGGTCGATTCCTCCACGCTCAAAAGTCAACGCAAGCTAAAGTGGCCCTTTCTTAGCACGACAACAAGGTTTTCACGTTCTCTTCAAGCATGCCTTGCTGTATAGGGCACCAGACCTTCCGTAAACGGTTGAGACATCAAAAGTGAAATATAATGCGAACACTGCTTCAAGGTCAGGAATTTCGTTTTCGTTTAAGATTTTCATGAAAAAGACGTCGAGAAACGCTCTTTGGAGGCCCATAGTTTTTAAGCGGGAGCCAAGCTAAATTTTTCTGCTCCCTCTATCGATCCATACCAAAAAAAACTGCGAATGAAAACATTCTTGGGCGAGCGGCATCATGTATAGTTCCGTCCAGCAAAATTGGTTGCACCTAACCCCTGTGTAGACATCACGACTCAATGCGTGTGGTTGCGTCGCGGCCATTAACGTCCAATAGCGCCGAGAGACTGAGCTACTGGTCAGTGATGACCTCGACGAGATCACTTGATGTTCGTCTCTGTGCAACGTTTGTTCCGTTTTGATCTGTGACTTGCCCACGATTTTCAACTTCTACGAATTAGGTTTTTTTCATAAAGTTAAGGACGACATTTGAGCCCAGGGTTTTAAGGAAAAACTCGAAAAAACGTGGACATGATTGTTCAGAGAACTACCGCAGTTTTGAACAAAAAGTTCACAATAAGACTTTTAGAGGGTGTTCAGCGCTGCAATTTTGTCAGGATTCAACACTGCAACAAGGGTAAAATTGCTCACATTGATACCTTGATTGCGTATGCTTTTGCTTTACTACGAAAACATGATTCTGCAATTATTCGAAGCTTTTCGATAACGTTGCCTTGTTTTTTCAATCAAACACATAGAATTACGAAAATAAGACGCTTCAAAAGACATTTTTTTTTTCGGTTTTTTCGGAATTTTTCGAATTCAAAACCGAAAATTTTTCGTTTTCGGTTTTTTCGGTTTCAAAGTTTTTTGCACATGCCTGCTTCCGACACATACATCTAAACTCCGTTTTGAGCAAAAACACTAGGGAATCTTTGTAATGCCTTCACACATATCGAAATTAAGGCGCTTTGTTATTTGTGCAGGGCAATCCAGACCCAAAGCTAAGCTTTATCCATACCGATGTTAGAAATGATCTTGACATGGATATTTATCGTTGTTCGGAGCTTATTCACGATGTAATCCGTTCCAACCATCTTTTGAATTTCTCCATTCGATCAGGTCTGAAGCGCCTCCGCCCATTTTCAACAAGGATAACCCGATGATTTTAAAGACCATTTCTGACACGGGTGTGAGAAAATCTTTGATTTTTTTCAAGGGGTTGAATCCCCTTGGTGGGAGTTAATGTGTGTGCCAATAGCTCAGATACTCGCGGCTTAGTAAGGCAGCACGAGGGGATTACTAACGCATTTACTCGTCGAGGTGTAAGCCCCTTTCGTTCCCCCAACTGCTGCCCAGGGCAGCACGTTGTGTCCTCTTGCTCCGCTAACTGCCCCAACTGCTGCTCGTATAGTTGCCCCACCTGCTGCTACAGTTGCCCCAACTGCTCCAGTCGTCGCCCCAACTGCTGCTCTTCATTGTGGCCCCAACTGCTGCTCCTCATTGTGGCCCCAACTGCTGCTCTTTATTCTCGCCCCAACTGCTGCTCCTCATTTATGATCTTTCCTCTTTCTTGTAATTTTTATTTCGCAGGTGATATGTCGCTTTCAGCAGCAGCGCTGCAGCGACCCATCAAAGATAAAGACCCCAGGGAGGCCTATTGATATCCCTCACGGGAGTTTCATCCTTGATTATATCCTTTGATCTTCGCCACCGATCGAGGAAATGATGCTCGCATTGCCGACTGTCTCATGCCCATGTAAGACTGCCTCGTATCTGGCACGAGTTTGCGAGGGCCGTTCAACACAGGCCTCGGTCGGTAGTGAATGTGCGTGTCCCAAAAACATTCCTCGACAGAGATCTTCTCTATCCCTAAATTAAGAATCTATTTTCACTCGGTTTTGTGACCGTAAAGATAAGAATTAGGCACAATATTCTGTTTTTCTCGATTTTAAAGACGAATCATGGCTTTCTTTGGGAAAAACGTTATACCCACATATTCCAAAGATGGAAGTTTCCCCAAAATATTCTTAATTTACTAAAATTCCCACTGGTTAGAGGAATGTCTGGGGCGAACGAAATTGCAAATATCAGAGTATCCATCATCTGGCGATCTCTCTATAAATAGTGATTTTTTCCTTCCGAACAAGCAATGATTCAATAAAAATGTTTTCTTCTTTCGAAATTATTGTCGTGAACTTTTTCAGGATGGTTTAAAATTGTTGAATTAAATACAAAGTAAATTTTCAGAACTGTCTGCTTTGAATATTGTGAGCATAGTGTTTTTCGTGGAGAAAACGTATTGGCCATTTCGTTCCATTTTCGGCAAACCATTGCCGCTCAGCATTTGAAAATACAAGTCCTCGTGGTCCTTGTCCAAAATCAAAAAAAAATATGTTTCACTGGAAAATGCGAGTAAAGTTCAAAGTCATGAAAACGAATTTTAAAGTAAGAACGTGATTTTCCAAAGTTTTCGACACATACCTTCAAGATTCGAAAAAAACTCAAGTTGTTGTCGAATCTTGTAGAACACACTGGATAAATTATTTCAAAAGGGTTGAACGTTTTTCAAATTTTCGGTCAGTTCCACACAACTATCATCCTATGAGAATGACGACTCATCATCTTTTTCAGTATAATTCATCAGCATTTGACCGAGCTGGACCATTCACATTGCTCGCAAGGAACTACTTTACTCGAATGTACCATCTCAAACCTAACGAAAATCCTTTTTTTTCTAGACGGTGTTCGATTTGATGATCAATTAAGTACCAGATTTTTTTTTTGAAAGACTTGATGCAACGAAAATGTGAATTTTGCATAAAATTACCACCTTTGAGGTGGCCGCGCAGGTTAACAGGTAACTCGCTCACGCTTGGAACTGAAAAGTGTACGGGCAAGACCTCAGACTCAGACCGTGCCAAAAACTCCGCGTGTCCGCCTCCCGCCGGGCGCATGTTGTGCGCGCCCCACCCTGCTTATCCGATCTGAAAGCTCACTTGAATGCATTCTTCCTGGATTTCGATGGAAATGATTAAAAATCACTAAAACATGTTTGGTAATATACAGATTTCCTAGTTTACTTCAGATTTAATGATTTATATGCTCTCTATTTTTATTCTACTGTGAACAACCTAATCTTTGGGGGTACTTGTATAGAGCTCAGGATTTCTATTATCAAAAACAGCGGAATACTGAGACATGGAGAAATATAGCGGTGCACATCCAATCATTTAATGATATGCTTACCGATTAAAAAGGCAGTTGCGCCCTTATTCCTTGCGATGGCATACTGTTTCATGAAAAAGGACGTTTTTGGTGGATCTTAGAATAGATTTCGAGCAGAGTATTGGTGGTTAAAGTTTAGCGAGTAGGAGTAGGCACGCATCCCCCGAAATCTAGATACGCGTACGATACTTATGAAGCAGTCCTCACACTTTCTTTGCTTACATAACTATTCCCCAATTTGATATCCGTTCTGTGTCTTTTCTGGAAGATGGCTGCAAAGATACTCGACTTCATCTGTGGTTTGCTTCCCCTTCATACAGGCTTCTGGCAAGCTTTCTCATATGCGACAGTACACTCTGTACGAATTCGACATGGATAATTCGTAATGCGTCGTCTCAGAAAACGCGGTGAGAACACCTAACCCCCCCACACCCCCCACCAAACAAGCCGTTGTGTACCTTGAAGTCACACTACACCCTCACATATGAATTTTGTGATTTTATTTGATTGTCTAGTAGACCCCTCTTATAAGACGTGCCAAGTGCGAGATCTCAATTCCTCCGAATAAGCGAGATATAGGCGACCACCTTAGGCCCGACCTGCTTCGCTCACCTGCACGGGCCACACCCCTCACCAGATTTCCAAACTCTGTAGCGGCTAGATGAATGACTGAATTCTCAACAATTCATCGTTCTGCAGACCATAGTCAGACTGTCTCCTTATCCTGGCTCGCTCTCAGGCAACGATTGCGAATGATGAGAAGAAACAACTCATCCGCCAATTTTTCACCCTTTAAATATAGGCATCTTTAATAAGCCATAACTCTGTTCATAGGGGGTCTTGGACGAAAAAAAGAGATACCACTGTGATCAGAGTGTGACCCTCCTTAAGACCAGCATAAAAACTAAAAAAAATCATCTTCTGGGTGTTCTGTGCCTTTGAAGGCAGCTTCTTTTTTTAAGGCGGAAATCCGCATTTGGGGTTTTCTTCTCGCACCAATATTTGAACCAAGTGGAGATAGCGAAACTTGAGACCTCAATGTCGCGCATATGCATTTTTCGATGCACTTCTTGCGTTCAATCTAATGTTTTCTAATACTTTCGTATAAAAAAGAGATACCACTGTGATCAGAGGACTCAATGAAAGCAATATAGAAATTACTCCAAAATTGAAATCGGACCACTTTGAAGCAAGTTATAGCGATGCAGCGCTTTGTGAGCGCAAAAAAACGCCGCAAAATGCTTTTTCTGCGAAAAATTGTGCGGGACTCTACCTAAGGGGTAAAATTCGGTATTATAGTCCGCCCACCGTGTATAGCAACCCTGTCAAGCTCGAGAACTCAATTCTATCAAAAAAGTGAGAAACTACACGGAAAAAGTCGACCCCGTTCACAACACCATAAAAGCATAATCAAGCGTTTCGACCTCGAAAAGATAACCCAAATTTTTGCAAACGGAAAATTTAGTTTGTGTGGCGATGCTCAAAAGCAAAATGTACAATAGCAGAGCTCTTGGTTCTCTTTCCGGGGCGATGCAGTTAGGCTTTTGGGGCGGAGCCGACTTTTTCCTTGAAGTTTCTCATTTATTACAGCGAATTGAGATCTCGCGCTTGGCATGGTTGCTACTCACGCTGGGCGGGCTATAATATCAAATTTTACTCCTGATGTTGCACTGTGCCTTCAAGGCTGTTTAGCGCAGCGAGGCACTGCTCTGTAATTCAAATAATCCATAGATCTTAAAGGCAGCATACACGCTCGTAAACATAAATGAGATAACTACGGAAATAGAGTGGTATGGCACCCAACACAACGCTCACGCATTTTGAAGCGTCAAAAACGACCCACAATGACGCTACACGAGTGAGAAGTTGGCCCCGCCCCTGTATCTGCCCGCCCCCTCTATTTGCGTCCTCTTCCAGAACAGGAGTGCTGGGCCATTCGCACCGTCGGCGACGTTTGTGGGTGGTGAAATAGGTACAGTAGGTAAACCACACACATCGACGACCATGGAAATGGCCCAGCACCCCTGTTTTGGAGGGAAACGCAAATATAGGGGGCGGGCAAATACAGGGGGGGGGCCAACTTCTCACTCGTGTAGCGTCATTGGCGGTCGTTTTTGTCGCTTCAAAAGGCGTGAGCGTTGTGTTGGGTGCCATACCATTCTAATTCCGTAGTTATCTCAATTACCATTACGAGCGTGTATGCTGCCTTTAAAGCACGCCCACAAGTACGCCGCGAAGCGGCGTGGGTGTGCACCTTGTATACAGATATCCGGAAGTGTAAATGTTTATGCTCAGAAGAAATAATTCTCCAAGCTGATTATCAATGTCCTTGTAGCTGCCCAAATGAACCACTTTGAGCAAAGTTACCACACTGCGCTGGCCAAAACGGAGAGCAGCAGCTGAGGCGACGAAAGGAGCACGAGGGCAGCACGTGCTGCTAAGAGCAGCACAAAGGCAGCACGTGCTGCTCGAGCAGCAGCTCTTCCCCTCGTGCTGCCCTCGCTATCCTCGTCGAGGTGAAAGCCTATTGTGCTCCATTACGACCCCTCGATCCTCTGAGAGTGAGTTGTTCTGCATGATCTCCGCCGATCACCCAATCAGCCTGCTCGTTATCGATGTTGCGTGGTCGCCGCCACGGCGTGCGCGGCACACCATATGCCGAGGCTGCCATGATTGGCAAACGGCGAGAAGGCGGGCGCACAAGACCCTTCCCAGCAAGAGGTCTGAATTAGATGCCTTATGTTTTGAATAGTTATCAATCAGTTTATTTTATTTGCTGTTGTTTTTCCAAATGGGTCTCACTTGTAATCAAAAGCATTCAGGAAAAATGAGAATGCAACGCAAAATGAAAAATCAGAAACAAAAGCCATGTAACTACTCATTTTTCCACGCAATAAAACAAAAACTCCAGAATTGTAAAAAAACAAAAAAAATCGATTTTTTCTTCAGGAAATCAATCAAAAAGAAGAATCTGACGCCGAATAAAAAAAGGAAAAATTTTCTGCTTTCGTATCGAGTCAGGATGTGGTAAAGAAATAGAAAATCCCAGCAATCAGAGAGGACAGGGAAAAAATGGCCACGTATTTAGCACCTCAACTTATCGCAAGGGGAGAATTTGTGTTGAGTACTTGCGATGTCCTTGCGTTTGACTACCTGCGTTGCACAGGTGGTCCTTCCAACGCCGCTACAATGATTTGAACGCATCGACGTGGCACTGCGGCAAGCGCAAGCGTCCCAGCCTTACTACTACAACGTGCTGGACGACATCGTACAGCAAACTGTGAAATTGGCTCAACACTGAACATATACGACAATCTACCTTTCGGATTGGGAAGATAATGCCAATTCCATATGAAGGTTGTCGTGCCGCCGCTTACCTCACACTGCATACGCAGGTGGCCCACAGGATGGAGGAGACAGGCGGTGACCCGATGACAGTGTTTCGATCTGAAAGGGGAGGTCTTGCACGATAGCAGGCCCTGAGCCCACCCCGAATGCACCCGGAGCCGCGTCCATGTTGCGCTCAAGGTGACAAATTTGGCAATTTCCTAGCCACATATGTTGCGATCCAGGCCGCATAGGTAAGTTGCGCTCCGGGTGCTACCGACGAGATTGATTCACGCAGCGCCCTGATCGCAACTGTCGGCTGATGACGTCACAGTACATCAAACAGCGTACATGGTTGCGCCCCGGGCGCTTTCTATAAACCGATTTTAGCAACACAGTTGCAAAAATCGATACATCAACGTGGTTCAGACGCTTCGCTGATCGATTATCGCACCCATTTAAGCTAATCGATTTGTCAATGAAGAATCCAACGATTTCCACACATTCACCGAATTCCCCCACCCTACTGAATTTCCTTGGATATATATGACCCTTAATTGTCCCTTTTCTAAGCTGTTGCTGATTATGAAATACCTTTCAGCTTAATACACTTTCCCCTGCTTAGAATTTTGATTCCGTCACAACTTCCTTCACAACTTCACCCATTAATCTTCTGATTTCACCTGATTTTCTCCAACTATTAGGTATATTTCGGGACAGGGGCTATGTACACATCAAGGGAGTTGTCCCGCCTTTGCAGCTTGAAATGTCACGTGCTTCAACTCGAGCGAAGTGGTCCCGAGTGGAATTAGCAAAAAGCCGGACAGCTCTTCCCTCGGTGTGTAGAGAGCCCCTGTCCCGTATATTTCCCTGCAATTATTGGGTATTCATAACAACCGCCCTTTCTCAGAGTCCTTCTAATGATCTCGTTGAACGATCAAAAGCTAACAATGGAAAGTATGCATGGCACATATTTATTCCAAACGTTAAAAATGAAATAAAAATTTAAATATACATTAAAATAAATGTAAATATCCGAGCGATTCGTTTTTCTCATTTTTTCGAAATGATTAAATAAATCCGAAATATTCCCTCCATGAATATTTGCATATTGCGTTCGGAAAGTCATGTTAACGTTTCATTCTTGAATACAGTCTAAATATTGCACAAATATGAAGAATATAGTGCATTCTAGGATGGTCGAATATTGAGCGCAAATGGAGCAGAGGAAATCAATTACAAGCCCTACAAGAGAAACAGTGAGAATCCCGCTCAAAAATCGCAGGAAGCCCAGATGCTCTTCCTTGTTCCAATTAATTCATCCGATTTCGAAATGCGCGCGTCAGTCAACGCATGTGTCCTGAGGCCGGATTCATCAAAGCATTTTCAGCGGTAAGTTAGCGTTATCGGCTAACCGCGATCGTTATCAGTAAGTCAGCAAGCCTAAAAATAACTGATAACGGTTGCGGTTAGCCGATAAAGCTAACTTACCATGGAAAATGCTTTGATGAATCCGGCCTCTGGAGAGCAACCTGAACGCACTGCACGTTGCAATCACTACCGAAACGCACCGCAAGTTCGAATATCAACTGCTCTGCGTTTCTGTCGCAGTGGGCGGGGAGGGGCGGGATCGGTTGCGCTCCGGGCCTGCTACTGTTTGAGTCTGTGCTGCCCAAATCAATGTTGGGGAAAAAAAACTTTAGAAAAGTCGTCACACTTCTTTGTTTTACACATTTTGTAGAAACCAGACACCTGACTATGGAGAGCATCATAACGCTGAATTGAAACAGAGAGTAAAAATAAACACCGGAGCCACACTTATATTATGTACATGGCGGAATGTGATTAAAAAATGGTGAGAACATCAAATGAAAAGATTATAAATAAACGTAGAAAAGTAAAGGTAGCGAGCAGTAAACAAGGCTACCGAGTCAGTATGAAGTTATCTCCATCCTGATAAGTTTTATCTACGAAGCCACGAGCCCCACATACAACCCAGATTGTGCCTCAGATCCGACCCCATCCAACACGTGTGCAAATCCAGACGGAAAAATAGTTGATGGCTACCACTGGCTGCCTGGGGATGATGGCAGTACTGCCGAAGCTTGGGGCGTCGTAGAACACTGGACCTTCGTGCCTAGAATTTATCACCGCTTCCATGAGTGGAGGACCGTTGAGGCTCCTGAGAGGCCGGGACGAATACGAAGTGAAGGACGTCTACGACGGAAAGAGGCGAGGCCGTGCCATACGGCACCAGCGGCCGAGCCTCTCTCTGTGGGCCTAACATGAAAACTTTTAATGACGCGTGACTCGGCTGTGACGCGGCTATCAACTCGGCTGCGTGGTACATTCGAGTTGTCCAGTGCATGCCACGCTTCATCGTTGACAGATTGGTTTGTGTCTGTACTCTGGTCTCACGGAGCGCACTGGTTTATGGAGTAGTTTTAATTAATTTTCAGGGAGTTGAACTCGGCCGCTCGGACGAGTTGCCACTTAAAGGTAGTGTTCACGACAAAAAAAACTTTTTCTGATTTTCCGCCTATCTTGCAAACGGTCCCAGGCTGATTCCAGTGTAGTCTCTGGAATCGCACAAGACCTTCTGAGAAAAGAGTTATGGTCCCTTAAAATTTGAGCTAGGGGAGAGTGTTGGACGAGTTGTCCGAAGCTAGTAAATTCCGTCTTTTGAAGCAGATGAATGCGAGCTGACATGAGTAAAGAGAGAAGTTGAGAATTAAGGGAAGAACGGGGCTATTGATCGGAAACCATCGCTAATCTCACGATCTCGAGTTTTCATTTGTTCACGTCAGAGGGCGGGCATCGCGCTTTTAGGGTTTGCCTTGCGCTCAAAGTGACAACTTCGGGCTCTTTTGGGGCTTTTCCTGGCTCCCTTTCATGCGTTCTTTTGACGTCAACGTTACAGTGTGCCCCTTCACTACCCGTTCCTAGTGAAAACTGAAACACTTTTTTTTTCGTGAATACTGCCTTAAACGGTTCTTTTCTCGATGTTTTTTTTTTAATTTGTGGTTATTCTGTATTATTTGCCTCCGTTTTTTTTTGTTCTAGTTGTAGAATAGCTATTTGTGTATCTGTACTTGTAATAGCTTCATTTCAGGAAAGAAATATACTTTCCGTTTACCGTAAATGGATATACGGAGACGGAAGACGACGGAGATTACTACAAAACAAGAACTTGTGACTCAAATAACATTATTTAAATACCTAGAACTTAAATAACATAGAACTTCTAGGCATGCTCTGGAGCAGGGCTGTGCGGAACAGTTCCGTTTCCGATTCCGTTTCCGTATTTCCGGTGTTTTTTGGGCTGTTCCGTTCCGCTTCCGTTTCCGAGTTTTTCGGCCGGAAACGGAATAAATTAGTGCAACACGATCTATGATAATTAGTCTATGCAAGGAAAGACTTTTGTTTACAATTCTAGAACTTTCCATTCCTAGGCGATATAGATCAACTAACTTATGATAGTGAGAGAAGTATCTGGAAGTTTCTCAGCGAAACCTTTATAGACGCGCGCTCTCACTTCACCGTCGAATTATGCGTTCTCCTTCTTCACCCCAACGTCGATTCCTTGAGTTCTACGAGTGGCGCCGCGGCACCTCGGCGGTGATTACAGTCGCCAATATCAACGCTGTCTTTGGCGAAGAGTCTGTCAACTACTCCACCGTTCATCGCTGGTTTGCTCGCTTTGAGGAAGGAGATACCGACTTCGAAGACAAACTGTAGAAGACTCGACCATTCTTGAAGTCATCAAAGAGAATCCACAAGCGAGTGTGCGGGAACTGGCGACGAAGATCGGGTGCAGCCATATGACCATCGATCGTCGTCTTTCGAATCTTGGATATCGGAAAGTACTCGCACAATAGATACCTCATGCTCTCACCGACGGTCAAAGGATGACCCGACTGTCTGTATGTCAGTCTCTTCTCCTCCGCTCCAACAGGAAGGACTTTCCGGAGGATGTGGTGACTGGAGATGAGAGTTGGATACTATACGACGAGGACGCACACAGAGCCTTCTGGCTTCCTCGAGGAGAACAGCCGCCAACTCAGTCCAAACCGGACCTTCATCCCAAGACTTCATCGATGCACAGACTCCTGGGTTCTGGGAAACGGGAATCAGCGACTTGCCTATTAGATGGATTGAGGTTGTAGATAGTTATGGTGATTATATTGTGGATTGAATTTGCGAAGCAATGAAGATAAAAAAATTTTGAAAAATCTTCCAAGACTTATGTTACAACCTAATACATCCGACCTCATGAGTTCAACCAAATATCTGAGCTCGGCTGAGATCATTCACGAAGTTTGGGAGCCTGAGATTGGAACCCTTTAAAATGATGACATGAAATAGGCATGGCACAAATCTAAACGCTTTTTGAGGATTATTCTTGAAAATATGAAGATTTTTCTCTGGTATTCAATGCTTTCTTGAAGCTTTTTTTCTTAATTCCACTTCTTCGCTTGTTTACCGCCACGACAGCGACAAAAATCGAGATAGTTTTTTTCGCACGTGGAGCCTGTTTTTCAGGAAGGAGTTTTGGCGGAGACAGGTGGAGGTGACCACAGACAGCGGCGAGGCTCGTTTGAGGGTGATCACAAGGGAATTTTCTCAACTCGCCGAGGAGTTTTTTCCTTCATTTCTCAACTTCAATCGTTTTGTATCCACTACGATATGCAAATATGGTTTAAAAGAAGAAAAAAGTCGCTGATTATTTGGAAATTGGCAATTACCGCACATCACTGCTGTATTTCGAAGTGCGGCTACATATAATGAGCAAACTTCGAAATTGCCTTTTCGGATCTCCAGAAGCCAGATTCCGAAATTGTTGAATGCCTCGTAGTGACTTTATCTTGAATAAGTATTAGTTTACTGACTGAAATCATTGGTTATTGAGTGAGAGCTGCGGGCAATGAGAAGCAGCGGAGCGTGAGAACAAGACAACCCAAAAATTCTTCGGTCTCTTCCGTTTCCGTTTCCGGATTTCCGTTTCCGGCGTTTTTTGGCCATTTTTCTTCCGTTTCCGTTTCCGAAATTCTTGAAAAGCATTTCCGCACAGCCCTGCTCTGGAGGCTTCTCCCAGTCTCGTAGCGTCAGTTTAACACCGTTCAGTAGAAAATCCTATCGAAAGAAAAATATTAGAGGCGATGGAGAAAAGACGGTTATCACCTGAAATAAACAACAGAGACGAATTGCATGACGTACTCCAACTCATTACATGATTACAGTAACCAGCTGTGATTACTGTATTTTGATTGTTTCAAAGAAACCCAACTCCTTGCTCCTGCTATTTAAGGGCAATGAAAGGGTGATACAGCACAGCGGTCGAATCTGTTGGTTGGGCTGTCAAGCCCTTCATTTTCAGGTTAGTTTGCCTATTACGGCAATGCGTCACCAGTATTTGGTCTAACGTCTACACTTCGTATTTTAAGGTCTGACGAAGGCGCTACGCGCCGAAAGCTTACCTAGAAGAAGAAGGAGTTCTGGAGCAAGGAAGTTTCCTTTTTTCCACAAGTTTTTTGAAGACTTTTGAGAGCCAGACTTCTGATTTTTGTAGCCTTTTGCAATAAACCTTGTGAACACCTATGAGGCTGAGGGAAAGAAGTATCCTAGAACATTATTTATGTTGTTTTGAGGGAGATGACAATGCTCAAACAAGTCAATTCAGGTGTTCATTGAATTGCTTCCAATGTGAGTGGCACAGATCTGCTCGAGTACTGAACTGGAATGTGCTGTTGCCCATCAAGTGAATGGCTCCCACGAAATTTCATGGAAAATCGAGTGGAATCCTGGACTACATCGTTCATGTCACTAGTTTGTAATTCCTTTCGCACAATTATGTATTGTATATTGTCGAAATAATTTGTCAGGATAAGTTCTTTCTATTTGTTAAGTGCGAACTAATTGTGTTTCCGGAATTGAAGGAGAGATCCTCCACCGTTGCCTTAGCTGCCCCAATCAGGGACGAGCTGATTTCCGTTGCTCGATTTCCAATGGTAAAGGCCCTCCCTACTCTCAAAAAGGGCTCCGGGAATGCGGAAACAATAGGAAAAGTACAGGATTTAAATTTTAGGTTAATTACAATTACCTGCCGACCTTTCAGGCGACTCTAGGATGCTGAACCTGAATCTGAAATGTTTTCACTTCTAAAAGAAGCAATAGATGAATATAGACAGGAACTTTGCTCGAAATAAGTCAAAAATCCCAGTAAGAATGGGCTCTTTCCCGACAGATTCAAGTAACCATTCTTTAAAGGCAGTGGTCGCGATGAAAAAAGTTATCTAAAAAACTACAAAAATCAGCTCAGATCGAAAACAGCTGAAAAACGTGGAGGGTTGTGCGGTGAAAGACGGGCTAGAATTAGAGTTTATAAGGCCCAAATAAGCTAGTTCGTGCACACGTGCACAGCGATGACGAAACAGATCGCAGTCTCATGCCGAGCAGTCAAAAATCAAAAATCGACATTCAGAGGACGAAATAAATGCAAATTCGCTTAATAAAAACAGTTGAACAATGAAAGAAAGCACTTCAGTCAACGTTTTTGACTAGATGTTAACATAAATCCGAAGGATCATTGATTGAAACTCAATTTCAAGCCAGCTGATCTTCTTGATATAAGAGGTCATCGATGCCGATGATGAGGAGTGGGCTCGTCCATCATCAAAAGACAAAAAAGTTTAGGCTTCAAATTTGGTCCGAAACAGCGGTTTTTTCGCGATTTTTCTTATAGGTCCTACTACTCTGAACCCAGAAAAGGGTTTAGAGAGGAAAAGAAGACAAGCATCTTTTATCGCGACCACTGCCTTTAACTGGGCTTCTTTTCAAGGAGACTAGGGTTTGTTCAAGCTTTCATTGAATCGAATAGGGGCTTCTGCCTTGCCTTTGTTCATGTGGAGCTTACAATTTGAACAGAAAGCACGTATGCTTTCTTAAAATTCTGTCTAGCGATTTTATTTATTTATTTATTTATATGGAATGGGCTCCGACGATAGATCGTCACGCTCGATCGCAATCAGGGATATGCGGCAACTGCCGTTTGCCGTTTGCCGACGTTTTTGAGAATTTTTTGCCGTTTGTCGTTTGCCGAAATTTTTGTTATTTTTCCGGCACAACTCCTCAGCCAATTCGAGACCTGATGCTTCGGGGAAAGCGGTCTTTATCACGCTCTGTTATCATTAGGCATCAAATTCAACTTTAGCGCCGTCATCAAAGCTTATCCGAGCAAAGGGTGAATTTGCTGAGCGGTTGGATATCAGTTAGCGCAAAGCGTGAAAATACCGTCAGCGCTAGCATGTTAATGCATATCAGTTTTTGAGCGGCTGGATATCACTCAGCGCAAAGGGTGAAATTACCGCCGTTGCTGACATGTGAGAAATTTTTAAACAAAGTGAAAACATCTCAGCGAAAACATGATAAAGCGATTGATCACGTCTCGATGTGTTTACCATGAGCACAGCCGGTATAAAAGCCGCACTTTTCACTGGAGTCCTCATTCGGCATTCTGATGCCGGCCCTGGAAGGTGACTTCGGGTCACTCTTCGGAGGCCAGCATAATTTTGGCTGCTGAGAGGATACAGTGGGTATCTTCACGGCTGGGGAGGGGGAGTTACGCCGCGGTCCGCAGAGGGTGGCTCCTCACCGCAGACCTCGGTGAAGATTACGCCCATGTTGCGGACAAGGCGGGGCTTCTTGCGCTGTGGACCTTCAAATTCGTGAAATTTTCGAGTTAAACTCATCCATTTTTCGAGGTAATTTCACCTCATATTCGGGGTAAATTGGACCCTCTCTCGCTGCCAGTTCGCACCATTTTCACGGGATATTCACCTCATTCTCACCAATCCTAGCGGCAAATTCACCCATACAGTGAATTTAACGCGGCAAATTAAGGCTTCATGCCGACTTGTACATGAGCATCAAGTCTCAAATTGACAGAGTCGGCAAAACATTGGAAGGAAACGTCGCCTACGCTCGCGGTTATGTAGGCTCTAGGGGTAATCCGCTTATCCGTTGTTCGCTTAAAGGCAGTGTTCACGATGACCATCCTCGTTGACTTTCCACAGTCAAATGATAGGGGAGAAGGAGCCTAGGCTCCCAGTGCCAAATGAACGGTAGAAAACGAGCCAGGAGTGGCGAAATAACGGCTGCAAACAAGCGTTTTGGCGCTCCAGATACGCCCCGTGCCCCAGATCCGCCCCTTGAAAGGAACAAATGAAGACTCAGATTATAGGAATGATCAAGTGAAGGAAATGCTGATAAGTGAGCTGTTTGCTTGATTGCACTGATAGGTATCATCCTTCTAGCGGTCAATTCCTCCACGCTCAAAAATCAATGTAAACAAGGGAGAGCCTATTTTGGCTCAAAAACGTGTCTTTCGTGTCCTTTTTGAGCATGCCTTGCTATATAGGGCACCAGACCTTCCGGAATTCGTGGAGATATCGGAAGTGAAATTTATCGTGAACACTGCCTTTAACCGTTATCCGGGGTTTTGATTTATCCGGGGTGGTGGTAAATGGGATTGAAAACATGAGTCAACTCGCGGTAAGTTCGCAGTAAACTGCTGCTAAACGCGAGCTTTTTGTTTGAAGATTTTCAGGACGGGACCGGACATTGCTTAAACTACGCACTCGCATGCCACGTTATGAGCCACTAGATACGCATAGTGTCAAAAAGTTCCCCGTAAAAATGGTTAATTTTGTCTTTTCTGAGAAAAAAATTGACTTAGAAAAACATTTCTTAAAAATCTTCCATCAGCCCGCATTAATTTTGCGCAAAACTGCAACCTAACGTGAGCTGACAGAGAAATTGGAAATAGTGTGTGAATAAGGGAAAGACGAAAAGCTTTCAAAAAAGTCTTACGGAGAATTTCCTCGAAAGCTATCCATCTTTTTCCTTATTCATATACTATTTCCACTTTCTCTGTCAGCCCGCGTTAAAGGCAGTGTTCACGATAATCTTCGATTTTGAGATTACTCGCTAAATCGATTGTTTGGCGCCCGAGTAGAACTGAAATGACGAAGAAACCGAGAAAAACGCACCAGAAGGGCACGAAATCCTCAAGTATCAGCCCGCCTCTTAAGTATCAATGGAACTGTTCGTTGTGACGATGAAATCTTTTGTGGACCCGTCTTTTGCAATTCTCCATTCTGTGTTGCTCCGTTCTTTCTTTCGGGCCCTAACTAATACTGTTTTGCCCAAAATATTCTTCTATTTTCGATTAGTCCCATTTTTTACCGGTGACAACCACCGCGAACATGTTCATCCAATCGGACAACTAGTCCAGGCCATAAAATCATGTCACTGAAATAAGACGAATTAGTGCGTTTCTCGCCGTTTCTTCGTGATTTTGGTAACACTTGGTTGCCAACGGATTGTTTTGAATAGAAAACTTGGAAACGAGAATCATCGTGAACACTGCCTTTAAGTAGCAGTTTTGCGCGGAATGAACGCGAGATCACCACACAGTTGTATTATGACTCATTTTGTATAAGTTAGTCGCAGTCAGTTCTATTTTTGTCACAGCGCAGCTACCGAGCGTGGAGCCGCAGCGGCACCACCGCGGAACCGCAACGGCACTACCGCAGAGCCGCAGTGGTGCTATTGCGGAGCTGCAGCGGCACTATAGCGGGGCCGTCACCACACTGCCGGTGCGACTCCGCGACAGCGCCGCTTCGGTGCCTGTAGGAGCTAAAACCGCTTCCTCGCGAAGCCGCAGCGGCTATTTCTCTGATTTCCATGGCGTTCCACATGTCTTGTTTTTGTTCATCTGATGTCTTGAAATGGAACTACTCCCTTGAATTAGAATGATTAGAAGGTTGACGTGAATACATATTACATACAGAAGTGGAGCGGCACATGTGAATAACTTTGATCCAAACTAAGGAATGAAGTTTTTTGCCGATTGCCGTTTGCCGTTTACCGGCCGTTTTTGGGATTTTCTTGCCGATCGCCGTTCGGCGAAATCTCAAAATCGTTTACCGCACATCCCTCATCGCAACCCAGCTAGCCGGTGGTGTTCTGAACGCACCAAGTCTCGCCGCAATGATTGCTCCTCGTCCAATAGAAGACTTTGTTATTCGTGTTTGAGATTAGGATAATGAATTCTATGCTTCAAATGCTCAGTTGGAGAGCATTAAGAGCAACAATAGCCTATTTTCTCGATTTTATGCTGCCCCCAATCTGCGCATCAAATAAAGAAGAAGATTAGGTTCTCATTTAGGCCATTTGGTCAATTCTCCAGCTGTACCGAATATTCGAAAAAAAAAACAGAAACTGAAAGCCTCGAACGATCTTTTGGACGTCGAATCTTCGAATTATGCAATTAAACACTCGATTTGGTTTTGAGTCTAAAGTGAACTGTTGCGGTGGTCATGGAACAGTCCAGCACTAGCCAGGAATGTTTCTGGATGTGCTCATCCTAATTCCGATTCATAGGATTTTGGCGAATGATGAGTGAGTATTTTTTAAGACACCGTCCAATTTGTTCAAACTTCCGGCCCTTCTCTCTCTCTTCTGACCACTTCTATACATAAGTCTTCATTGACGGATTACCTGCCATGGAGACCGCGCAGCCAGTGGTCACTGCAGGAGATTATCTGCACTCTCTCATTTCCCGGCTACTGCTGCATTCGAGGTGCAAACTCGTTGCATCACATATGTCCTTTCACGTCTTTCTAGTAATGTACAATTGTGCATACGAATCACGTACTTTAGATCTGTTCCGGGACTAAAGCTTCGAAAATGATGGACGAGTTATACCGGCGAGAAGTTCCTCCTTCGGCTAGATCTGATCTCTTTGAGATGCGATCTGTTCGAATTTGTTCACCAACCTCAGTCGACATTGAAATGCAGCCAGATCTACTTTACGATGAATTCACACCAGTGTATGTTGGAGCAACTCTATCATTTCATTGTTTGCCTGTCTTCTCAAAATCAAAAACACAGTTCCAATGTCTTTGGTCCATTCAGCTGAAGTTTTGAAGTTTGCTCTAATAGATGCGCCCCTTTGAAGAGTTTCATGCAGTCTTTATTCATCGAAATTTAATCTGACATGAGATCTAAACGGATACATGGCATACTGTCGGCATATATGGGATCGCACTGACAGTTTTGATTCCCTTTCCACGGTATAATTGCGTTGGCGCAAATTTTAGCATATGTACAGTAGCAGTCATAAATCTATTGACATGGCCTTTTGGTGGATACTGTTTTCATACATATCTCGGCCTCAGCTTACAAACCATGATGGAACTTTAGCATGTTATAGAGCATCACACACCTTGCTTCACTCATACATAAGCTTATGTTTGGAGTGTGTAGTTTTTAAATATGGAATTTGTTAATAATTTTTAAGTAATATTCCAAATTAGGACCATTCCCTCTAAACATTGCTATAACAATACTGAACCAGTAGCAATTACATATTTGTCATGAGATACCTCGGCCTCAGCTTAGCGAAACATAATGAAACTTCAGCATGTAGTTGGGCAACACAAGCCTTGCTTCTCACATACACAAGCTAAGGTTTTGTTGGTGCAATCTTTAGATATGGAATTTATTTATTTTTTTGTGGAAACTTTTCAATTGAGGATTATTCCCTCAAAAAATAGTCATTAAAAGCAGTGATCACGATGGAAAACGTCATCGAAAAAACTACAAAAGAACAGCTTAGATCGAAAGCAGCTGAAAAACTATGAAGGTAGTGCGGTGGAAAAACGGACTAGATTTAGAGTTTCTAGCGCCCAAAGATGTCAGTTCGTGCACACGTGCACAGCGCCACCCAAAAAGATCGCAGTCTCATGCCGAGCAGTCAGAAATCATCGACATTCAGAGTGGGAAATAAATACAAATTTACCTATCAAAAACAGTTGAACGATGATAGCAAGCACTTCTGTTAATGTTTTTAACTGGATGAGTCTATGTTCATTGATTGAAATTGAATTCCAAGCCAGCTGATGTTTTTTTTATTAGAGATCATCAATGCCGATGATGTGGAGTGGGCTCGTCCACCATCAAGAGACAAGACAGCTCAGGCCACAAATTTGGCCCAAATAGCGGTTTTTTCACGATTTTTTCTTTCAGGTCCTACTAATCGAAACCCAGAAAAGGGTTTAGAGAGGAATAAAGACATGCATATTTGATCGCGACAACTGCCTTTAAGATTCTAATGCCGTATCATTTATTCATCTTCAGAGGTTCTTCTGAATAGTTGTATTACCTTGTGAGAAATTAACGGAAATAAATTTCTCAATTTTGTCCCGATGAAGAATTTCTCTTCGACGTCAACAAAGAAGAGCGAAATTCGTGTACCAGTTGTACTTTGACGAAGCCTTTGAAATTTATGATGTGAAACGATTCTGGAGCAAAAAAGTTTATGGAGTAATAGATATTATTTTCTCTTAGGGTATACAAAGGTTCAGAAGACCTTCTAATGACAAATACTTGATACGGGTTCAGTATTCTAATAGCTATGGTTTGAGGGAATGGTACAATACGAATATTACTTCCAAATTATCAACAAATTCCATATCTAAAAACTGCACATTCTAAACTTAAGCTTATGTATGAGTGAAGCAAGGTGTGTGATGCCCTTTAAAGGCAATGTTCACGCTAAATTTCACGTCCGATGTCTCCACGGTTTACGAAAGGTCTGGTGCCCTATATAGCAAGGTATGCTTAAAAAGGACACGAAAGACGCGTTTCTGAGCAAAAATAGACCCCCTCTTGTTTACGTTGATTTTTGAGCGTGGAGGAATTGACCGCTAGAAAGATGATACCTATCAGTGCAATGAAGCAAACAGCTCACTTATCAGCACTTCCTTCACTTGATCATTCCTATAATCTGAGTCTTCATTTGTTCCTTTCGAGGGGCGGATCTGGGGCACGGGGCGTGTTTGGGGCACCAAAACGCTTGTTTGCAGCCGTCATTTAGCAGCTCCTGGCTCGTTTTCTACCGTTTTTTGGACACTAGGGGCCTAGGATCCTTCTCGCCTATCATTTCACTGTGGGAATTCAGCGAGGATGATCATCGTGAACGCTGCCTTTAACATAGTAAAGATTCTTACGGGTTTCGCTCAGCCCAGACCGAGATACTATGTTTAAAAACATTGCTCGCAAAAAGGCCATGTCAGTAGATTCTCGTCCACTACTGTATATGGTGTGCCATATCTTAATTGTTGTAACTGAACACCCGAATGTACGGATGTGCAATTTTTTCAACCGTCGCCAGAAGGGGGGGAGGGGTAATCAGAGGGGGTGCTCTAGCTTTCAATCAGGAATTTCAAATCTGAATATGGGTAAGCACCGTGTACCGGTCAGGCAAATATATTTAGTGACTCACCGAAATCCATATTCTGCCTCAATGGTCCAAAAATAGTAATCAAATCTTTTTTAGGGTTAATGTATTCGAGTGTGTCAATCAGCTTTTTCCACAGCATTGACTTCTCAAGCCTCGCCTGGAAATTCAAATCTAGGAGGAAGGATTGTGTATTGTCGTTCTCGGAGCCAAATTCCGGTCCGCGCTTGCGGACAACGGTTGTTGCATCACGCAATACGATGATAATCGGGCTGGGACCACCTGGTCTCGGCACGATTCACCTTTCTCCAAGCACGATTATCATCGTGTCGCGTGATGCAGCAGCCGTAGTACGCAATTGCGGACCGGATTTGGCTTCGAGAACGATAGTACTCAGGCATAGATAAGATCAGAAACTTACGAAAAATCGGTATGGAGAGTGGGAGACGTGCGAATAGGCTCTGGAAAAGCGTCGAACGTCCTCAAAAGCAGCGTCCGCGCATGGAACCACGTTTGGTTTTTTCTTCTCTATGCTATGCTTGAACCAATTGGAGATAGTTGGCAAAGCTTGAGACCTCAATGCTGCGTATTTATATTGCTAGAGCCTCTTGAAACTGCTGCGTGGTCTGAAAACGGGTCTACGAACGTCTGAGTGCTATGAACTATAGATTCAAAACACTCTGAAATCACAAAAAAGGCCCTTCATCCGAAATACATCTAGGCTTTCGTGCACAAACAGGCTACGTACAAGCAACTATCAAATGCCACTTGCTTTTTTAACACTTAAGAGACCGCCTGCCCCACGGCGAATCTACACAGCCGAACAGTGCGCTCAACGGATAATCGTTTCCTTGGGTCACATGTGCATCTCGCTTGCTGCTAGCTATAGATGCTCCCTCACCGACTCAGTACCCTTGCCTGTTTTTGTGACCACCGCAGTTCGCCCCGCTCCGCTTTGCTGCCAGCGTGGTCGTCTATCTGCAATGGTGGACGGGGACGCCTAAAAACACCCTAGCCTAAACT
This sequence comes from Aplectana chamaeleonis, assembly GCA_029168955.1. Classification (NCBI taxonomy): domain Eukaryota; kingdom Metazoa; phylum Nematoda; class Chromadorea; order Rhabditida; family Cosmocercidae; genus Aplectana; species Aplectana chamaeleonis. Next base: position 275,690 of record JAPDOI010000521.1, read on the forward strand.
TCTCATGTATAACTTATCTGAATAGGGAGCCCATGCGTAAGTGCCTCCGCCCGCAGCCAGCTCCCATGCCGCACCATCAGTCAATCCAGGCAAAATCATTGGATGACGTCGCGAACGAGTCAACAGTGAACAGAATGAAAGAAGTATTGTGAAACTCAAACGTAGGTGAAGATAAAAGTGCTTGTTAACCCTATTGATGTTTTTAACAAATATGTATTTAGAATGGGTAAATTCGGAGCGCCGAAATGTCGTTGCACCTCATCGTTGGTCTCACTGCTGGCGATGTGCATTGGTCTGGTCGTGCTCACCGTCGGTCTCTGTATCATCATCTTTTTCACGCAGGAAACACTTTTTCTGCCTCCAGTAAGTACTCACTTCAGTATCGATCCTGAGAACTATTTTAAAGTCAGAATCCTTTTTCGAAAGGCATTTTAGAAGGATATTAGATCTTTCCCAAACGGACTGGGCAATTTTCAAAGCTTCACCAAAATGGGCTTGTCTCAACTATTTGTTTAGTTTTTCTTTTTTTTTCTTTTATTATACTACAGTACGTATCTCCGTGCATGAGCGCCGTTGTTTTCAACGATATTGCCCTCCAGCGAGAAGCTGTGCATTTCGCACTAATATGAGCGTATCTAAAGTGGCGTGAGACTTATGTTTCATGGTTCCGGTTACTCATCTTCTCAGAAACGTTTTCTTTTAACAACTGTTTCGACTGTAGAGCGTTTCATGGAATATGAACATTTTAAATAGACACCGATTTGAACAACTTCCCCGATCGAATAAACTACATATGATGTCGGGGACTGAGGAAGAGTCTGGCCTGTCTTAGCGACCGTTTGGATTCCCGGGTCTCCCCGTCGCGAACTACATCGGCGGTGTTGTGTGTCTTCCGGCTAACAGTTGCCCTCGGGTACAATCCCCCTTCGGGGAAGATACCTTCTATGTGGGGATCACCTGAGTGACTGCCGTGTGAACACTGGGGCAAATAAATGCCCGCGTATTAACGCATTACGTAACACAGCACACGAATATAAACTATAACCCTTTTATCCTAATGGCACTAAAACCTAAGGTATCTACTGGGTTCGCCTTTACAAACACTTAAGGGTAACTTTGGCTTATATCCACAGAGCGTATTACGATATCGAAGTATACTACTGCGTAATAGACAAGCGCAGTACGTGGTAGCGTATAATCGCACCTTTTCCACTAGTCAACAACACATCCCTGCGGTGACTAACAACAGAAGCCAGTGTGGCTCCACCAACCTCCAGGCCGCTAGACTCGACCAAAGTCGAGCCGGCGCCCGAATGCCGGCTTCCTCAACAGCAAAGGCTGCTGTAGGGCGGAGCCCACGGTTGCGGGGTCTCCCGGGAGGTCATCACTGCCAAAGCAGCGCAGTACCAGCGGGTACTGCAGGCCAACGCCATCCGGCGCCGGGCAGACCGCTGAACCAAAGACAGCCGCCTTCTATAGGCAGCGCGGAGGAGGGGGGAGGCATTGCGGAAAGCGCGGGCATGCCCCGCCTCCAAGCGGCTGGCGTAGTGGAAACAGGCTGGGGCCTCACGGTGCGCCCCCAGCCACCGTCGCATCCGCGACATATGTTGTAGTTGTGCAATCGCGTTCAGTCCGCAAAGTCTCATTATCACAATCGTTGAAGCGAAGCGGTTGTTTTTAAAATGATTTCTTCATTTTCGTAGTTGAATTTTTTAAAAACAACCGCTTCGCTTCTACGATTGTGATAATGAGGACTAAACGCGATTGCGCAGATGAACTATACACTGGTCAGACTTGGCGAATTCTACTAGTCTCACTATAGCTTGTGGTCCTCACCCGTCCAAGGTGGAGGCTCAGACCAGACCCTCTATAACTCACGGTAAGCCATCCCTCGCACCCGTGTTTGAAATTCGAGGAATAGGGGCTCTCTACACACAGAGGGAGTTGCCCCGTTTTTGCCGTTCGACACGACACGCTACTCCATGCAATCGATGATGCTCCGAGTGGAATTGGAGGAAAAGCGAAACATCTCCTCCCTCAGTGGATAAAGAGCCCCTATTCCAAAGTTTGAAAATGTGTTGGGCCGTTTCTGACTACATGGAAAATAGAGACGCTTTCTGCCACCTTAAGACATGCATTGAAGCTCTCCGGAAGCGATCAAGGGCAGACTCGGAAGCGCTCCCTCAACCCAAGTGTAATCCAGATCTAAGCGAACTTGAGTTTGTCCATGTCAAAGGTGACTGTATAATTGGCTAAAGAAGGTAACCAAAACACTTTAGGAGAGGTGGTGAAGTTCTAGATTGGAGTAAAGGTGAGAACAGCACAAGTTCATTGAAAAATCGGTTTGGAGTTCATTCAGTCTCCTTGGCGGACATGATTAGTTAAAGGCAGTGGTCGCGATCAAATATGCTTGTGGTCTTTTTTTCTCTAAACCCTTTTCTGGGTTTAGAGAAGTAGAACTTATAAGAAAAAATCGCGAAGAAACCACTGTTTTTGGCCAAATTTGAAGCCTGATCATTCTTGTCTTTTGATGGTAGACGAGCCCACTCCACATCATCGGCATCGATGACCTCTTATATCAAGAATATCAGCTGGCTTGAAATTGAATTTCAATCAATGAACCTTCGGATTTACGTACACATCTAGCCAAAAACATTGACTGAAGTGATGCTTTCATTGTTCAACTGTTTTTATTCGTTAAATTTGCATTTATTTTCTCCTCTGAATATCGATGATTTTGACTGCTCGGCATGAGACGGCGATCTTTTTCGTCATCGCTGTGCACGTGTGCACGAAACAGCTTTGGGCTCTAGAAACTCTAATTCTAGCCCGTTTTTCACCGCTCTACCTTCATAGTTTTTCAGCTGTTTTTGATCTAAGCTGATTTTGTAGTTTTTTCTATAACGTTTTTCATCGTGACCACAGCCTTTAAGATTCTTTTAGCCTTTTAGGTGGAAGTCACTCACAGAGATAAGGTGGAATTTTGGTAGTGTTGCGTGTACTCTGATGTGTCGGTAGGTTTCATTGGGTTCCGACCCCTGTCGTAAAAGCATATCGGAATACAGGGAAGTAATGCAACATAACCTACCTTTTTGAGAGGCTACAGGAGACAAACACTGACATTCCAGCAGGACTACGCCAGCGTTTGCACCTGAGATTAAACTGCGCCTCTATCGTACACCTCTCATCACACAGATGATGATCTCTTTGCAGAATGGTGAATCAGTGGCTGCGAAGATTCTGTGCAGCTCACGAAGTGTTTTTGCACACTGTGTAGGATCACCCTAATTTTTCACTGCTGCAAGAACCGTTTCTGTTTCGGCAGAGTCGAAAGCGTTCTTCAAGTCATTGAGCGTAAAATAATCGGAGTCTTTCACAGGATGTGATCGGTCGCGCTGAATCCTCATCGAAATTCTTGCTTGCATGGTTCCCCTTCTTCTGGCTTTCTGCCGATCCTGTTGAGAATCACACGGGTGAATAGCTTGTAGACGACAAGCAACAGGCTCATAGGGTGATGATTTCCAATGTGGTGCACGTCCTCCTCTTTTGTACAACAACATAGTCTTGCTAACTTTCCATTCTAATGGTGCCTTGCATTTTATCAGTGTGCTAGTGAAGAGCCGCGGCAGCATTAGAATCAGAGCTGATGGGAAGTTTTTCAGATGGTCTGATCCTATCTGGACCGGGCGCAGTAAGATCTTCAACCGACATGGCATGCCGGATTTCGAAAGGGAGAACGCATCCGCCTCAGATGGTATGGAGTAAGATTAACACGGCTGTCAACGAGATAGGAGTAGAAGTCGCGAATGACTTCTCCATTGCCCTTCTGGGAGCATTGACTGCTCCATCTGGGCGTCGAGGTGCGGTCATCTTTGTCTTGTAGTTGGCGAACTTGCGGATGCTTTCCCGGCTTCGACAGCTACGGTCATGACTGCTTCTCTTATTCAGGCCTTCTTTGGTCGCTTCTCTGCATTGCTTGACCAGTTCAGAAGTTAAATGATTTTCGCCTGCTGCTCTTCCAGCTCTACCTTGCCGAATCAGCTCGAGCTTTGTCGAAGACAAACGTCTTCCTTTGGTTGTCAAGCTCTGCTTTCTTAGCAATGTCGTGAAGATGCTAAGCAAACCGACTATACTCTTTCTTCATCGATGTTGTCCATGACGGAATCTTGCCAACAACTAGCCAGGGTGGTGGAGAGGTTCTGGGTCTTCTCTTCATGAATTTCGCGACTTTCTCTGCCTTCTGAGTGAGAAAGAAGCTCGCGCGGAGACGAGAGCCTAAACTGGTGTGGAATTTCATAACACTACAGCGACATCGATTAGGCAAGGTCTACGGTGGATGATGAGATGGTCATTTTCGCTGGGGTACCGTTCAGCGGAAGACTCCCACATCACACGCTGTAAGAGCGGTTTGTGTAAGTAAGATTTTCTATGAACAGTCCGCCTTAGTCGTTCCATTCAAGTCCGTGGATCACGATGTGATTCTCCTAATGCGTCCCTCTGGGGAAAACCGTGGCTCTTTTTTCGCCGGCGATGACTTCGGAGGGGTTAATATCTTCCCTGAAGAACTTCTCCAGTGGCAAAGAAAACGCGTCATGGCTTCATGTAAGCGGCGAGGACTGTCAGAGCAGGTTCACATTTATATCGTTTAAACCGCAAACCTCCGATTTGGGTCGTCAAAGGCTCGAACGAATCGATTTTTATGGCTAGGTGAGAATGCCAACTCCACAAACTCTATTTATCACGTTGTCGAACACGGCATGGTGAGGATGGTGTCTTCTCGTCTCGATCACTCCAATGACGTCGTACATCATCTTACTGCCTTGCATCAAGAGATCTTCAGTGGAAGTTTCCGATGATAGCGTGCGCGTATTGAAAGTACAGCTCACCATCGTAGTCCTTCGTGTTTCAGGTGGCCTTGTCCAGCCCTCAGATTTTCGCAGCCTCCCCGTACTTATTCTAGATAATAAAGATACTCGCAGATAATTGCCGGACTCTACGCGAGGGCTGCGTGTAATTAGGCCAGCTTGCCGGTCTTTCATGTAGTGGACATGGAGCTTAAATTTTAAAAGCGACCCCGAAGCACACCGATACTTCCCTGTCGCTAGAAAGCAGGTTCTTGATGAAATCGACGTGCAGAGCACAGTCTGCGCACGACCCTGGGCACCCACACACAACTGCGAATGAGCCAGCCAGCGAATGTAACGAAAGGTATGAGTCGGTCTGGCTCATCAGAAGCAGGGAGTCCAAATCCACCTGCATCTTAGGGCAAGCACCGGCAGCTTTTTCTCCGCGATTAACCCCTTATTTGGCTCGAATCTTCGTATGTAGGGATTATTTAGGGTGCTGGACACGAATCTGGGATTCGTCGTCAAAGTTCTGAAGGGGACTGTAGGTTACGGTGGGTAATGCCTTTTTAGAGGGTTTAGCTTACCCTCTATTTCGGAAATAAATTTTGCTTTGCTCCTGCGCGAGCGTCTGCGGAGCGAGATTAGAAAACTTGAGACCAGCAGCTCAGGTGGAGTTAGTAAGTACATAATCACACTATAGAGGAAAATTAGATCCTGTAAATAGAATTGATTTCCGCAGATGCCTTCTATGCTCCAGACACTTACTCTGTAAGAGCGTTAGCTCAATGTCAAGGAGAAGATGTCTTGCACATCCAGGGCGGACTTTAACATTTCTACCAATACACAGTCACCGTGTTTAAGGGCATCATATTCTCAGCGATTGGCATTCTACTTCTTCTGATCGGATGTGTATTCTGGACATCAGAATTCATGTGTAATGACTGCCTCACAGACTGTTTCGTGAAGCTGCAAGAAGCACCTGTGAAAAATGCAATCAAACGAAGAGAAGAAAGACTGAGGTGGGTGTCCGCCGTTAATTGTCGTATTGTCAGATTAGTTCCTTCATTATCCTTCAGATCAGCTGCGAGTACTCGAAATGGCAGCAGATTATCCGTGAACTCGCGCACTTCGCTTCGCAGCTCTCAAACCATTTCCACTCAACTTCGATATTAGCCTGGCACTTCTCTTCTCAGAGGACTACGATAAAATTTTATATAGTTCCTGGAATTTTCTTCAGTTTAATCATGAATTGTTGCGGACGATCGATGGTACGAATGCCTTTAGTACCAGGTTTTTCAATAAGTTTTGTTGTTCGATAAGAAAAACACAATTTTATGGTTCAAAATACATAAAAATATTCAGTATAATCTCCTTGAACAATAATACACTTGCTCGAATGATCCTTCAATCTGTGGATGGATCCCATCCCTGAAATGAGAATCCGGAAGGTCTGCAAAATGCGCTTCAACAGCCGTTATGACCTCACTTGATGAAAAACGCTTGCCACGCATAAATTTTTTGAGTTCTGGAAACAAATGGAACTCGCTGGGGGCCAAATCTGATGAATACGGTGGATGCTCCAACGATTCGGACTTTAGTTCATGGATTTTAGCCATTGTCAAAATGCTCTTGTGACACGGTGCACTGTCCTGATGAAAAAGGATTTTTTTCTTCGGCGAGTCAGGTATTTTTTCCCGAATTTTTTCCTTCAACTGGTCCAAAAGGTTGCAATAATACTCAGAATCGATTGTTTCACCAGTTTGCAAGTAATACACAAAAAAATCCTTTCGCATCCCAAAAAACTGATGCCATAACCTTCTTGGCCGATGTCCGGACACGAACTCGCTTCGAAGCCGAACAACCAAGTTCACACCACTCTTTAGCCTCTTGTTTTGATTCAGGATCATGGCGATAGACCCAAGTCTCATCCACAGTGATGAATCGACGCACAAAATTCACTTTATCCTTTTTAAAACGCTCCAAATGTTGTCGAGAAAGTCGCATTCGTATGCGTTTTTGTTCCATTGTTAGCGAATGCTGCACCCATTGTGCACACAGCGTTCTAAAATCCAAAATTTCATTTGAGATATGGCTCACACTGCCTAATGAGATGTGTAGAGCCTCTACTAAATCTCTCTCAGTCAATCGACGATCTTCGAAAACCATATCCTGTATCTTGACTATGATTTGTGGTGTTGATGCGCTTTTTGAACGTCCTTCACGTGGATCGTCGTCAAGGCTTGTACGACTACGTTTAAATTCAGCAACCCATCTTTCTACTGTTCTAATTGTAGGTGAACAATCATTATACACTTTTAACATTCGTTCTTGAATTTCTTTTGGTGCTACACCTTCCAAAATAAAAATTTCATCACTGCGCGATATTCAATTTTTCCATTGCTGTGACACGGCGACACTAAATGGCTTGTAAACAAAGAATGAATTGACAGATTGAAATGAAACTTCACATACGCTCATATGAAGAGTGTACCAACAAAACAAAAAAAATTGGGCTAGTACCAACGCCCTCTCTTGTCGAACGACAAAACTTATTGAACAACCTGGTAAATAGCTCAGTTTCGTGAAGCATTCGCACTTCCAGCAGCACCACCTTGAAAGGAACGAAGATAGTTTACCATACTTTCACACAACATCGCCATCGCGAATACTGTGATTCTCGTCAAAGCGCACTTCACGATTTAATTAGTTCTCGAGTTTTCCATGGGAAACCATTGTGAATTGTGATGGCTCTCGGAAGCAAAACCCCCTCTCACAAGCGAACTTCTTTCGGTCGAAGTGGCTATTTCGAATGGAATGTACTTCGCTAGAAACATTTTTGAACGCAGAGTCCGAATATGCTCTTTGCGCTGCCTAGATTCCCTCTGGAAGAGGTTGTGAGCGTTTTTTCAAGCCTCGCGAAAAGGTACATCAAGAAATTTTTTGGGTAATTCGAGAAAAATTTCAGATTTGGCCGAAATCTTGCATGCCTGGGTCAGCAAGGGTGTTGCAAACTACTTTTTTTCCTAAATTCGTATTCAGCACCCCGAACAGCCCCGCATAGCCAAGCATTCGCATACCTACCGCAATCTGTTGTCAAAAATGGTTAACACATAATGGACCTCGTGTCCATACTGCGCACCCACGCCAAAAACTCGATTTTTTCGTTTTACATCAAGATAAACGGATTCCTTCTAATTATTGCTTTTATATCTATGCTCAATACAACTTCCATAATGAATATGCAGATATTAGGCGCCATATATCTCCTTCTGACATAGGCAATTATAACAAAAAATCAGCTTAAAATTTCACTGGAGTGATTGACCGTGGAGGGCGCCGGTCCGCTACGGGAGCTAGCCGTGGAACGCGCGGTCTCCTAAGTGTTAAAGGCAGTGGTCGCGATCAAATATGCTTGTCGTCTTTTTCTCTCGAAACTCTTTTCTGGGTCTCGAGTAGTAGGACCTATAAGAAAAAATCGCGAAAAAACCACTGTTTTGGGCCAAATTTGAAACCTGAACTTTCTTGTCTTTTGATGGTGGACGAGCCCACTCCACATCATCGGCATCGATGACCTCTTATATCAAGAACATCAGCTAGCTTGAAATTGAATGTCAATCAATGAACCTTCGAATATATGTAAACATCTAGTCAAAAACATTGACTGAAGTGATGCTTTCATTGTTCAAGTGTTTTTATTCGTTAAATTTGCATTTATTTCGTCCTCTGAATGTCGATGATTTTTGACTGCTCGGCATGAGACTGCGATCTGTTTCGTCATCGCTGTGCACGTGGGCACGAACTAGCTTCTTTGGGCCCTAGAAACTCTAATTCTAGACCGTTTCTCACCGCTCTTCCTCCATAGTTTTTCAGCTGTTTTTGATCTAAGCTGATTTTTGTAGTTTTTTCGATAATGTTTTTCATCGTGACCACTGCCTTTAAGAGAACCTCAGGTGCGTGTTCAAGGCAGGATTTGCGATAAAAACTGTTGTTATGTTGTCCTCATGAGAAGGTAGATCTGACCATTACAAAAGTGAAAATAGGTGAAAAGTTGGCGGAAAAACGCTCAAGAAGACGTTATTCCTTTGTGTCCGCCCGCCTCGAATTATTGAGATTTCTATGAATGCCTGTCTTGCCATCTTTTATTCTGCTTCTGAAGTAATTTCTGAGCACATCTGCAGTGGTTTTTTAACCGAAGGAGACGATGGATTCGCCAACATTTCTCCTTCAGCGATTACTCGAATGTTTTAAACAATCATTTCTGAGTGATACGTCCTTGCTTGAGCCTTAAAAACTCTGTACTCACAAGGAATCGGGTTTTACTCTAACGCTAAGTTGTCCAATGAAAGATGCCATGTCATCATGTAGACTCGTCCACCATCTTGCTTGTGACGTCCACACACTCCAAAATCACTAGTTTTATAGCATATTTCGTCGTTTTGCTGCTACACTATTTTCTAAAAAGGCAGAGTTGTCGATAAAAACGGTTTTTGTGTTATACTTATGAGAGGGTAGATCGCGCCATCATGAAAATGAAAATAAGTGAAGTTACGAAGGCTCGTAATTACTGGGTGTCCGCCCGCCTCCATTTGACGAGATTTTCATGAATACTTGTTTCATCGTTTTTCACGTTGCTCTTGAAGTAGTTGATAGTCTCTTGAAATAGCTGGCAAGTACAATATCCACGATAAGTTTTTTTAAAAGCGGGGAACATTTGCCAAACTTGGCAAAAAAACTTCCGATGCTTTTTGAAAGAAGACTTTTTGGATTCTGAAAAGGCTATCATGTTCACAACTCAAAATCCTACCTAATAATGTGCTTTGTGGCTCGAAGTTCCCTACAATCGCTTTGTTTTTTTAATGAAATAATTTTTGGGGTCGTCTCTCAAAAACGTCGCGCGCGACAAAGTGCGGCTAAACTTCTATTACTAATAGTACAAGCAATAGAAGAGCAACCTCTACGTTTTCTTGGTGAACTAGATACAGGTGGGACAGTCTCGAGATCTGTGCGGGTTGAAATATCGAAATCCATCATTTAATGTCTCGGCGTTTTCGAACGCAAGTTCGCTCTCAGGGAGGCCCCTGGGGCCGAAATTTTTTTTTAAACCCTAATTAAGGTCAAATTGTAAATAAGAGCGAAAGTGGTTGTAATGATTTTCAGGATGTAGATCGGTCGCGGCTGACACTAAAGGGTCATGTACTGTGCTTATCTGGGCCAAATTCCGGTCCGCAGTTGCGTCTCGACACGCTTTGCGGCCGCACGCTCCTGAGTCAAAAGAGCTTCCACCGCCGCAGCCGCCGATCTGCTGACTCTAAGTGGTTTTTGGAAACTGGAAACCAGAAAAATTGGAGAAAATTGTACAAAAAAGCCACATAGAGTCGGCTTTGGCGCTGAAAACCCGACTGGAATTTGGCCCAGATAAACACAGTACCTTCTCATGAAGTAGAAAAACAACCGTTTTTATCGCAAACCCTGCCTTTAACTCGCACCAGATGTGATTTTTACGATGAAAACTGGGAAGCAAGACTATACCATTAGGTAGCACTCAACGCCTGGATCATGAATATTACCTTAGTTCTGCTCAAAATTGTGTTCTAAGCGAGTTATTCGAAAAGGCACGAAAAAGACACGAAAACGCGTTTTCGCACGCTTTCTTATCAAAACCTACGAGCGGTATTGTATGTGAAAATATTTTTTATTTTAGTCAAATATTAATGTCTAGAAGATCCTAATTTTACACAAACGCCCTAAATTCTTCTCGAGCGGTCAAGATTGTTCGTGAAAATTTAAACGTTGCTATTTATTGGTTCATGATCTGCTTCTTCGTCTCTTGCACCTTTCGATGATTTTTAATCACAATCTCTCATTTTTATTAAAATAAGCAATTTTTCTGCAAGGGCAAACTGTCGTCCCACGGGGCAGTCATGGAAAAATTGGCCCGTCGTCAACGCATTAAAACAAAAAAAATTAGGAACTGGGGCCCACACCTATTGATCACCCTGTACTTGTAGTCATATCCTGCCAGGCTTGGAAGCAAGGAATGCATCTGAGATTTCTTTCTTGAAACTGATTTACAACTTTATTTTGTATAACTCACCGAACCTTTAAAGGAAGCGTGTAAAAAATAATAATCAGATACACAAAGTAAATGCATGCAATGTCAATTCATATTGAATAATCATAGACATAATACTGCTGGGTACCAGTTACTGATAACGGCGTTTATTCGATTAGTACCCTGACTATATGTGTAAATAAAGCCAGGTTAAAAGGAAACCACAATGAAGAATACATCACCAGTTTTTCACCAAGTGAGTCGGATACGTTCCGATACGTTTACTTCTTGAACTGGTTACGGTAGCGCAGGTCCTGCAGTACTTCTTCTGGCGAAACGCCAAGACGTTCGCCAGCTCTCAACACTTCAGACAGACGACCCTCAACCGCATGCAGAACTAAAACAAACAAAAGATGAACATCTACGACAAAAGCATCTCAGAGCATGCACTAGACGTCTAGTCAGAACTCAGGAGTGCGGAGCTTCCTTTCATGCAAGCGTGCGAAGCATATGTAAGTTTCCATGCTTGCGAAGTTCGTTTGACATTAAAAAAACGATTTCAAATGCATTTATTATGCATTATATAACGCGTTATACGAAGAGCCAGCCGTATAGAAAACAAGGTAGATTCTGCCGCATTGCACCGTCTCGCCTAACTCATACCGATGTTCTTGAGTTAGAAGAAGTACCCTGAAAATGTTTCATTCTGAAGTAAAATGAGCACAGAACATGCACATAGATAGTACGTGTCCAAACCGCTCACCTACGACAAGGATTCGATTTTTTGTCATTTCTTTGAAAAAATCAAGATTTCTATCCGTTGTAGCTGGACGGCTCGTAATAAAAAAAACCTATACTGCTGATGGGAAGACATGAAAGACTTTGATTTTCTTCTATACGAGTTCATTCATAATGAAAACCCTGGGGCCGAATGCATCAACAGGCCGGATTGGGGCAGGGGCAGGGCAGTCTGCGCTTTGAAAGAGGTCCGTAAATCACAAAATCAATCGTGCCCCTGCTTCTCCAGCTAGGAGGCTGGGCAGCTAGAGCAGCGAAAAACACTGCTGGGGCACGATTGATTAGATGATCTACTGCCCTCGCGCTGCGATCGTCAAAGATGCCGACTGCTCTGCTCCTGCCCCAACCCGGCGCGTTGATGCATCCGGCCCCTGGTTAGAACTCGCCGAATCGATTGGCCGTGAAGCGGACCGGCGCGCTCCACGGCCAATCAATTCAGTAAGTTTTCAAACCGAATTTTGTTGTAATTGACCTTGCCTAATGAGATGTATGGCGCTTATTATCCGTATACCAGTTGTGCATTATTATTATTCTGCATAATTAAAGCATCTGCATTGCAGCAACAATTAAAGGAATCCGTTTTTCTTGGAGTAAAACAAAAAAATCGAATTCTTGGCCTGGGTGCGTAGTGTGGACGCGCTGTCCATTAAGTATTAAATACAATGTATGGTCCAGATCTGAATATTTCTTAATGTTGATTTTCGCTTTCTATTGGAGCGACGAATTAGCCATGACCAATTGAATGCTTGTTATCTGCGAGAACTCCTTGAGAGCATCAAAACAGGTTTGCGGAAATTTCTCAATGCCGCGAATTTTGGGTTTTTCCGTACATTGCAACTTGTCGTAATTTACTTCCATCAAAAATCTCCAAGGCGCCAAACTTCACACGTGAGGACAACGAGGTTAATTTCAGTTAATGGTATTCATTTCGCGACTTATTGACTATTTTTCAACCTCCAAATTAAAGAAAACCGATTTCTAAAGAAAGAAACACTCGATAAATCGCAGAACAAAATTTTTCCTGATAGGAAGGTCCTCAAACTACTTACCTCGAGGTTTGGCACCTTGGAGTCTTCCAATAGGTTTTTGTTCCGTTTCATTTCTAGCCGTATTGTGCACGCCGGTTACGGCGTACAAATAAATAAATAAAAGAGAAAATGCAAAAATCTCCAATTTCGCAAGAATGCGGAACCTTCGTTGTCCCAGCACGACTATCATCGGGTTTCACAGGGTCGAGCGATTACTGTCCCGTGGGACAACGGAGGGGACCGCAAAATTCCTTAAAAAATGGGGAATTCGGAAGAGGTCGAAGAAAATTTGAACCAATAGCGAGGTCACTCCTTTAGATTCGTCAGTAGCGGTGTGAAGTGTAGGGTTCATTACAAAAAGAAAGGGAAATTAAAATTTTCCTATTTCCTACGAATATGTCACAATCCCAAATATTGATGGAAACGTAAAAAAAAGAAAACCTAAGAAGGACACCAAAATTTGCGATCATTTTTCCTATGAATTTCAGTCCCTATCAAAGGGGGCGTACTTGGCTCCGTCAAAGTCCGAGACAACGGTCTGCCTGGAACACCCGCGTCTACGGAGCGCGATTTCATTATATTAACGAGAGTACCTCAGCTCAAAATAATTGGAAGATTTATGTGGGATTATTAGCAGGCTTGTTGTTACATACTTCGCATAGCAGTTATAATCACGAGCTGAACTGGTCAACCGAAACATGTTTGTTACTTTTTCCGTTTCCACACTTTTTTTACTCTTGAGACAGTGCACCTTTGGGGGTTAGAGTACAGTATTTCTTGAGACGATGCTCATTCAATAAAATTTCGCAGGTACTCTAAAAAAATTTCTCCTCGGACCTTTGCCCCGCGTACTTTGTTGGGTCAACAATGCTTCTTAAATTCTGATATAATCTACCGAATGCAGACTGTTAGAGTCCATTAAACGAGGCTTTATGGGATTGTGTATTTTGATGAGGTATTAAAATCGTGGTGATTTCTTGCGTGTGACAGAGATAAGGTGCACATTTGAACATGATAGCGCCATCTGAAGGAATTCGAGGCAGCCATTGACGCAATCGATTCATTGCCCGAAAATAAATCAGTCTTCCGAGTTCCCGAAATCCCTCAAGTCCAGAACTATCAAGATGTTGGGAACACAGCTCCTCGAAAAGAAGGTTCTGCTCACAACGGAAAAGGATCAGAAAAAAAAGATCAGCAAAAAACAAGTGTAATCAAACCAAAGTGATGAATTATCAAAGGCTTCTGACACGACCAAGGGTCAGAGCATTCATTAAAAGAAGAATCTTAAAACCGAAATTTCGCTCGGACTCTCGCATTAAATGACGACTCGTTTCAACGTTTGCGCTAACTTGCTTGTTCCTCCATGTTGGGAAGTAAATGAACATTTTGGATAAGGAAATGGCAGCGAAATGTCGCACATTTCATTGAGCTGACAAAATCCTTGGATTCATTCTGGATGACCTCTCCCCTCTACATAACTCAAGAGTTCAAGTGAAAATGTATGTAGTCTAGTCTTTTTTCTACCCGCTCTTGCAGTAAATCAATTTTATCAATTGGCCGTCCTTTTTTCATCTGCGGAGACGTTAGACAAGTACACATTCCGAGAGTGCTTGTCCTCCTTCGTGCTATTTCTTCCGCTTCCTAGAGAATTCTTGATGTCGTCGACGTGCTGCTTTTTTTTGCGCAGCGGGAGAAGTTCAATCAGAAAAACAGCTCCGCAGAGTTCATTAGAACGCACGCAATGCTTTCGTCATCAAATATGAGAGCCTATTATTCCCTCCTTGTTAAACGACCTCACACCATCACCAAACCCCATTTGTAAACACGGCATATGTGGTAAAAGTCGGTCTTGACTCATTCACCCAAACGGAATTGTAGAAAACAACAAACGAATTTGAATGCGATCCGGGAGTTAGGGTTCGTTACAATTTTGTGCAGATGGGATGGGAGCTCACACACCTTCCCAATCGTTGCGACCATCCTACACCACAAAACCGGTCATACATATAATTTGCGTGTGGGACGAAAAAAAACCGCAAAAAGGGCGCTTTTGTGTCCTCTTGTTATGCCTCTGTTGAGAATGTTTACTTAAGAATCCAGAGAGATAGATGGGATAAAAACATCGAGAGCTTTTTTCTGAAATGACACATGGCCCGCATTCGGATATACAGAGGTCACATGTTCAAATTTAAGCATAACACAATCAACATCTCGGACAATCGTCGCATTCAATGCGTGGCGAATATGCATTCAACTCGCAGACAAAACGGTTTCGAGCACAGTCAAGGAACGTGCTGCTAGAGGAGCACATGCTCCTATTGTGTTTGAAAATAAAGCATGTACCCCAACCAATAAATCGTTCAATGCCTGTGTGATGCACATTCAACTCGATGACAAAACAGTTTTCCAATAAAAGGAAGAAACTTCAGGACCGACGTCGGCAGCGTCGCCGGTTCAGTTACCCAAGTTTGCGGCACTCGGCCCCGCCCAGCTCCTGCCGCGTTGCGTGTCGGTGTGCTGCCACGATAGCGCTGGGCTACCTTCCAGCACGTGGTCCTGCGATAAAACTTCGTAGCATGTGCGGTTGTTTGGACCATGTGCCCCTGAGAGAGAGACTCTCGAGCACAGTCAAGGAACGTGCTGCTAGAGGAGCGCGTGCTCCTATTGCGTTGCTCCTATCCGGGCGACCTACCGTAGTTCGTAGAGGGTAGGCCTAGGATAAGAATAGAACCTTGGGGACCCCAAAGTGTTCTTTTTGAAATATACACCTGCATTATACCGTTTCGGTCACTAGAGTAGAATGCATATTCGACACGCATTGAATGCTGCGATTTTCTGAGATAAAACACGGGCGAAACGCGATTTGACAGCTGGAACAGGTATGAAGGAATGATGCGCCCATGTCATAATCCTTGTATGTTCGAGATTGAGGAGAGTTAGGCGGGTGTTGTTGTTGTATTTTTGAATTTTTTTGGGGGGGAACCTAAAATCTTGGACCGAAAATAAAACAAGTAGGGGGTGTTTTCAATGAAGAAAAAGTTCTTCTGACAAAGTTAAATAACGATAACTCTTACGAAAAGGAAGGCATATATATTGTAATATGTAGAAAAAGGTGAAATGGAACAATACCAGCTCTATAACAGTACAAGTAATGAAGGTCTTTATACATAACGATGTACATAGAAGCAATAATTTAGACTGTAGCCAATGTCCTAGTGCTTTGATCCTTCACTTCGTAGAGGGACAATGTACGTCCCGCCATAAAATTTAAGATTTTCACAATTCTAAAAAAAGTTTTGGAGTCTCCGTGAAGTTCTCTACAAACAGATACTTAACAACCCTCCCATACCCACAAATTTACGGAGAAAATCGCCTAAAACCCGTATCCTCGTTGTCCAATGTCGTTGTTCGGAGCCGCACCTTTACCCAAAAACGATACAATGCAGGTGTTTATTTTAAAAAGAAAACTCTGGGGTCTCCAAGGTTCTATCCTTATCTTAGGCCTACCCTCTACGAAGTACGGTAAATCGCCCGGATACCTCGCAGCTTAAGGTATTTAAGAGCAACATTCCAAATTACACTGCTGCGAGCCGTCAAAAAATACCCCGCTCCAAAGCCAAACCAAGCTACATTGGTTTGGCTTTGGAGCGCGGAAACCGCCAAAACTTCAGAAAGAGCAAGTCAAAACTATGTACACTCTTCGAGGCTCATCAGAAGGGTAGGGAGTGCATTGATTATTATAGTTGTGCCATTCGAATACATTCGAATCGATATATTCGAATAATTGTCATTCAATTACGTATTCATTATCGGAACTTCTAAAATCGCACCATTCGAATACTATTCGAGATTCGGACCCCAGCAAAAGGGGCTATTCGAATCTATTCAAGAACCGGACCTCAAAAAAGAGGGTCACTCCAATCTATTTGATATTCGAAGCCTACTATTCGAATGAACATTCGAATACTAATAACTTCAAATAGTTTCGAATAAATCTGCCCCGTCGTCGCTATTTAACACTTAAGAGACCTCCTGCTCCATGGCTAATCGTTTTCGTGGGTGACATGTGGGGACTACCCGGTCAGGTGGGAACCATTTTGATAGGATCAGGCTTTCTTAGTACTTACACAACCAGTATTTCGTTTCCCTTGCACCTGAGAGTATTTCGCTCCAGAGAGATTTGGAGTAAGGCCGTGGTGAAGCAATGATTCAAGACATTCTTACGGACGTGATGTGTTTTGATTTTGAAGGGTATTTCAACTCTGCATCCGCGAAGTGCTTTGAAACACGACTTTTCGCAAATTTCAGTGAAATAAACATTTGTCTCTCGACTTCTAAATTTTTTGTAGGTTACAGCTGATGGTTAGGACTACGCCGTGCGATGCCAACCTAATGTATCAAAAACTTGAAAAATGGCCGAACTTCGGGTCTGTAATGGTCCAAAAAACCTCATAGAGAACTTGGGCGAATTCATAAACTTTGTCCAGCAAAGTTGTCTGATGTTACCGACAAAACTTTAATCAGAAATCTCAAAATGGGAATCAGATTCAAGATCAGCATCCCCCCCCCCAATGGCCACCTGAGCGAAGTCGCACCAACGGATAACGAACGACAGACGATAACGATGCTTTTGAAAATCGTGAACTAAACACCTTTCATTGTTCAGCGCCTCTAAATATACACTTCAACAGCGCATTGCCGTTCAGTCTGCAAAGTGCACGCTGATTGCGAAAGCGTGCTGCGGCGCGGTTGCGAGTATCCTCGGACAAGGATGTGGGATCACCCGGGCACTAAAGGCAAAAACCGCTCGGGTGACACCACATCCTTGTCTGAGGATACTCGCAACCGCTGCCGCAGCACGCTTTCGCAATCAGCGTGCGCTTTGCGGACTGAACGGCAATGCGCAGTTAAACTGTACGCCGTGATGAAATTTCAACAAAATCTTGAGCATTGAACTATCGGCAGGTTTTCACCCCTCCCCCCAAGTTACCCTATTCTCGAAATTCAGCGAAATCTGGAACAAAGTTGACCTATGGCTAACATGCCGCAGTCAGTGAAAATTTTATGGGAAATCGGAAAGTAAACACCAGAACCTTGTGCACCAACTCGAATAACCCTCCGGGTCAAAGCAGCGGAATTCGAAACGATGATCTACTGCAGTTATCTCAAGTACTCAGAGATTTGTGGGGAAGTTCCCGAGGACAGTATACCTGATTTGGTCGTTATCACTCAGCTCAGAAATTTGTGGGGAAGTTCCCGAGGACAATAGACCTGATTTGGTCGTTATCACTCGGTTGAGGGAAGAGGAGCGAGACGTCCCCCTGGAGGGGGACGTCTCGCCCCTCTCCCCTCGAATTATACACAACGATAAGGCGTTCAAAACAGTCAACTCGGGGGGAGAACAAGGGGAGTTCGCTTCACGGTTGTTCCCATGGCCTCCCCCCGAACATGATGAACGCGAAAACAAAGCCGCAGCGTATACGATGATACAGACGGGCTAGTCACGAGGTGGTCTCGCACTTCGCAAGTTGAGGGGGTAGATCTGCCACTCAAAGACTACGTAAGGCATCTCTGTCTGCTTTTCAAAGAAGCTAATAAGCTTCTCTATACCCTTTAGTCAGAGGTGAATATTTTTGGACCGATCGCAATTTTTCAGGAACAGGAGACTGTCGAAAACAGCGAGTTCTAGCAAGCTGATTTTTGATTAATCATTGAACAATGGGAAGATCAGCAGTCGGAAGGTCGCGGGAAGACCTGCAGTCGGGAGAACAAGAGAACTCCTGCTGTGGGAACTTCCCCTATTGCTCTGCTGTCGAGACGTCCCCTTCGCCTCCCCCCGAATTCGGGGGAAGTTCCCCAGTTGTTTCGAGGGAAGTTCTGCTGTCGTTCTCGGGAACTTCCCCACGAATATCTGAGAGTCGAGGGGAGAGGAGCGAGACGTCCATCGGAGGGAGACGTCTCGCCCCTCTCCCCTCGAATTATACACAACGATAAGGCGTTCGAAACAGTCAACTCGGGGGGAGAACAAGGGAAGTTCGCTTCACGGTTGTTCCCATGGCCTCCTCCCGAACATGATGAACGCGAAAGCAAAGCCGCAGCGTATACGGTGATGCAGACGGGCTAGTCGCGAGGTGGTCTCGCACTTCGCAAGTTGAGGGGGCAGATCTGCCACTCAAGGACTACGTAAGGCATCTCTGTCTGGTTTTCAGAGGAGCTAATAAGCTTCTCTATAACCTTTAGTCAGAGGTAAATATTTTTGGACCGATCGCAGTTTTTCAGGAACAGGAGACTGTCTAAAGCAGCGAGTTCTGGCAAGCTGATTTTTGATCATTCATTGAACATTGGGAAGATCTGCAGTCGGAAGGTCGCGGGAAGACCTGCTGTCGGGAGAACAAGAGAACTCCTGCTGTGGGAACTTCCCCTATTACTCTGCTGTCGAGACGTCCCCTTCACCTCCCCCCGATTCGGGGGAAGTTCCCCAGTTGTTTCGAGGGAAGTTCTGCTGTTGTTCTCGGGAACTTCCCCACGAATATCTGAGTAGGTGGCACTGCTATTTCGACAACCGACTAGACAGCATTACTTCCGTGACGAGCATTATTAATAACTCCCCTAAGCAAAGGTATGGACAATTTCTCTCCGACCAAAAAAAGCTCGAAAAAAGCCGTTTCCGGAGATGCTGGTAAAATTACTAGGAACGCTCAAAATGCTTGACAACTGCGAATGTAAATAGGTTACATTATAAAGAACTTATTCGTATTCAAGAAAGACTCCTCGCCTTAGAAATTCAAAAAATATTGAAAGGTTTATTGCGTGGGTTGTGTGGACACGCCGTCCGAGGGGCAAAACAGCCGTGGGTGAGCAGTGTGGACACGCGGTCTCTTAAGTGTGAGGCCTTACTTATACACCAGCGTTTCGCAGCCGCCGGCTTACGCGGGATGTCTGTTATTGGTCAATTTCGAAATCTGACCGTTCGCAGACGTCCCGCGAAAACCAGCGGCACCTAATCGCCGATGTATGACTAGGGCCTTAAGGTGTACGGTAGGTGGCCGTGTATTCCATTGGCAGGCGTGACCACATCAAAGGATTTCGAAATCACTCGGCGCCACGCCACGTGCAAAATGTTGCAAAACAACATGATTTGGTGTGCGTCCTCACCGCAGTTTCTGTGCTCGTCAGCGCTGCAACAAATGATTTTATGACTAGTTCCACCTAATTAAATGTGTAATTGTACCTAATGTATCTGTAACTAATAATATTTTGACTAGGGAATCAGAAGAGCACGCTCAAGTTCTAAGCTGTTCGTGAGCCTCCAATAGTTTTTTTTTATCATACAATTCTCAGTCCCTTAAAAATGCCAAAATTCCAAGAACAAAATCGTTTCAGAGGCACGCCGATTCCTGCAAGTTCCAAAATTAAAGACCAAAAGATACAAAGTTTTAGCATAAACGCAGCCTTTTTTAGACATATGAACCATTTGAGAACTCGTGTAAATCGGTTCATTAATCCTCGGATGGTGCGCTGGTGGAAATAATTGGGACAGGAAGTTGAATAATTCTGCAAATATTTTGTGCGGTTTTTTTACTGAAAATGTTCACATCGTTCATTAAATGCAGTGTTCAATAATAATTTCTGTGTCGATATCATTACCTGAAACGAAGGGTTGACTACCTGGCAGAGTTGAATTTGTAAGATATTGTGTAAAGATGAAAAACTAAAATTCTTTGAATTCAACGATTGGAACCACCTTTAACTTATCACCAGAATTCGTAAGGTCCGTGGCCCACTGCAACAAAAGTGTTGAAAAGAGCAACCAATAGCAATATGCGACCCCGAAACTTTGGATATAATGTGTTCGCCCCACCAACTTCATCGGTAGCCACAGGAAAGTGGGTGGAGTGGGCACACCACATTCAAGTTTTTCGACGGCATGGCGGGAAAGTAAGAGGCAAAGGGGACGTAGCACACGTGCACGATCAATGGCAGTAAGATTCGGTTCGAAATAGAGGATACATTAACTGCTCAACCGGATTGTTTTCAGTTTGCCGGTACGAAATTCTTAGATTTTATTGGAATCGAATTTATTCGAATCTATTCGAAACTCGAAAAAAGGGGTCATTCGAATAAATTCGAAATTCGGATCTCAAAAAAGGGGCCATTCGAATGTATTCAAAAATCGGACTTTAAAAAACTGTGTATTCGAGTCTATTCAAAAATCATTGTAAAAAGGGGGTCATTCGAATCTATTCGATATTCGGTCTTTACGTTCAGGGCACGCTATACTAATTTCTAATTAAAAAAACGAGATCTAAGGTTGCTAAGTTGAGTACAAAATTTAGATGTCAGGCAGGAACCGAGCCCGCATCTCATCGCTTTCCAGGCGATAAGTCGCCCGTAAACAGCGGTGTCGCAGGGGTAATGGTAACACTCTCGCCCGTAAAGCGATGCGGTGCGGGTTCGATTCCTGCCTGACACCTGAGTTCTGTATTCAACTCAGCAACCTTGTGATATCTCGTAATTACATATCGTGCAATAAAAATTCATTGAGTATTCGAAAAAACCAGAATTCTGTCTTGAAAACGCCTCAGTTTAACTGGATTTAATGCCGATTTGTGCTTACCAGATCATACCCGTTAACGGGTGATTGCTGTTGTGCCAGTATATCGAATAGATTCGAATGACCACCCTTTTCTAGAATTAGATTCTTGAATAGATTCGAATTCACCCTTTTTTTGAAGTCCGATTTTTGAATACATTCGAGTGGTCCCTCTTTTGAGGTCCGAATTTCGAATATATTCGAATAACCCTTTTTTTGAATTCCGAATTTAGAATAGATTCGAATAGAAAACAACCCGGTCAAGCACTTAATGTATCCTCTATTTCGGACCGAATCTTACTGCCATTGATAGTAAGCGTGTGCTCGAGTATGCTATGTACGTCGCCTTTGTCTCACACTTTCCCGCCATGCGGTCCCAAAACTTGAATGTGGTGTGCCCGCTCCACCCACTTTCCTGTGGCTACCGAGGAAATGGGTGGGGCGAGCACACCATTATCAAAGTTTCGGGGCCGCATTTTGCTATTGGTTGTTCGTTTCAACACTTTTGTTGCAGTGAGCCACGAACCTTACGATTTCTCGTGATAAGTTGAGGGTTGTTTCAATCTTCGCTTCAAAGAAATTTCATTTTTTCGTCTTTACACAATATCTTAACAAACTCGACTCTGCCAGGTAGTCAACCCTTTGTTTCAACTAATGGTATCAACATAGAAATTATTATTGTATACTGCCTTTAATGACCGCTGTAAACATTTTTCAGTTATAACGGCCGGGCAAAATATTTGCAGAATTGATCAACTTCCTGTCCCAATTATTACCACCAGCCCACTATCCGAGGATAAGTGAACGATTTACGCGAGCTCTCAACTGGTTCATATGTCCAAAAAAGGCTACGTTAAAGCTACAACTTTGTGTCACACGGTTTTGTAATCTTGGAACTTGCAGGTATTGGTATGCCTCTGAGAGGTTTTTGCAATTCTGGCATTTCCAAGGGGTTAAGAATTTAATCATAAAAAACAGGTTCTCGAACAGCTTAGAACTTGAGCGTGCTCCTCTGGTTCCCTAGTCAAAATAATATTAGTTACAGATTCATTGGGCACAATTACACAATAAGTGAGGTGGAACTAGTCATAAAATCATTTGTTGCAGCGCTGACGAGCACAGAAAATGCGGTGAGGACTCACACCAAACCGTTGTTTTGAAACATTTAGCACGCGGCGAGGCGTCAAGTGATTCCGAAATCCTTTGACGTGGTCATGCCTGTCAATGGATTGGACGGCCACCTACCGTGCACCTTGAATAGCGACGACGGGGCAGATTTATTCGAAACTATTTGAAATTATAACTATTCTAATGTTCATTCGAATAGTAGGCATCGAATATCGAATAGATTGCTTCGAATGACCCTTTTTTCAGGTCCGATTTTTGAATAGATTCGAACGGCCGCTTTTTTGAGATCCGATTTTCGAGTAGTATTCGAATGGTGTGATTTTAGAAATGCCGACAATGAATACGTATTCAAATGGCAATTATTCGAATATATCGATTCAAATCTATTGAAATGGCACAACTATAGTATTTGTGTTCAAGTCAAAATCAAAAAGCCTCACTTTAGGACGCGTCATTCGACATTATGGAAAATGACACTGGGGTAGGTATAATATTATAGCCCTCCTAAAAAGTCTAGCAAGACGAGCGCGTGAAAACAGTTGCGTTGCCTCTTTAGTCCCTCACTCCGGGAAGCAGTTTGCACGTATCGTCCATCACTGGATGAGGGATCGCCGCGACGCTGCTTGGCGGGGAAAACTGCGCGCGGGGAAACGAAGGGAGGGGGGCGATTGATCGCGCAATTTTCCCGCCAAGCAGCGTCGCGGCCATCCCTCATCCAGTGACTGACGATATGCATCGTGTCACCGTGTTGCAGAGAGATGCTGAGCAGTCTGCTAAGTCTTTCTCGTTGAACTCGTACATCACTCCATAACACCTTTTTTACAAAAAAATGTGATTGCCAATAGATTCCATTAAGATAAGGTTTGCGAATCGTTCTCGTTCATGACTTCCGCCTCACAATGACGCCATTTGCGAATAATTCAATTGATAGATTACAAAATAAGTAACTTATTTAGAATTGGTCCGTGCCATCCAATATGTTCATTAATGGTTTAGAAAGTAGGAAAGCTCCGAATCCGGTCAATGGAAAATCAGGCGCGGACCATTTCTTCGTCATCATTAAAGCATGGGTAGGCTTACGTGATTGACGTTCGTCCAAATTTCGTTTCATCGGCTGCCATGCGACCATTCGCTTCTGTGGTTGCCAGTCGTTATAAATCAATTTGCGGGCCTCCTAAAAATGAGAGTAAGTTGGCCATTTCTGGTAGTTTCAAAACGTGTCTGCCCGAATTACACTTTTCCAGATATTTTTCTGAGCCTCATTTATCTTGTTGGTTGAAGGGTACACCCTTGCAAAAAAAAGTGGTGAAGCGGCCATCGCTGAGATATACTGAAGTTTCAATCAATGATTCCACATCACATGATTATACATATCGCCCGCGTTTTCAAATCAAGGAGCCGCACTCTGCGATTCCGCTCCTAATCGCTCGTTCGATAGCCACATTCCCTTCTTCCCGCGCGCAAAATTTTCCCCAAGCGGCGTCGCGGCTCCCTACTAAAATTACCCAAACCACATGTTGACTGTTAGACCACTGCTGTCACAGAAGACCGCGAAGTCGTTGTCGTTCAGGTTTTCGTCATAGTTGGACGAGAGGCTGCCACCTATCATCCAACTATGACGAAAACCTGAACCACAACAACTACGCAGGTTATGTGAAATTCAAGCAGGAAGCCATACTGCCTGACGGGAAAAACTTGCGCGGAAAACAAAGGGGAGATAGCAATTGATCGAATGATTTCGTGCCCGATTTCTGAGCCCGACTTCTTATTTGAGAGACACGGACGATATCTTGAAGGTCAGTGTTGTTGCGTAAGGTTTAATTCATCGTCCGTGTCTCTCAAATAGGAAGCCAGGCGCAAAATTATTCAATCAATAGCTAGCTAACCTTCGTTTTCCCGCGCAAAATTTTCGCCGCCAAGCAGGGTTGTGGTTTATGGTAAAAACAGCTGACCTAGTAGCAAGGAAGCAATGGAAGTAGCAACAGCGAAAATTAATCAGGTGTTGAGACCTTATTTACTGGTATTACACAGAGCATGCAGATATAAGTGAAGGTCAGAATCGCACTTCCGAGTTTCTCCATAGCGCTGTACAATACAGCTCATAGGATTTGGTCAGAAATCGAGCGAGGTCGGGTTTTCGCGTCTTTTTCGTCTTTTTTGTATAACTCGCTTCAAAGTCAAATTTGAGCGAAACTAGAGAGATATTCATAATCCAGGCGTGGAGGACTATCCAATGGTGTAGCTATTGTGAGGATTTCAATGAGAACCATGGAAATTTCGCAATCAACCAGCTCTCTATATACGGTAGACACAGGGAAACGCAGGCGGAGACGGTAGCGCACCATCCATCGCGGCACCGTAATCACGAACCTGGGTGATTACGAGACTTCTGTAGTTCTCAACGTAATCACCACAAAGGGTAAACCATTGTGTAGCCCTCAACGCGAGGATCACGAATATCTCCCTACTTTCGCTCATAGTTGACTTTGAAGCGAGTTATACAAAAAAGACGAAAAAGACGCGAAAGCCCGACCTCGCTCGCTTTCTGACCAAATCCTACGAGCGGTATTGTATCGTCAATCCCTGGATGAGGGGTAGCCACGACGCTGCTTCGCGGGAGAAATTGCGCGCGGAAAAACGAAGGGAGGATGGCTATCGATCGACTGATTTCAAACCCGATTGCTGAGCGCGGTTTCCTACTTGAATGACACAGCCGATACTTAAAACAAGTCAGAAAACATTTCAAGCAAATTGTGTAAATAGTGAAAAACTTGTATGGTATCCGTTTTCATTTTAGTCTGACGCATGGACCAGGCGGCTGGCCGTGCGGGGTTGGCGGCCTCAATGGAGAATGGGGTTTCGATTCGCGCGGGGTGATCTACCGTCGCAGCCCCGTCCATTCATCAGACTAGAATGATTGCGCGAACTCTACAAACCATTTTAAATAGAGAAAGTACTGTGAACGGATAAGGACAAAGTCATTCGAAATGAGATTTCAGATAAAGAGTATCGTCAGTCACTTGATGAGGGATCGCCGCAACAATGCTTGGCGGGAAAAATCGCGCTATCAATAGCCACTCTCACTTCGTTTTCCCGCGCGCAATTTTTCCCGCCAAGCAGCGTCGCGGCGATCCCTCATCCAGTGATGGACAATATGTGTTCCGTCCTTTATCGTCCATCACTGGATGAGGGATCGCCGCGACGCTGCTTGGCGGGAAAAAATGGGCGATCAATAGCCACTCTCTCTTCGTTTTTCCGCGCGCAATTTTTCCCGCCAAGCAGCGTCGCGGCCATCCCCCATCCAGTGATGGACGATATACAAATCTGTAGCCACTTTCAGTCTCATCTTGCCAGTGAGCTACACTCACTTAGAAATTTGAAAGCTCTATTGTAAGTTACATCACATTTTCTGCAGGCCCATTTTATTGTTGCCAAATTTAACATATCAATGATTGGGACAAACAACCCATCGACTCTCTCTCACACCAATGCTTCGCTGTGACTCACATGAACGACTTCATGCCGATAAGGAACGCCTGATAACAATGTGAAGACGGAATTAGCTCTGAATCCCCGCCGCACAGTTGTGTTAAGAAGGATGATAACGAGCGAAAATCGGGCGGGTATTAACACCAAGTGTGGAGAGATTATATGAGCATGAGTACAGTGTCCATAACGAAGTAAAGGGGGTTTCAATAAGTTCAATCAGACGGGCCAGAGTCTATCCCATTCCATTAACCGGGGATAAGCGCCAGTAACTCAGACAGCCGTGAGGTAGTACGTTAGCGCAATAGGGGTTGTATCCCAGAGCAAACACCGGATACAACCCCTCATTGTCAGCAGGAGCTGCTGCTGACGGCAGCTTATGCTGCCATCGCATGCTGGAGTCCAACTCCTAACTGTGAATGGGAGCTGCTGCTAGCGACATTATACGCGGCCAACGTATGCTGGTGTTCAACTCCTTGTTAGCCTATTCTGCAAATGAAGGAGGAATTCTTACTACCACCCTCTTTAGCGGTGATGGGGAATGTGCGTCCGAATGAGACTGGCCGACCACGCGGCCGTCGTGCGTGGCAGGCGGCCGTCGCATGAGCCGCTCTCGGACGAGTCTTCGAGCCTTTGAATGGCTGTGGGGGAACGCTAGCTGTCGTTTCGCATGCTCGTCCGAGAGCGGCGCACGCGACAGCCGCCTGCCACGTACGACGGCCGCATGCTCGGCCAGTCTCATTCAGACACACCTTATGATCCTTGTCACGGCCAGCAGCAATGAAGCCAACCTCGCCACAATCCGCAACAAGGACATCATCTTCGCCACGGTCCACCACGAGAAGGCTTCACAAAATTTCAACTTCCTAAATTTCTATCAGTGCAATCCGTGCCAACTCTATCTATCAGAAGGATTTCTCTCTTGAGCACTCCTTTCATAAACAGTAGCGAATCATAGGATACGAAAGGAAAGCTTTGAACGGAATGGATTGAAAATTTCTTGGAAATCGAAAAATAAGCAGAGCTTTGAATTCGGAAGAACAATGTGGTTGTTCCCATCTAAGCACGTCCTCTTGTTCTTCATATGGGAGCGCGTCCCTCTCTTGTGCCACCCCAATTCCAATTGTTTATTGGTTGGTCAAGGAATAGTCTGCGAAGTTCTCAATGCATTTAGTCATATGCGACTATTGCAGTCGAGCGGCTGCTTAATACCCGGGCGACAAGCCGCTCGTGAGGAGCCCTCTGAATTTTATGGGCTAAGCGTTAACCCCAAGAACATACACACGGCGCACCGGCACGCGATGCAGTTGGCACAGTGGCATATGATGCGACCAGGTCGCCGAGCAGCAAAAAGGACAGCCGGCGGTTGAACGGAGCTTCAAGCGGCTGGGTCGGGCCTGAACCGCAAACTTAGTTGCTTCCCATAGAAATGGGCGTCGTGGCCGTCAAGCCTTCCCTCGGGTGCATGTTTCCCTCCCTCCCCCCGCGATATGCACACTGACGTGTCAGGAGGGCGAGCACGTGCTTACAGGCTATCTTTGACAAAGTAGGTGAATCGGCATGAGCGTCAAGCCTCTTCTTGTCTTAGTATCTGCCTACAACCAAGCTACACTATGACCTCAGGCATAGGCTTACGGGAAAGCTTCTCGCTTTTTCTGTAATTCGAACCATGATCTCATATCGTCAATCACTGGACGAGGGATCGCCGCGACGCTGCTTGGCGGGAAGAATTGCGCGATCAATAGCCACTCTCCCTTCGTTCTCCCGCGCGCAATTTTTCCCGCCAAGTAGCGTCGCGGCGATCCCTCATCCAGTGATGGACGATACATGACCTTGCTAGGCAGCACAGCCTCTGCATATGTCGAAATTCGAGATCGCCGATCGGCGCGTGCACCCCCATCCCACCGTAAACATTTTGGGTTTCCTTTTCGCGTCCAAATAATGCGCTTTGTAGGTACAGGCTATAAAACGGCAAAATTCACTTGGTTCCTACGCGTGCTGGTGTGGAGCGGAGGTTAGAAACAGTGAGAGAGCGTAGGACAGACGGAGGCCGAGGCGTAGCGCGCGCCGCTCGCGCCTCGAATTATGTGAATTACGACGTTTTATAGAGGGTAGAAGTTTCCTAAAATCACATTGTTGCAGATGGAAATGGTTTTCGCTATCGCTTGTCGAGAACGTCAAGCGCGGCAAAATGCGGCGAAATATTGAGTAAAAACTGTTCAATTTGCAGGAGAGCAATCTCTTCGCTTTCTCCATGAATCATTATTTATTTATAGGTGGAACAAACTCCAGATTTTTGCGGGCTGCATCTTTGAAATCGTTCATTTAACGATCTTGAATTTTCGCAACACAAGCCCGACTTGTCAGGGAGTTCCGAAGCATGCTTAATGAAGGATTTTAAAAAGTCAACTTGTACAAATCTCGTAAATATCTTGCCTCAAGAAATGCAAAGCGGTTGATTTTCTATTACCTGCACGATTACTACATATCTACTTGAGGTTTCACCGCACTTTTCCGCAAGCGAAGTCTTCGAGAAGCGTTAGCAAAAAGTAGTTCCTTCTGTAATAAAGTGATTTTAAGAAGTTTCGACCCACAGAACACATCATTGGGTAACCATTTGAGCTGTGAATATGGCTGTGTTTTCAGAATCTGATGATGTTTCCGTTCAGAAATATTACGAGCATCTATCGTCAATCACTGGAGGAATGAAGAAGCCACGGCGCTGCTTGGCGGGGAAATTGCGCGCGAAAAAATGAAAAAGAAAACGAAGAGAGGATGGCTATTGATCGAATGATCTCGCGCTCGAATGCTGAGCGCGGCTTCCTACTTGATAGACACTGAAGATAACTTTTTTTGCCAAGTTTGCAGAATGTTTGCAGAATGTTCCCTTACAGAACTTATCGCGTGTATTGTATCGTCCATCGCTGGATGAGGGATCGCCGCGACGCTGCTTGGCGGGAAAAATTGCGAGCGGGAAAACGAAGGGAAAGTGGCTATTGATCGAGCAATTTTTCCCGCCAAGCAGCGTCGTGGCGATCCCTCATCCAGTGAGTGACGATACATAGCTGTCGTCTCAGATCTCCGCTCTCCACGAATTAGTCGTTATTCCTCCTTCTTGCAAAAGATTTTATCCTTACTGGCTGCTGTGATTCCTTCGTTTCCAGCAGTCCTTCTCATTTGTCTGCGGACTTTTTCCGCACCCTGTGTTTGTCAAGCAGTCTTAAGCATGAAATGTTCCAATCAGCACCACTGTCCGATTCTTGATATCGGCATCAGTCAGCAAAGTGCATCTACTGCTCAATCAGCACTGAATGTGGTCAGTCGCCTGAACGGGAGCAAACGAACGACAATTGTTCAATGGCCGGCCTTCCGGTTTCCGACCACTACCGCCCCATACATCTCGTGCTATTTCTGAGAATGAGAATAGTGTGTTACCCTGAAAAGAGTCGTGTCAGCCTTCAGGGTGATGATTCTTCGCCGTCTTAAGTTGAGATAGACGACGATAATTACACTTGACACTCACTACGGCTGACTATTATATAAAGCAGTGCGCAGAGAAGAGGGCTAGTTTCTAGATAATGGCACCACTTACGCACAAAGTAAGTGTGATGCTCCACCGGCCGTTTCAGGAGGCTGGATCACAATAAAGAGGTAAACAACATTATACTGGGAATAAATGAGCTTGCGCGAAATTAAATCTCATGCCATTATCTATAATAAGGTCGAACTTCCTGCTGGTCAAATCGAGATCATTCGCTGGTTCGCAATAATGCGGTGATGTGAGGAAGACTACGTAAGGGTCTAAATGACGCAGCAACTTGCGACAGTGTCAGCGCGGCGCGCTTTCTTCTCGCTTAAGTATAACTACCAAGGCTTAAAAAGAGCCTATATGTAAAAAGACACGGTGGCTTAATAATAATTCGGATATTTTTGTCTATATTTTGGGGTTGTACACATGGAACAGGGCGATACCGAAACACGCAATGATAAATCTATGCCGAATTCAGAAGGATAGAAATGTCTTAATCCCACGAACGTATGACGGTGATCTTGCATTACTTAACTTTGAGAGACATAATCGTTTGCATAGGTAATCTATACGTCTTCATCGAATTCCGTGTTTTATTGACGAGATAATCTTCTCAAACTTCAAGTTGACCTCAAGGGGTCTGCAGAGTTCAAGTCGCCGCGATGCTCGCAGTGGGGAGAAACGCTTAGTGATGCAATTTCGATCACGATCGGCGACCGACAGTTGTAAAGGGCGACGAGGGGGGGATCACAGACGATTGTTTGGTAGAAGTGAAATGACAAAGAAATCGAAAAATACGCAGCAGAAGGGCACGAAATCATTTACTCTAACCCGTCTCTTTACTCTTGCAGGAACTGTTCGTTGTGACAGTGAAATCTCTTGTAGAGCGAATTTTTGCAACTCTCTACACTCTGTTGCTCCGTTCTTTCCTTGGAAGTTCCAATCCTTACTAATACTGTTTTGCCAAAAAAAATTTCCCATTCTATTTTCGATTAGCTTCACTTTACACTAGTGACGATCATCGTGAACTTGTTCATCCAACCGGACAACTAGTCCAGGCCAGAGAATAATGTCACTGAAATAAGGCGTTTTAGTGCGTTTCTCGCCTTTTCTTCGTAATTTTGGCAACACTTGTTGGCCAACGCATTGTTTTATGTGAAAAACTCCGTAAAGAAAATCACCTGAGCACTGCCTTTAAAAGCAGTGTTCACGATGATTTTCGTTTTTGAGTTTTCCACTCAAAAAAATGCGTTGGCTACCAAGTATTACCGAAATTACGAAGAAACGGCGACAAACGCACTAAATCGTTATATTCCAGAGATATTATTTTCTGGCCTGGACTAGTTGTCCGAATGGATGGACATGTTCGCTGGGGTTGTCACCGGTGAAAAACGGGGCCAATCAAAAATGACGAGTATTTCAGGCAAAACAGTGTTACTTAGGGTCCGAAGGAAAGATTGAGGCAGCACAAAACAGAGAAATGCAAAAGACGGGTCCACGAACGATTTCATTGTCACAACAAATACTTCCATTGAGAGTACAGAAGCGGGGTGAGAGTAAAGGATTTCGTGTCCTTGTAGTGCGTTTTTTTTTCGGTTTCTTCGTTATTTCAGTTCTACCCGGGGGCCAAACAATCAAATCAGCAATTAATCTCAAAATCGAAGATTATCGTGAACACTGCCTTTGACTGATTATCAATGCATTGCCAAGCTTCTTTGCTCCAGTCGAGGATTCTCGGCTAAGTAGTGCAATGTGGGGTCGGAAAATTTTGCATTCACGTCGAAATTTTGCTCACCTAGAGGTCCAACACTTTCAGAACATTATGGGAACGTTTTTCATATACCTTAGAATTCATAAAAGTTCCCGATGGAATTTTAACGAGAGGGCCATTGAAAAAGTGCAGGGTGCGAACATGGCATCGTAGTATGAGTCAGCAATTTCCACACGGTGTTAGCCACCACACCACGACCGTAGTGGATCCACCACCACCATGATCGACGACAGTCAACTCTGGGATCCCCCTGCATCAGTCGCGGCGACAAGATTAGGCCACGCTCCAGTCTGACGCTCGGCGCCCACTCGCCGGTCGAAGGAACTCTGCAGACCCCTTCAGAAAGATTAATGGCCTACTGGTTTCATATTAATGCCCAACAAGTAGGATCATTCAGATCGGATAATTAGTAAGGCCGGTGAAATCCACCGAAAATCGCCAGAATTTTAATTCAAATTGACGTCTAAATTAAAAATGGTACAATTCCAAAAAAAATACAATTCCAAAAATGAACATACTTCTTTTTCTTGAGCTGTCGGTCCGGCCAGTTGTCGTTGAATAGAGTCGAGCTGTGATTGAAGATCTTTTAGCCTATCCTCAAGTACTTCACCGCCTTGCACTGGAGCGGCTGAAAAACCATGTTACAAAAAACTGTGAAATATCCTTTATTCACAGCACATTGAATGTTATGTTATGTGATTATACGTCATATTATGTTATGTTATGTTATGTTATATCTACTATGTCACGTGAATAATGGAGTTACTGCTCCTGATCAACTGATGCCTTCTGAAGCTTTGGCAGACGGAGGACAGATCTAGCCACTTGCCTTATACTTCACTTGCCTATTTTCCCTATCACTACCCTTCATACTCACTCACACACAATTTTGAAGTCGATGTCTAGAGGAAAATCTCGTCAACAATCAAGTAGTAGCTCTGAACAGCTTCATTGAATTGTTCTCTTCTAGATTTCGGAGACCAAGTTCTATCTCTGAGTATTGGGAATTCGGTGAGTTTTTTGGTGCGTCAACAGAATACTAACATTGCTGCGTTGTGCATGTAGAAAAGAATGAGTTGAATACTTTCAATGTGGAAGAGTGAATACTGCTGCCATTGGGTTTTCCACGATATATATATATATATATATATATATATATATATATATATATATATATATATATATATATATATATATATATATATATATATATATATATATATATATATATATATATATATATATATATATATATATATATATATATATATATATATATATGCATCCAGTTACCATTATTTCATAAGGTTTTTCTTTCACTAGTGGTAACTTCTCGACTACGCATGAAAGCAACGCTCGACTGGGTAATGTGTTGTGTACCTTTTCGATTATTCAACAAATAATAACGAACGCAGCAATGCATAAATAAACAAAATATGGTTAGAGATAATGGTTGTTGTTGTGCTATTCTCCTCACGTCATAACGAAAATGTCTGTTTCAGGACATGACAGCTGCAAAGACTTCATTCTTCCAAATGAAAACTTCCGGCTTTCGGGTTAAAGCTCGTTTTCTTTATTCCTCTATGACGTCAAGAACATTTTAATGAAGAATTGGGAAATTTCAATGACAATTAAGTTCAGCAATACTTTCAGACTACTTGTACGGGAATGAGTAGTGGATTACTCTCCGTTGGCTTACAATGCTTCCCCAGCCCTCCTGATCGCTATTTAATGCCAAGGAAGCAATGTCACAAGTAAAACATGTTTCCTTCGGAAGCTTCCATTATTTATAAGATTATTCACATGTTTTCGACGCGATATGACGAATTTTGTGGTATCTGTCTTAGTAAACATGATGCTTGGATTCATAGAGGAGCTGAGTCGCGGTGGAGCTATACTCCGACTACGCACGCAGAATTCTGTGCATAGGTTATTCAAGGACTCGGGTCGTAGTCTATCATACTATGACTCGACAGGTCAAAAGCATTGGCCCGACAGGTTCAAGGTAGGTCAGCGTAACTTCCACGAAACTCGTTTTCGGCGCCGTTAAACTATGTAATGCTGAAATGTTCATGTCAGGATCACAGCAGGTCCACGGAGCACAGAACCCTCTGAGGATCTCTCCAAAAACATATATTACCCAGTTTCTCGAAGTTCTCTCTTCTTCCTTGTTTCCTTCTTTCTCTTCCTTTTCTCTAAAATACAGAAAAATCCATCGTAAGGCTAGGGTACACTCGAGTGATGCGCTCGAGCGCCGGCAACACGGGTACTGAGGGAGCGGCAAGTGCTCAATACGAGCCAGGTTCGAGCACCGTATACAGTGTGGACCTTCTAGAGCATTCAACACGTTTCGTAGATTAGCGGTAAGGTGGTGAAGCTCGAAATCGAAGATCGCGGAGCCAAAGTGTTCGCAGTAAGTTCGAGGTTCGTGGCAGGTTCTCGGTAGATTATCGGCAGGCACGAGGTTCACGGTATGTTTGGTACGCAGTTGTCTGATTCGCGGCGAGTTTCACCAGAAGGAGGTAATGTAATTCAAGAAAGGTAAACCACATAGGGTCTCATGTAACTCAAACGTGACGTCGACCGGGAAAGTGTCGGCACCCTCGATACAGTCACGGGAAACGTAAAGTTCCAAAAATACTTACATGTGGCCTTTATTACTACAGCCGCTTTTTGGGTAGAGAACAGCGAGCAATAGGTTGATTCGAAACTGAGGTAAGTCTACCACAGAGTGAAGCATGACGATGAGATAGGTCCGCGAGAGGTGCGGCCCCCTCCCTCCAACCTGGAAAATTCTGCCCCCCCCCTCAAGTGGGTCGTGAGTGTGATCTCCAGATCAATAATAACCTGGTGAAATTAAATGATTTTGTCAATTATCCTCTGTTTCCGAGTGAAATTTATTTTCATTCATCGCGTGCGTCTGCGCTCGTACGCTGCGCCTCCTTTTCCCCACACTTTCTCGCTGTCTCTACCTTCGCTCCGTACAAGCGCGAGAGGTAACAGAGTGAATTTGGCTCGGAACCAGAGGGTAACTACTAGTATTTTTATTTTTTTAGTTGATTTTGGATGTCTTTTAGAAACAATTGTATTCTCTTATAATGCTTGTCCCACTTAATAACAACGAATTTTGCACGGTGACCTGCGAGGGCCACGACGCCTTTTTTCCTGGCACCCAGAGCTGCGACCCCCTCTATGATCACCACCGCGTAAGCCTAACCCTGCCAGCGCGTAAGTGACGCCAGTTTTCTATAAGGCTAAAAACATGGTACTTCGTTTTGGCTGTTGTGCTCGTTTTGTTTGTGTGCCTCGCACAGCCCACAGCAACGGGAAAAGGGGCATGTGGATCGAATCCACTACGCGGGTGTGGCTAAGGAGCGGTTCGGCTGGCACCCGCGGCGAAAAAAACGCTGAGCGCGCGCGCCCTCCTTGGGGCGCGTTAACCGAGGGCGCTCAAAAAAAGTAGTTGTTATTTCATTTAAGACGTTCCCTTTCATTTTTTTTGCGTTTCCTTGATGTTGTTGCTGTGTCAGACGTAGGATCGACTTCAGAATCAATATCGTCATCTCAAATTCCGCTCCGTGAAGCAAACAAAAAAAACTCTAAAAAAAACTTGAGTGACGAGTGCGAAATCCACTGAAACGGTGGTATGAGAAGCATTGCGTCCAAAAAAGTAAATTGTTAACAAAAAAAACATGAGCAAAATGCAAAAATGATAAAGAGGGACGGCATAAATGGAACAACAAATACATTTTTCGAGAGCCCTCGCTTAACGCGCCCCAAGGAACACAGCCGCGCACAGCGTTTTTCCGTAGCGCGCGTGGCGTGGGCCAGCCGAACTGCTCCTTAGCCACACCCGCGGTGTGGATTCGATCCACATGCCGGAAAAGGCGGTGGCGCGGTCGTGTATTTTCACCAAGCATGTAGCTATGCCTGGCTCGATCCCAAGTTTGACATTAATCAGGAATCAACAGATAATTTTTCTAGGTTATGTTTTTCTGTTTCCTGTATGTATGAAAAAGACTTTAGTTGTGCTGGTACTCTGTGTGTAGAGAAAACTTACCGTTTTTTTTTCTACGTTTATGGTTATATGTTCTCCAAACTTGGGCAACAAGGTAAAAATGTTTTGGAGGCAAATTTAGTCTGTTCCTTCTCGTGCTTGTGCGGAGCGAGGGTAGAGGAATGGTGTCTCTTTACACCTCGAAGGGGAGTTGTCTCGTTTTTGCAGTTCGACACGTCAAGCTACTCAGTTCGAGCGAAGTGGCCCTGAGCGGAATAGGAGCCGTAGACGGTGAGACAACTCCTCCCTCGGTGTGTAGAGAGCCTCTGTCCCGAGAATAGAGACAGCGGGAAAGTGTTGGGGAAATGAGCGATGCAGAAATTTCACTCCGAAATAGAGGATAGAACCAGAAAGTAACGCAAAAAAAAATAAAGGACACGAAGGAAACAATAACCTAGAAAATTTCATCAGCTGTTCCTTGTTGATTAATGACATACTTGGAACCGAGCCCTCAATGGCTACGCTATGTTTGTCAGAGGCAATGTTCACAATAACTCACATTTTTAAGTTTTCAGTGTGAAACACTACGCTGGCAGATGCTGGAGGGTATAGGGTCGAAGAAAACATCGAAAACGGGCCAGAAGTCGATAAAAACGACGGCGATGTGAAGGTTTCGTTATCCCAGTACGCATGCTCTTATTCCGCTGCGGCCCCAAATTACGAGCTTGTGGCACCGCGGACGTTTCGATGGCAAATTGCCATGAAGATTTGCCGAGTCCAGCCTGATAGATTCGCGCAAATTCCGCCATTAGCGCGCGCTTGCGGAAACTAGCACGGCCGTATGCTCGTCCACGCCCTGAGCGTTAGAAACCGCTATTTTAGCTTAATCTGAGCGCTTTCCTTTGCTGTTTCTTCCCTATTCGATAGCTCACGACCGAACAACCCCGTTTTTGAGTCGAATTAGAGTATGATAGTCAATGTGAACATTGCGTTTAAACGACGCAACCGCACAGTCGCCTTTTTCCGTTGCCTTGTAAAAAATAACAGCTTCCGGGCATGTTGAAAAAAATCAAGCTGATTTTTCCGTGGAATGCATTAGGCTTGACTTGTTCACGACCACTCGTGTGTGAATGAGCTAATCTAAGTTCCTCAAATTTGTGAATAATTTCTGCATTTCTGCCGTATTGAGTTGTGGGATTGTACACACAAAAAACTCGAATGTGATTTCCTTAGCTCATGTGACATTCAAGGATGGTCGTTATCGAGAACATTACCAGCTCATAGTCTGTTCTCTACCTCAATTAGCCGAATACAATGAAACTAGTAGGGGCAAAGTGTTGTATCAATGTTTCACCCAACTATCATGTACTTATGTGCGTGGGACTGACGATGGGTAGGGGGACATTTAAGATTTTATTCACCACGCAAAGGAAGTTTTCTGTGGAACTGGTGAATTCTCAAGCAGGTTTTTGTACGACAAAGTCCAAATGATGATTTCTGACGCAACTTCGAATCGCATTTCGTCACGACGCAAATAGAGGACGCTGAACTCGTAGACAAGACTCAACTGCAGACTTCGGAAAACAACATTCGACCCCGGAGAATCTGACAAGCCTTTTCACAGCCAAGCCCTGATTGAGACACGGCATCAAAAACTGGATTGTTCATCTCTTTAGCGTCCGTATTTGCAGATGTAGATGCCGAGGCATTTTCACAGATTCTGATGTACATGCAACTTGTTTGCCTAAAAACAGAAAACCAGAGGTCCACTTCGCAACATCTAGGAAGCACATATGTCCGTATCATTCAAATAGTAAGCAGCACTGGCCTATAAAGAGCAAACCCCTTCGATCGATAACCATCATCTCCCCGTTTTCGGGTGCCTGCTTCCATCAATCCTACCATGAAGCGCTGCGGCTTCGTAACTTAACGGAATGGAACATACACTGACACACAGACGCGCAAAGCGTTCGTGTTGACACCGACTCCACAAAGACAATTCACGTCGACTGTATGTTCCTCTCCTGTCCAGAAGACTTTGTGAAAATTCCTTACCTAAAAATGTAAAGTGTGAAAAATTTCAAACATTTGAACAGTTTTTACCACGCATTCCTGAAACAAAGTCTCACTGGTCTGTGGCTATTCTGTACGACTTTCTATATAAAAAACCCTATTTGATAGTTTTCTCCGAGTAATCTTCAAAAAGGATTCTGCGAAACAGACAGTTGACTGGAATGTTATCACTTTTTTCGGAAGTCTTTCAGAGAAAAGCACGTTAAAATCTCACAAGAAAAGCTCCCCCAACTTGAAAAATATTTTCAGTGAGAATTTTTGCAGGAACGGGCTCCGTAAGGAGTGCATACATATGTGCATTTGAAGAGCAGCAGTAAACCATTCTGAACGACCCTGAATGAAATGAAGTGGATTGTGCCTGCAATAGCCTATGAAAATTCTGAGAGAAAAATGACGAATATAAGTTCACAAAAATTGAGAAAGCCATTCATTCAAACATAGATTGGTATTGGACAAGGTCAGAATTGAAAATCACATTTGTTAATGTTTTTTTTATTCATGGAAAGCAGCTTTCGCTGAAGCAACTTTTAGACAACTCTTTAGATTACGTGTTGGATGTTCTAAAATGGAATGCAATGCGATGTTGTAAAAAGGGGATTGAGAATGAAAGGAGAACAAACAAAACTAACACCGGAAATGAACACTGGCAGTGTCCACTCATTTACTAGCGATTTTTTAGTACCCGGGTAGAGCAGAAACGATGGAGACATTGGAGAAAACGGGCCAGAGGTACATGCAAAGCTGTACTCTCAACCCCCGCCTCTCATTCTTCTCAGGCACTGGGGAGGTCCGATTGGGCAACGATAGGTTTTCCAATTGAATACCTCGTCAAAATGGAAGGCTCTTGAGCAGGAGCACGTGGTCGATTCAAAGGGACCACGTGGCTCTGATGAGCGAAACTTTTGCGGCACCCCATCTGCCGCGCAGCAGCACTTTCTCGTATCTTCATCCCAAGGCGGTCTGGGGGTATGGAGCTCCACCCCTTGGTAGGGGTGAAATATCCTCCAGCATGGACGTTCTGCAGCGAAGGGGTCACCCTGGCCGCAGCCTGCAACAAGGGCATCAAATGTGGCTCATGGTCTCCTTCCAGGAGCGGCACGTGCTTCTCATTTTGGATCGTTGTCCACAGCGCTTCTTAGTCAACTCGAAAGCCAATCGAGGCCAAAACGGACCCCGCCATTGTCCGAGTCAGCGGAACTTTTTCTTGGGACAATGGAATCTTTTGTGCGTCCGTCTTTTAAAATTCACCAACTTTTGTCCAGAAGTTTCAAATGTCGAATATTGGCAGAACATCAGCTTTTCTCTATCTCTTCCCGAAATGTGATACATTGAGTGCCTCCACAACCTTATC
Source organism: Aplectana chamaeleonis (assembly GCA_029168955.1). NCBI lineage: Eukaryota > Metazoa > Nematoda > Chromadorea > Rhabditida > Cosmocercidae > Aplectana > Aplectana chamaeleonis. The sequence goes on from JAPDOI010000521.1 coordinate 314,343, forward strand.
CTGTGGCATTTAGTTAATATTTGCTCAGAATGAAGTTCTTTTTTACATTACTTGGAACATAACTTGTATTAGTGCATTCATCAGAATTCACAAACGAATGCCCTATCATAATACCTCTTTTTCTCTTCCTGAATAAATTTTGACCCTCAACATTTATTAAAATATTGTTCTCTTCTATTTCCCATAAGGAGGCCTAACAGATTTGCGGGAGCAAAGATTCTGTCAAAGATGTTCGTTCTGCAAGTTCTAGGCCTGTAGTAAACCCGACGACACATCTGACGAGCTCGTGAGAACGAAAAAGGGGAAAGTTTTCGGGTGACTTGAGAAAAATTGTTGATCGTATGTTATAACATACGGAGGTCGTCAGAGAAAAAATGCTCTGGTCAGCTAATTTTCGAGGCAGGTGCTCTCCCGAAAGTTATCTTGGGAGCTCTCCATAAATTTCGGCCAGACGCACGCGAGACACTGCGCCTCTAGCGGAGAGTGTCCCCATAATTTTTTAAGTTGCCCCGGACCAACTCACAAAAACGTGACGAACTTGTGTGCAATATTGCGTCAGTTACGGTAATGCGGCGCGAAAGCGCAGAATTTGAAATAATTTCGCCTTGTTTTCATCCTTTATTCTCATCATCATTTTTTCGGTACTTTATCTGTTTATTAATGTTGATTGTGTCTTCGCTTTTCTGTACGTAACAAGTTCTACCCTCTTTTTCACTCGCCATTGCAGATTCGCACGATTTTGTGTGAAAAGTTCTAAGATCCAGGCGAAAATGGCAATTTTTCATCGCAGTGTGTGCTTTTTTGGCGAGAAGAATGAAGGACACAAAGCCATAATCAGGTGAGTTCCTTTTGTAATAATTTGGTATATTATTCTGTTTTCGTGAAACATCCTTGAGATCTCGGTACTAATCGTTTTTCGGGCTTGGGTGGTCGAAGGTTTTTCTGTGGAAATACTGTGGGTTAGGGTTAATTAAGTGGTAATGTGCTTCTCTGGGCCAAATTCCGGTCCGCGATTGCGTCTCAACACTCTTCGCGGCCGCACGCGCTCGAGTCAGTCGAGTTTCCAGAGCCAAAGCCGACTCGATGTGGCTTTTTTATACCGTTTTCTCCAATTTGGTTTAGTTTCCAGTTTCTGAAACCCACCTAGAGCGCAAGACGTTGAAGCTAGGACTTTTTCAGGCGTCACCGTCTACCGTTACAGACAATCGTGGCGGGCCCGCATCGCCATCAATAGTCAGCAAGCCAAGAGACCGAAGCGAATGCTCCAGAAAATGACTTGCGACAGCGAATACGGGTGTTTGGGCTCCTTTTTTGTTTGGCTGCAGTTCATTAGTTTCTCAGATTTCGATAAATCGGGTAGACCATAAGTATAAGGCTGCAATATGGACCGAGACAGCTTAGTGAGCGGAAAGTACACATGCTCAACAGAATGTACCCTTATTTAGCAAAAAAGTGATAAAAACTTGTGCTCAGCATCGAATAATACTTTTCTGAGTGAATTTCCAGTTACTCTATGGTCACAGACGTAAGCATCCCTATGCATCTACACACAATTGCCCGAAAATCAGGGTAAGAAACTCGAATTCATGTTAGGTACCTGCCAAGGAGAAGTTTTAGGCAAGCAGTGTCATTCTCAATCAACAGAACAGTTCTGCAAGAAGCGTCATTGTGGGTCGTTTTTGGCGCTTCAAAATGTGTGGGCGTTGTACTCTGTGCCATACCATTCAATTCCGTAGTTATCTCAATTACGCTTACGAGCGTGTATGCCGCCTTTAATGTTTTCCAACGCAGGAGTGTTCGATCACGTGCGTCGCTCCTCCTCCGTTTATCCAATCACGTGCCTCGCTCATCCCCCATTTCATGGACACCACCACCCGAATCCAGCGTGTTTAGTATGCGTATCAGGTGCATTGAGGTCGAAGCAGGATTTTCATGTGTTCAGCCATAGAAAACAAGTGCGAGAGTGGCTTCATCGGTAGTACTGCGGAAGTTTTTGCTGCCCGATACACTTGCTTGTCAGCTTCCGTGGCTTAGAGTAGGTGAAATGCGGCGCCCTTCAGCTTGGGACTGTACGCGATTTTTCACGCCATTTGACCGTTTCAAAATGAACGCGTTTCAGTAGCGTACATCGCTGCAAAAGCACAGAGATGACACCACTTGATGACAAACAGAGTCAGGATGTGAAGGGTGGGAATTCTCTCTTGCGTAAGATTGTTAGTATGCAGACGATGAATATATCGTCCTCTCCGCGAGTAGTCGCCTCACAGGAAGACCGCCCACAGGCCGCTCGTTCGCTTCGTCATCCATTGATCTTGCCCGAATAGTCGGATGGCGCGGCACGCGAGCTGGCTGCGTGTGTGGGCGAATGCACACGGAGTTCCCTATGCAAGCGCTATACGACAGCCTGCATCTGGTATTTGCTTTTAAAGGCACAGTCCGACCTCAAGATCGTCTTTCGGTTTTTCTGCCTGGTTTGAAAACGGTCCCCCGCCGATTTCAATGATATCTCTAGAATCGTAGAAAACCCTCGGAGTTATGGCCCCTCAAAAATTGAGCTACAGAATCACGGTGGACTAGTTATCCGAGGCTTGTAACTTCCGCCATTTGCAACCGATGTGTGCGAGCCGTTCTGAACAAAGAGACAGGCTTAAAGTGAAGGCAACAACGGGGATATTGATCGAAAACCATCGCTCATCTCGCCACTGTTGAGCTCGAAAGATCGTGAAAGGGCGTGCCAAAGTGGCTTCCTGATGTGGGCGCACCAGGGTGGCTTCCTCCTATATCTCGCTTATCCGCAGGAATTGAGAACTTGCACTTGGCGGGTGTTATATAGGGTGGGCCTACCTCTCAACTACATATGTGGAAATCTCATCTTTCGTCCCTCAGGCTGGACTGTGCCTTTGAGGAAAACTTTTTAGGCCTTTCCTGTTCTCAAGCCTGAAAACAGGAATCAGCTTGAATTCCTTCGATTCGAATTAGTTTAGTGGTGATCTTCAACGTATTGCGTTCACTGAAGCGCTACTGGTTCCTTAATGAGTCCGGCAATATATACTGAGAATATGAGTGATTATTATTACGATTATTCGTATTATTGTTATTCCTATTCTTCTTCTTATTATTATTCGTATTACTAATATTCTTCCTATTACTACAAATTATTAATCTTATTCAAAATTATAATGATGTTTATTAATATTGTCATTACGTGGTGATTTTGATAATACTTATAATAATACTGATCATAACAATAATAGTATTAATAACAATGATAATAGCATTCCTTTTATGGTACTAATAATGATAATAATAATAGCATAAGAATAATAAATTCTTATGATGGCAATAATAATAATGGTTGCCGTGACTTAAAAAAATTGACAGCAGTAATGTTCAGAGGAGGAAAAATAGTGATAGCAATCATATCAGTGGTATTAATTGCACTACCAAAGAAAATAATAAAAATAGTGCCACGATAATAACGGCAAGCATAATAAAACAAAGTTAATAATAACATAGTGTTGTGATAGTGATAATAATATTAATAGCAAACTCGAAAATTGTTTTTTTTTTACAAGAAACCGTCGTTAGTCCATAATCAATGTCTCTGAAACATCTACCAGTGTCTTTAGCATTATTGTTTGCCGTAAGTAAGAATTTATCATTTCCTAGAGCCTCTACAAAGTTCTACTAATTCGCAAATTGAATGTTAACTCCGAAAATTGGGATAGATCCTAATCAGTTGGCGCATTCAACAGCGATTTGAGTGGTCAACCGGCAACGAACTATTGAATCGCTGTGTTCGACCTCCCCAGACTGCGGTTCGAAAACTTTGGGGTCACCCAACAAAGTTCCCGATGAGCTCGCCGGAACGGCGGGTTTACTACAGGCCCTAGTCTGAGATACGTTAGTGGTTGTAGGCGCCAGCCACATCGCCATGATCCGACGGTACAGTTTCCGAAAACCTTTGGCACTTATGACAAACAGTCCAGTCGGAACGGAGTTCCCATGACTCCTTCGTGTGCATGTGCGGAGCTCGTTGAAGAGATCATGGGCATTTTGTTGTGACACAAACTGCAAAGATTCTGATTATGATCTCCAGTTCCCTTAAATGAAGGCAGTGTTCACGATATTCCTCAATTCTGAGATTATTCGCTTAGACGATTACTTGGTACCTGAGTAGAACTGGAATGACAACGAAATTGAGAGAAACGCACCAAAAGTATAGTAAATGTTGTACTCTCATTGCACGCAAGTACTCTCCGTGGAACAGTTTGTTGAAACGACGGAATCTCTTTTGAGCCCTTTTTTTCGAATTCTCAACTCTCTGTTGCTTCATTCTTCCCTAATGCTGTTTTGCATATTATTTTCTTCTATCTTTGAAAACCCCAATCATTCACCTGTCGCCACCGCAGAGAACTCATTCACCTCGTTCATCGTACCGGACAACTAGTACGGGCTAGAAAATATATTCACTGAAACAAGGCTTTTTAGGGCGTTTTTTTTTTGCGGTTTTTTCGTGATTTTAGTACCACTTCGTAGCCAACGCATTGTTTCGAATGGGAAACTCGGAATCAAAAATGATCGTGCACTCTGATATTGATATGGAGTCTCAAGGCACGTAATTGAAACCCTTGGGAAAGACATTGAAAGCATTGCGGCCCACATCTTGATAAAAAGAGAAATGCTAGCAGGAAGCGCGACGAATGACAGCGACGATGAGTTACAGGCATATCGACTTTCGATTAGTATGGAGTACAAGATGATATTGCCGAGTTGGCTAGACCATAGAAAACCCTAAACATTACATCGCATCGCCTGGCGCCTAAAGTGCGCGACAAGAGCCTCTAAAAACACAAGACGAAGAACTTAAGCCCATGTCCGACATATTGGATGCTCCTTCACTGTTTTGTCGAAGAAAGAGTCTCGACCACTCTCATTTTTTGCAGTACTTCCAAACACTGTAAGAGCAACAATTCAGCAAGAATTGTCCGAGGACTATTTTCAATACAACGTTAGATTTTTCCGGAGAGCATCAGGCAACTACGGTAGCATACCCTGATCAAAAGCTGCAACGCTTCTTGCTTTGTTTTCCCGAATCATGGTAGAAGAACTCAGGTTCAGCGACTAAATTACGGAGAAATAGCGCGACGTGAAAAAAAGGAAATTTCCTAATTTCCTCGTAAGGTCTGTATGATGTGTGTAATTTGAACAGGAAGCCGCGACGCCGCTTGGCGAGAAAGTTTGCACGCGAGAAAACGGAGAGAAGGTGGCTATCGATCGAATGACTTCGCTCCCAATTGCTGAGTGCGGCTTACTAAGTGTGTGACACGAAGGATAACTTCATTTGTTCGGGAAATTTTATACTTCCGGGCTGACATAATGGAGGCGTTATTGGAGAGTTAATGCAATCGCACCTCGGAGACTTGAGCAGTAATTATTACCCCTAAGGTGTAAGGCTCTTAGAACGTCTAGAGTATGAAGTGCAATAATTTCATCTAGCCTGCTGTAATATTTAGTGCCGCACATACTCTCACTAACCAGAAACTTCTTTGTCAAAGTCACATAAAGGCATCGTTCGCGCTGGAAATCAATTTTCATTTTTCAGGCTCAATTTCATGACTGAGCCCGGTAGACCACACTGGTAAACTTTGGCGCGTCAAAAACGTTGGGCAATGAGGTTGGAAGGCGTCAAAGATGAAGGTCCGCCACCAATTCTCACCAGTCATCTAGCACTTTTTCCTAAAATGTTGGTGCGACCGTAAGACAACACGAAAAATAGTTACGGCATGAACTCCACATGCAGAAAAACTCCGAAAATGACAGTGACGAGGCCTCCAAAAGCAGAAAAACTTCGAAAAGGATTTTGGCGCGAAGTTCAAATTCGTATTTACAATGTGCTCCGATAGACTTTTTTTTAGAAATGAAGGTTTTCCATGGGCACCTTCGACGTTTTCGTTCACTAGAAAAGCCAAGCTACACAGAAACATGAAAAAAATGATATACGGTTTTCTGCGCGTACGATGCCTTTAACTGAGAAGAAAATAGATACGTTAACAACAACTTTTGATTCAGAAAAAATGGGGGGAAAATGTAGATACAAAACGAGAATTTTTTCATCCGTTCCTCACAAAGGTCGATCAGTTTTTCATGTAGATTTCTTCAGCTCATAAGACACCCAGAAATATGCATATTCTCAGAAACACTTGCCCTTCGGGGGCTGGCCCTCGTTGTGATACTTCCATATGTACTACAGCGCTCTCCCCCGCAAAACAACCATTTCGCCCTGTATGTGCCCTCACCAAAACGAGTCATTCAATGAATTAATGATATCCAGGAATCTCCCAATATAGAGGTGAATGAGGTGTTTACTGCTGGAATCTCTCTCATACACGTAAGTCAGCCGTCTAACACAACAAGATGGGTTCTCTCGAGGACAGAAAGACATTTCCTAAGGAGGTATGAAGCTAGTTAGATCTAGCATTATTCCTGAATCGCTACTTTTCATGAAATCCCGGCTCTAGCGCAGCGGCTTCCTATTTGTGCAGCCGTATTCTGGTGTGACAGTCTACCTGCAAGTTAGGCTTGCTCCATAGCTCGCTACGAGCAAAGTGCGAAAATTGGCCGCTTAGATGCTGGTTTCATTTCCTCAAATTCTGATCAAAGACTATGGCGCCACTCAAAATCGAAAAACGGTTTCTGTTGTCAGCATGATCATATTCCGCACTATTATTTTGCTGAGTTAGCCCATTTTTCTAAAATGTGCCTATTCTGGTTGAAGTCTTCAACTCTAGGCCAAAAACTAATGCGTGGGGGCTAGTACACCTATGGAATAAGGGTTCCACATTAATGCGCATATTCGATCGCAAATATGAATGCACCATCATTGCGCACTTCCCCGCTCAAAATTGGGCATTTGGCATGGAATGGGAATAATAAGCTCTCATTAAACAAGACAACAAAACAATAGCAAGGTATCACTACAAAGGGGAAAGAACACTTCGAATGTTTATCCCAGAAAAAAAGGAAAACTTCGCGTACTCAAGGAGATATGCATATCCCGATGATGATCTCTTGCCTCCTAGAAAATATCCCTTTTGCATTCAAATGACCGCACTAAAAGTCTGCAACGACCCCATAAGTGACTTAATCAGGCCTGGGACATTCTGGTAAAGCCCACGTCCTGGAAAAGGCCTTTCAACTCAGAAGTTCCTTTTAAGCCCCTAGAAATAAGGAAACTATGGCGTTTTCTAAAGTCTCTTCCGTACCAGCATGGCACAAAAAAAATCACAATCACGATATCACAGAGCCACTACTTGCCTCCCTAACAAATCAACCACAACGATTGTAATTGATGTGTTAGAGAGGAAATTAGTGGCTCCGTGATGTTATGGTTGGTATTCTTTGGTGACAGAGACATCGCGAAAGCGTCGCACTACACACTCCAAAATCATGAACTTCATCTAGCGGTGAGTGCGACTTCAAAGCTTGCCTCCACCCCTGGATTCAGATCTCGCAAAAGAGAAAATTGCTGAATAATTTTTGCACCATTAGTTTCACACAACCCGCTTGTTTTTTGTTCCTGTGTGTGTATCTGCGGAGCCAATGTTGAATTCTCTTCATATACCACTCACTATGTCAACCAGGCATTGTTTGCCGGGAAACGTCTTGTGCTTCTCGGTTTTGGCAAAGCTGTCTCTGATAGAACTAGAATATCTTTTAGTACACAATTGAAACACTACTACTGACGTAATGAGGGAAACACTGGTAACAGAAAGCCTTTAGCTCCGAAAAATGAGAAAGTGTGCAGAAAAGTATCGCTACCATACAGGAACATAGCACCTCGGACATGTCCAGAATCTAAAGTTCTCTGTTTGGAGCAGAAACCGTGGAGTAAGGTTTTTAGGGTGGTTTTCATTGACAAGGGAAGGATCATTACATGCCGTGGCCATTCCAAATGAAGTATGCGGTTGTAGGAACGATTTTTGACGAATTTTTTGATGATTTTTGCATTCCAGCTGCGAACCGTTTCTATGAACGGAGTTATGAGCTTTTTCTCATAGATTTCTATAGCTAGATGACATTACAATACTACTACATTGTTCTCTGCCCAAACGTCGACTAGGGGGGTTATTAGGGGCGCTGAACACGAGTATGAGATTCTTCTTCGATACTCGAGTTGATTATTGTAGGTTACGATAAGGAAATGGTATTTTGTATTTTCACAAGTAATGATGATGCGTCTACGAGTGAAGCGCCGAAAACGCAAATAACTCCGTTCAGAGAAACGTTTCGCAGCTGCAATGTAAACATTCGAATTCTACGTCAAAGATTGATTATAGAAACGCATAATTCATTTGAAATGGCCACGGCATGTAATGATCCTTCCCTTGTGAGACTCATACCAAGACTGCACCATGAGATCGACTACAATTTGTAGTCCAATACCTCGTCAAATTCAAAGGCTCCTCAGCAGCAGGACGTGCTGCTCCGAGGACCACGTAGTTGACGGAAAGCAAGTACGTGGTGCTCATAGGCAAAACTTTAGCAACACCCCATTTCCTCGGCAGGTTCGCGTCGTGCTGTCACAGAAACACGTAACAATCTTACGAAAAAAACTGTGGCAATGCACTTACCGCATCAGCACGTGCTCCTATTTCACAGGAGCGCACACCCCAAGGCGGTGAGGGGTTCGGACACTGATCCCTAAATAGGGACAGGGTCTCTTGCTGTTGGATACGGTTCACGTTACGGTCAGAAGCAAGGGAGCCATTCCCGCCACAGTCCGCAACAGTCCGCAACAAAGACTTCATCCTTTCCACGATCCTCAGGGTGCTTCCTCGCTGTGAACCATGAGAGAGACAACTTCAGCCGTCAAGAATCGGTCGAAAGGTGACTCGACGTCACCTTCCAGAAGCGGTCGATTAGAAAGCTGCAGTTAGATACTGCGCGCAAAATCATTCAATCGGTAGCCATCATCCCTTCGTCCTACATTGTGCCAATTTTCCCTCCAAGCTGTGTCGGGGCCTCACAAATGAAATACACGGATTGAATCAAACACTAAATCAGTTACAATGATCAAGTATGAACAATGAAAATCGTACAACACCGGTCATACATATATTGAGCTTTTTGGACGAGTGAAAACCAAAAGTGTTTTTTGTGCTGTCTTCCCATAACTGTGTTCAAAACAGTAGCGTTGACCATTTGCGAATCTCAAGTGCTACTTGGAATCTGCATCGAACGCTCACTCATTTGAAATGGGTTTTGGCTTATATGTACTTGGGCTCGGAACCGTTCCTCAACACGCATTCGCAATCAGCGTGCACTTTGCGGACTGAACGCGATTGCGTAGATGAACTGTGGGCTTGACGACACAAATTCACTCATTTCTGCTTCAATTCTGAAATCGCGTTCCGCTCGCGCCTTCGTATTGTAGATCCTACAATACCTAATTCTGTCCTTATACCTGGTTCAACAGTAAACATGGGTCATTCCAATACAAGGAGCTGACGGTGGTGATTCTAAGTAACTCTGAATGAACAGAGCCGAGCAGAGTTATGGCAAAAGGCGAAAAAGATCTTTCGCCTTCTCTTCACCCGAAACACAAAACGTATTACCGGTATTGTAGATTTACGCAGCGCACGTTAGCACGAGGGAGAGAGAGAGAGATGACGTTCAATGACGACAGAGAATGATAATAAAATTATGGTGCATAACGAACATGCCATTTGGAAAATGGTACTTTGATCAGTAGATTGAGGATTAGCGGCTACCTAGCTTGCTGATAATGAACTTCACCGCAACGTTATTTGACTGAGAAATAGGTGCATACAGTCCACGGCAACGGAAAAAAGGTGGTTGTGCGGTTGCGCATTCCACTAAGCATACTGTAGGTTGCGCCATAACAGACGGCAATTTTGTAATTTTTTTCCTAATTTTTGAAGAAAAAACACCAGGAGTGTTGAAAAACTAGGTTTAAGCACACACAAAAACACTATTAATATATTTACCGTTTACCGCAATGTTAAAAGGCCATGGTGCGGTCCCAGTCGACACACTAACACTACGGTGGAAAGCCCGGCACTTTGCCAGATTTCGTCATCTATCCATAACACATCTGATTTTCTGGGTGAGTTACGTTTTTGTTATTTTTTCCTGTTTGTTTCTGCTTCATTTTTATTTCCGACCCTCAAATATTGCTAATAGGGGCTTTTCCTAGAGCATGAGGGTAATTCGCCGCTAGCTAAACCCTTGAAGTGTCCTTTTTCCAAAATTCTACTTTGGAATTGAAAAAAAAGGCAAATTCCCCTCGCTCACAAAAGAAAGCCTTGATTCGCAATACATATTATAAGAGTAAGAAACAAATTTGAAGCAGAAACAAACAAGACGAAAAATAAGAAAAACCGTGATTAACCCAGAAAATCAGCTGTGGTGTTGATCGATGACGATATCTGGCAAAGCGCCAGGTTTTCCATCATAGCTTTGGTGTGTCGACCGCAACCGCACCATTGCCTTTTAATGTTGCGGTAAACCCTAAAAACTTTATCATGGGCAACAATAACAACAACAAAAAAGCAACAGAGAGAAACGTATCGTATCTCAAGGTTTCCGGCGTTTTTCCTTCAAAACTCAGGAAAACGCTACAAAATTGCCACCGGTTCTGGCTCAACCTACATTATGTTTAGTGGAGTACGCAACCACACAGCAGCCTTTTTCCGTTGACGAGAACTTTGCTAAGCAACCTGAGGAGCAATTCGTATCGATTGAAACCGTAGGAGTTGAACAACACTAATCTGTTCGTATAAAGATTGCCAGAGATAAGAAAAGGCTGAAGTTTGAAGCCCAGTCAATAGATCCTTGGCTCCTCTGAGAGTTTGGCCGAGAAATAGCCGCGAAATATTCGAGAAATAGCCCGCCAGGCTCTGCAGCGGCTCCTGGTGGGGGGGCTATTTCGCGGTTGCTTCGCGGTTATTTCTCGGCTTTTCACGAGACGGACAGGAAATAGCCGAGAAATACCCGAGAAATCACGAGAAGTTACCAAAAATACCCAAGCCGAGCTGCCTCCAGGGCCCGCCAGTGGTTGGGCGGGGCCCCCAGGGGCTTAGCGAGGTCCAAGTACCCCAAACCTGGATAACTGAACCAACGGAGGTGTTGAGATCTGAATCACGCCTCTGTGGTGCGTCGTTTACTTACGCGGAGAAAATTATTTATCGGCTATTTCGCGGCTATTTCGCGGCGAGCATTATTTAGCGGCTATTTGGAGGCTATTGCGCGGCAAGCAGGGATTTTGTGGCTATTTCTCGGCTAAAACTCTTAGAGTCTGCATATCGCCAAAGTGCGCCCCTACACTCCACAAGCCACATACCGGTCAGGCAGAAGGCGCGCTCACTTCAGAGATGAGCTAAAAACTTTCCTATTTTTTCCGTGTTGCATTGAAGAACCAAAACATCGCAAACAAGCACATCAAAAATAGCTTCAAAAAGCGCTGAAACGTTAAAATGAGAGACGAGGTGGATAAGAATACAAGAAATATGGAATAAGGCTTCGGGTTTCCAAACTTAATTGCATTATATGATGTCGGAAATCTGGTCCGAAACGCTAAAAAAAACGCCGAAATCCGGTTTACGGAGCGTAGAACGTAAAAATCCCCGTACGCTTGTAGCCCTAAGGCTTCCTGAAAAGTTCAAAACCTTTCTGCTGTTGGAAGAATTTTGAGTTAGCTACCTGGCCGGTAGACAGCAAAGTCTCGGCCCACTCGGCGAGTAGACATGAAGGTTCCCGGCTACACTGCGGATAGACATTTACGTTCCCTAAACTGGCACACTTTCTTCAAACACTCAGCAGACCTTGTCTACAACGGTATGGAAAAAATGACTAATACGGTCTGAAAGGGAAGCTTCTTTCTATCCAGAAGTATTCTTTTGAACCTCAGTAATTTAGCAATACAAGATTCAAGAAAATCACATAAAATTGGTTTGCATCGACATAATAACGACATATAGTGAAAATGCGTATCCATACTACCAAAGGGTATGGTATGATTCTTACCGTATGCGGTGGCGACGATGAAGATGACGGCGATGACGAGAGCGTGGCGCATTGGTGTTGAGCTAGAACGCGTGTGTGTCCAGTGTGTGTGTCAGCCACTTCGTCGTATCAGTACTGAGATTGTCCGGCTCCGCCCAGTTTCCAGAGACAAACCCCGCCGCTCTGTGGTCGCCCCAACGAAGGCGTCCGTTTCGACTCCGCCCCGCATTCTATTCTTATCGGAGAGAAGGTAACCGACGCCGATGTATCTGGAATGCTCGGCAGTTCTGCATGTGAATGGCGACATGTGATAGCTGACAAAGGGACTAAAAATACTCGTTAAAGAACTTTATGGGACATAACAAAAGGGTGACATTAGAGAGATTACGGTCATTTTCGGAACATTCCACTTCGAAAGATATGCCATGTCATCATGCAGACTCCCACAAATACCGTCGCAAGGGTAGAACCCAAGAAAGTATCATGATAGTACGGGGGGCCGCGAAGTAATGACGTTTTTATGTTCAAACGCATATACCTAGCTTCCTCATCTTAGTCCAGTTGAAGTAAGGCTTATTGGGCTTATAATGTCAAAATCCCTTTATCATTTCTATAATTTGCCATGAACGACCGCTACGCTGCTTGCTCCGTCCGGACTCATCCAACGAGATAGGCTTTACATTTTCAACGAGTCTTTATTTCTTATCAGTGATGTATTTTCCCAACATTGTCAATAACCTTTTGCCATCTAATCAATTGATTTTCTGACAAAATATCTAGACATTTGACAGACACTTAGCAAATATTCCGCAACTTAAAAAGTGTTTCAGCGCTCGGAATAAGGGGAAATCCGATGGCGCACCATCGGGCGAATATGGTGGATGAGGCAGCACCTCTCACAACACACCATTATTCCTCTAGGGTTCGTCTTGAGCAGTGCGCTCGGAAAGATTATGCGGGACCCCAACATCTGCTATGCTTACTTTCCCAATCTGTTTCAAACGTTCTTGGATAATCGACCAAGGCTGATCAAGATTATTGGACGAATCCTCGATTGTCTGACTGGATTGAGATAACTACGGAAATAGAATAGTGTGGCTCAGAGCACAATGCCTACGCATTTTGAAGTGTCAAAAACTACCCACAATGACCCTAAATGAGTAAGAAATTGGCCCCGCTCCTGTACTTCTCCACCCCTTGTATTTGCGTCCTCCTCCAAAACTGGGGTGCCGGGCCATTCCCACTGTTGTATCGATGTGTGCGGCTTACTTATTGTACTTATTGTACCACCCACAAACGTCACAGATGGTGGGAACGGCCCAGCACCCCTGTTTTCGAGGAGGACGCAAATACAGAGGGCGGAGAAATATAGGGTCGGGCCAACTTCTTGCTCATGTAGCGTCAATGTGGGTCGTTTTTGGCGCTTTGAAATTCGCAGGCGTTGTGTTCTCAGCCATACCATTCTATTTCCGTAGTTATCTCAATCACGCTTACAAGCGTGTATGGTGCCTTTAACACGTCGTTGTCTAACGCTGATCGTCTTCCTGATCGTTACGAGTCGGAAACGTCAAAATCACCCGATTTAAACTTGGAAAACCACTTCTGGCATTTACGAATGGCCCATGCATTTGGACAAATATTGCAAATGTTTGTGGTAGCAACTGTCGTGTTACTTTCTTTGCGAAACTCAAAAAGCATGCAATGCCGGATGTGTAAGTACCTCTTCTTGTATTTAGCTGGCGATTTTACCGAAAATTGCAAAAGGTGTAATTCAATTGTATATGAGTGAAGAAGTCACTGTAAACTCACAATGTCCTTGGCTCGCCTCTGAACCAAATAATGAGCTGAAAAATGACAGTCAAGTATTGCCATGAGCACAAACGACATTATTTTCCAGTCCCCTTGAAGGCACAGTGCAAGCTCAGGGCCGAAATATGAGATTTCTACATACTTGCGAAGTAGACCCACCCTATATAACACTTGCCAACTACGAGCTCTCAATACCTCCGGATAAGCGAGTTATAGGAGGAAGCCACGCTTGGGCGCTCACCTCGGTAAGCCACTTCGGCACGCCCTTTTTACGATCTTTCGAGCTCAACAGTGGCGAAGTAAGCTATGGTTTCCAATCAATAGACCCGTTCTTTCCTTCATTCTAAGCCTCTCTCTTTATTCAGTTCGGCTCACACACATCGGTTGCAAATGAAGAAGGTTACAAGCCTCGGACAACTCGTCCACCATGCTTCCGCAGCTCAATTTTCGAGGGGCCATAACTCCGTTCCCAGTGGGTATTGTGCGATTCCAGAGACATCTCTGGGATCAGCGCGACACCGTTTTCAAGATAGGCAGAAGAACAGAAGAACAATTCTGAGGTTGGACTGTGCCTTTAAAGGCAGCGTTCACGATGATGATCCTCGTTGACTTTCCACAGTGAAATGATAGGCGAGAAGGATTCTATGCACCCAGTGTCAAAAGAACGGTAGAAAACTAGCCAGGAGAGGGAAAACAACGGCTGCAAACAAGCGTTTTGGTGCCCCAGACACGCCTGGTGCGCAAGATCCGCCCCCTCGGAATGAACAAATGAAGACTCAGATTACAGGAATGATCAAGTCAGGTAAGTGCTGATAAGTGAGCTGATCGCTTCATTGCACTGATAGGTATCATCCTTCTAGCGGTCAATTCCTTCACGCTCAAAAATCAACGTAAACAAGAGAGGGTCTATTTTGGCTCAAAAACGCGTCTTTCGCGTCCTTTTTAAGCATGCCTTGCTATATAGGGTACCAGACCTTCCGTAAGCCGTGGAGATATCGGACGTGAAATTTATCGTGAACACTGCCTTTAATACATTGGAAAAGTTGACACCACGGCACCAGTCAGCTATTGGCGGAAGTTGCCTTAATCAGCCGATCCACAGGAACAGCACGCCCCCGCAGCATAAAAGCTCTGCTCATCCAAGAAACAGTTGTCGATGTGCTAACTACTCCTAGTCACGAGCGCTCGTAACATTCAAACATTCGCACTGAGAATCTTCTATTTCTACAGCTTGTTTTCACATGGAGCTCATGCGGAAAACACTAACCTGAGAAACTCTAGGCGCGAAACCATTAACGACGTTTTGAATTCTGAAACATCAAACACAGAAAATATGTGTAGGGGGCGGGAATCGAATGTGTGAAGAAGGTTCAAAGGCATTGTTCACTTTGATTTTCGTCCCTGAGTGTTTCTCATAAAACAATGCGTTGGCCACCAAGTGTTACCAAGATTACGAAGAAACGGCGAGAAACACATTAAAACGTCCAGTGACATTCTTCTAAAACATGGACTAGTTGTCCGTTTGGATGAACATGTTTATGGTGGTTTACACCGATGGGAAATTGGGTCAACCGAAAATAGTAGAATATTTTATGCAAAGCAGGATTAGATAGGGCCCTAAGGAAAGAACGGAGCGATAGAGAGTAGAGAAATGCAAAGGACGGGTCCACAAAGATTTCATTGTTACAACAAACACTTCCTGTGATACCAAAAAGGCGGGGTGATAAAAGATGTGTTTCAGTTTCCACTAGGAATGGGTAGTGGAGGGGCACACTGTAACGTTGACGTCGAAAGAACGTATGAAAACGAGCCAGGAAAAGCCTCAAAAGAGTCCGAAGTTGCCAATTCGAGCGCAAGGCAAGCCCCAAAAGCGCAACTTACGCCCGCCGACGTGAACAAATGAATGCTCGAGATCGTGAGATGAGCGATGATTTCCATACACTGACCCCGTTCTTCCCTTCACTCTCAACTTCTCTATTTACTCAGGTCGGCTTGCATCCATCATCTGCGAAATACGGAAATTACAAGCCTCGGACAACTCGTCCACCATGTTTCCTTAGCTCAATTTTTGAGGGACCATAACTCCGTTCCCAGAAGGTCTTGTACTATTTCAAAGACATCATTGGAATCAGCATGGGGCCGTTCTCAAGATAGATAGAAAAACAGAAAATCGATTTCTATCGTGAACACTGCCTTTAAGGATTTTGTGTACTTCTGGTGCGTTTTTTATCAATGTCTACGTCATTCTAGTTCTACCCGGGGGCCACCTAATCAATATAGCGAATAATCTCAAATTTTATGATTATCGTTAACACTGCCTTTGAAGGCATCGTACACGACGAAAACCATACTTGGGTTTTTGACGTTTTCGTGTTGTTATACCCCTATAGTGACTAAAAGTTGCGAGAAGTCCCCTCAAAAACGTCAACTTTTCAAGAAAAACCGATTTCAGAAAAGTTCAAAACAAACTTAGAGTTCCCGCCGACATCTACTTGGGATAATTGCGCGAAGAACGCACGGAGTAGTTTTACGATGCGTTCCTTGACGCAACGTTGGGAGCAATTCATCGAGGACGCTATTCAGACCAGCGATCATTTTTTCTTGAACGAAAAAAAGGGTTACTAACTTGCTGCATCCATTGCTGTCAGCTGCTTTCGATCGATGTCGAACGTGAAATCGAGTGGTGTGTGCATTGTGCCGTACGACGCGTCAGCACACGATCGCCGGCAGCGACCACGGATTATTGTTCCTTGTAACAACGGGTCGATCCCAAGGCCGGCCCCGCAAACCCAGCAAGCCCTTTTGAGGTAAGCGAATCTTCATTCAGAGGCGATTTTGAGTCCAGACTTTCTGAGTGGCATTGTTATGACCCACTAGTCAGTCTGATCTCAAAAGCTGAAACTCGGTTTTCATCGTGTACGATGCTTTTATGTTAATCTTGCAAGGGTTCTGGGCTTTAGAGCTAGTAGCATATATTTCTTAGAAATACCCACGCGAAAAGTAGGTAAATAAAATTTTGTTTTCATCGTGAAAACTACTTTAACGACCATGAGTCAAGAGCTCTGAAGTATAGCATCTGAGTAGAAGTCGCTGGATGCCACGCCCACTCGGCACAGGCTGCTCCATGACGGTATTCATGACGCCGTACAAACATGACAATTCTATCTTTTTGCGATGTTGATCCATGGTGCAGCCCAATCCGTTTTATAGAATTGGCTTCAGTACTAACCTTACCAGCCACAACGACCACAAGGATTGAAACGCTAAGAGGCTCAACTGCGAGGGTAAGGTGCTCTCTACACACAGTGGTAGGAGTTTTCCCGTTTTTGCAGCTCGACGCGTCGCGCTACTCAATTCAAAAGAAGCGGTCCCGATTGGAATTACAGCCATGAAATGCGAGAAATTTCCCGCTCAGTCTGTAGAGAGGCCCCATCCCTAACTGCAAGGCGTTGCACTAACGTGTGTAATGCTTCACCCTGTAACTGGGCATGGCATCAACCCACTGCAGCTGTCGGTAGAGGCTGTACTAGGGTCACCACAATTTACCATATACCCGCCTGGGTCAGACCCCTCGTCCAGCGACGCTACTAGTTGGACGCTGGGTCTGAGTTCTGAACGCCATGCCGATGTGGCACACGTGTGTCGTGCAGGCTATGAGAATTATGAATTGCGCCCAAGCTACTAGCCAAGGCTCTCATTGAGGAGTTTTTCGTACAGAACAATATGTCGGGCTTAAAGGCACAGTCCGAGCTCGGGAACGAAATCTGAGATTTCCACATAATTGTGAAGTATACCCACCATATATAGCCCCTGCCAAATGCGAGCTCTCAATTCCTCCGTATAAGCGAGATATAGGTGAAAGCCAACCTGGGGTGCCCATACCAGGAAGCCACTTTGGCACGCCCCTTTTACGATCTTCCGAGCTCAACAGCGGCTAGATGAGCGATGGTTTCCGACCAGTAGCCCCGTTCTTCCCTTCAATCGCAACTTCTCTCTTTACTGAAGTCAGCTCGCATACATCGGCTGCAAATGACGGAAGTTACGAGCCTCGGACAACTCGTCCATCCTGCTTCCGTAGTACAGTTTTGGAGGGGCCATAACTTCGTTCCTAGGGGGTCTTGTACGATTCCAGAGACATCATTGGAATCAGCGTGAGACCGTTCTCAAGATAGGCAGAAAAACAGAGAAGCGATTCCGAGGTTGGACTGTGCCTTTAACCACCTTTAGAATCCGGGAACGAGTTGCTTCGTCAACACTGAATTCGATTTCTCCTCTTTTGCACAATCACGAACCCAAACGTCTCGCTTGAGTAGTTTTTATTATGGAAATTTTAAGGCCAAAAAACTCATTTACCATTTCTTGTCCTTATTCTCACAATTAGAAGTCTGGGTGGAAACACCCGTAGAAAATAGGGCGTCAAAAATGTGAATCCTGGGTGAAGATAAAGGGGACCGGATTCACGGCACTTAGCTCAAAAAAAGCGCCATCACCCCGCTATCCCTTTGCTCAAAAAGGCGGCATTGTATAGGTCTGTGAAGACCTTTTCCCACGATATTCTATAGAAATAATCGTCACCGCGTGGCCCGAGCACAACAGTTTGCAATTCGGTTTCGGAAGAGTTTCGAATGCCCTAATAGTAGGATGTTACAAAATCAGGTCTTCCCAACAAAAGGCGGCTGCGCGGGATCCCTTCATAAAACTGATCTGCTACAGGACAGCACTGGGAAATAAGATTTGGCTTTTCAAAAAAAATCATCTCTTTGCTATCTCACCTATCAAGTGGCTTTTGAAGGTCGACTTGTTCATGTTTCCCATTCTCTGACGATCACCCTGCTATCCCCTTGTCCCACAACCTCTCTGTATACTAGAACTATGTGAGCAAAGCCCAGTTTCTGGAAAGTGATACCTTGAAGACCAAAGCTCGATCAGATGTACTCAACTACGTAGGTTCATTGCGGCCGAGCACGAGAAGCCGGAAGCGATTCTCACTATGTGCGATGCCCAGAAGAAACCTCTGTCTACTATGAGAAATTACGAGAACATTTGTTGCTTTTGAGTACTCTTTTGAGTAGAATGAGTTCTCGTTCAAATTAGGGCCCAAGAGAAGTAATAATCATCGAATGAGAGCCTGACGCTTCTGCTCTGGTGATACGCCTTCTAAAAAGTTAACCTTCATCACAAAAACAACAGGAAAAGAACAAAAAAACAGAAATTAGTTGTCAGCCTAATTTTTATGGGTTTTGAGCTCAACGCCCGAAGAAGATGCGATGGTGCGGTAACGGGAAAAATGCTTACAACGGAAACTACTCCAACGTAGACCCAAACGAGCAAAATCAACCTTGCCGAAGAATTTTTCGGCATTTCTTTCACTGATCATATGCCTTCATTAGATTTCTTTACTATTTAGTCTAGCCCGATTTACAAAAAATACTTCTGAATAGAATTCATTCTCTTTCATTTTTGAATTGATTTGGATTTGAACTGATTTTATAATATTTTCTTTTGTTTTTCCTTGTGGCCTATTGGCTTTTTTTCTGGGCACTGATCACGCCCGAATTTTTATCTTAGTTCAGGCACGGTCGATCTCCAGCAGTCAGCCCCTCAAGTCCGAACAGCTTCAAAAAATCAGGTAAGGCCTATGGTCAATGAAAAAGTTGCTAAAGAAGTCAAGAGTCAATAACAACAACAAGAAACGGGTTTTCTTGGGGTAACCACAAAAAAATTAGAGGATCCATTCGTTGCCCCCCCCCCGCTCGTTTCCCCCTATTCCTGAAATAACAACTTCACCATGCGAAACTTATTTAACAAACATATCATATGAAGTCTGAAAGCCGTTGAAGAAAGATCTGAGGAAGGAGGAAAACCGAAACAAATCAAGGGGAATCAACATGATCAGCTGATAAGTGCCGGGCGAAAGGCTCGTACGCACACGATGCGTCGAGCACTCCGAGGGCGTTGTCCGCGATAGCAGACACTAAATTTGGCACCAAAAAAGAGGTTGCAAAGATGCACCCTCTTAACTTAACACCCTTCAATCGTTCATTAGGCGAGAGCCACATACCGTCGGCAGATCCTACTGGTACATAGTGTTCCCTATTGTGTGTTGGCGTAAGCTCGGTGCACGTACACGTACGTATTACATATCCTCTTCTCTTCTCCTTCTTCTTCGGCGCTTGTCTCGCGTTGTAGCACGGTTCGCTTTTCTCGAACGTTGCCGCCATTTGGCCTTGTCGTTCGCGTTGTCAGGATGGATGCCTGCAATTTTCATATCGTTGTGCAAGACATCCAGCCATCTCTGCTCAGGTTGTCCTCTTGGTCGCTGGCACGTCACTAGAAGCTTTGACTTGAGCCTGTCGCATACCTTCTTATCACAGAATACTCCACTCGCGGTTCGCCATTTCAACCAAGCAGCATTGATGCGTGTGTCAACTTCAGCCGTCAACGTCCCAGAGTCGGTCAGCGTCGATCCAAGATACCGAAACGTATGTGCTTTTTGCAAGACAGCGTTGTCGACTTGAATAAAATCATCACAACTCGTACTCGCCATGTATTCCGTTTTCTTCATATTGAGTCGTGAGCCGAATTCTGTCAGTCTGTCGTGCCAGGCTCAAACTTGCGCTTGAAGATTTTTTTGCCGTTTCAGGCGAGCATCACGTCGTCACCATACAACAGTGTCCATCGAGCTGAACGCTGCAAATCTCGTGTGATGACATCCATGACGATGATGAAGAGCAAAGGGGTAGAAAGGGGCCTTGATGAACTCCAACAGTGATTTGAAGAAACCTCGGTCTTCCTGATGCAGATCGTGTGCAACTCGACGGGCCCACGTACAAAAGCTTCACCCAATCAATCAATTCTTCGGGAACAACCCGGGTACGCAGAGCATACCACATTACGATGTGAGGGACTCTGCCGAACGCTTTCTCAAGATCAAGAAAAGCAAGACAAACAGCTCTTACTTTTTTCACGACGCTTTTCCACTAGAAGTCGGTTAGCATGGATAGCGTCGATGGTGCCGCAATTCTTGACGAAACCACATTGAATTGCGCTCAGCTCAATGACATCACGTAGTCTCCGATCCAAAACCCTATCAAAGATTTTCATTGTATGGCTAAGGAGTCAAATGAACCGATAGTTGCTACAGTCAACAGGCCTCCCTCTCTTCTTAAAAATCGGGACTGTTCTGCTTGAGTTCCAGTCTGGAGGAACCTTGCGCTCAGCCACATTTTGGTTGAATAGTGATGCAAGCCATGTACTCGGGTTCCAACTTCAACTTTTCTATAATCTCCGGTGGCTTTGCCATTCTTCGTCGCTTTCAAAGTATCTGCTACTTCGCTTGCTGTGGTTGGCGACACTGCCCCCTGAACGGGAATAGCATGAAGTAACGGGAATGCGGGAACTCCTCTGTCGACACCGCTGCGAAGTACTGTCGCCACCTTTCCTTCGACTGCTCAGCATCCGATAGCAGCTGACCATGTTTATCGTTCATTCCAACAAACTTCTCTATATCCTCTGTTTTTCGTTTTCGCGACCTGACAAGCCGGTAGAGATCGCGCTGCCCTCTCTCGTGTCAAGCTTTTGATACAGATCTTCATATCAGTGGCCTATCGTTCTCGCTACTGCCTGCTTAGTCGCACTCTTCGCGCCTTGACACTCTTTACAGTTGGTTGGGGTACTCTCTTTGAAAAAAGCGTGGTAAAGAGCCTTCTTCGTTCGCAAACACGCTTTACTTCGTCAGTCCATAACGATACTTCCTTTTCGATGCATCTCCGTCTCGGCTTTGTCGTTCCAAGGACGCCGCGAGCAGTTTGAACTACTCCTTTTCGCTTCTTCACAGCTCTCTCCAACGCCAGTGATTGGCGGTAAATGTTTCCGATTAGTCACTTTGGGTGCCTTATCCTTGAAGTTCCATCACTTGATCCTCGCAGGATCTGTGAGGTCTGCGAGTTGCTGTTTTGGAGGGCTAATGCGGAACGTGCAGATGAGTGGGCGATGTTGAATGGCCACCGCCTCATAAGGAATCACCTTGGAATCAGAACTAATGTACGGTCTTTGCTCCTCACGAGAAAGTGATCAATTTGTGACGAAACGGTTCCGCTATGATACGTTGCCAGTTGAGATTATCCCTTCCTATACCATGTATTCAGCAGTATGAGCTCGTGAGAACCGGCGTAGTCAAGAATCCACTCACCATCATCATTCCTTTGTCCTTAGCAGAATCCACCATGACTGGGATGTCCGTTACTCAACTGTCCCACGTGTCCGTTCGAGTCGCCAGCTACTACGGGACAATCTTCCACCGAAACGGCAGCGATTTCACTACGTATTACATATGGTGTATGTTATACCATATGAGCACCAGAATTGCGTCGATGCTCAACAAGGAACGGAATGTATCGGTATGATCCGCGCTGACTGTACTCGTGTTCTAAGCCCCCAAAACGTCCATTGTCGATGTTTGAGCGCAAGATTTTTTTAATCTCCGCTGCACAATTTATAAGGCCGTAACAAAACCCGTTGAGTTCGAAGAGGTCTGAATTTTCCTCATGCTCAAATTTCGCCTAGAGGTACACTTTGTCCCAAACGAGTTGGCAACTGAGAGTCCAAAGAAGCAGCGCTCACTGTGCGTCTCTGACGGGCTCGCAACGTGCACAAAACACGTACGCGTCGCAGCATCTGTCTTATCTCAATCCAAAAGCGGAATTCATCGATTTTTTCACGCGCTCCCTTTTCTCCGCAAGTTTCATTGTTCTTTTACTTCATTTTTCCTCAGAATGCTCGCGATGCTCGTTGTTGATGAGGACACACTTTTTACGTGTCGGGTAGTCTGTTTCAGGATATGGATAATAGCTCTGAGAACATGGAGTTCCCCAACCCACCGATTCCACCATACTTTCGTTACAAACGAGCTGTTTCAAACATTATGGGCCCGTTATTTCTTTTTATGATTTGATAAATGCTAAAAAATAATGAAGTATGCGAAAAAACGGTATAATTCTGTTTTTTTTTTTGGTTACGGTAAGGCAGACGCTGCGTCGCATAACGTTGGCATGGATCCTGAAAAGGCTTTGCGTTCACTATTGAAGGTTGGTGTTATATGCTAAACATAGGTGCTAACCGAGTTGGCGCCAACCCTCAATGGGGAACGCGAAGTCTCTTCAGTACCCATGCCGATGTTAAGTCTCTTTCAGAGTTCCATCACTGCGCGACGCGAAAGAATGGAATCCCTGCGACAAGATCGCGGGGAAAGTCGCCCAATCGCGCGACCCTCGTTCGAATTCCTGTTTTTCCCGTTGATTCTATTTGTTATAGTTCTGCTTTTCCAGGTAATTTACCTTCATTTCGACTGCCCAGGTTCTTATTCGCATCGCGAAAGATTTTCTACTTTAAGGGAGAATTGTGTAGTTTATTCTTTGTTTCATTTTGAGGCATTCGAAGGAATTTATTAATCCATATCTATAATACCCCTCCCGCATTTCTAAAGTCAGTGATTTTTTCTGAAAAACTGTTCAATAATGATTTCTAATAGTTAGGCGTCCATGAGCGGTCTCGGACACTTTTGGGGGTGGATTTTTTTCACTGCGTCCCTTTTTTCTCAATCTTCTCGGCTTGTGAACTGCCTAACTGAGAAACTTACCAATTATAAATCTCAGAAAGCTCGACTAAAATCATAAAGCTCTCAAATGAAAAAAATGAGAAAAAAACAAAAAAACCTCATTGAAGACATTCAATACAACCCACGGCCAGCAAACTCTCACAAGTAGTTTTTCACAACATTTTTCATACACGTATGAATACAGCAAATAAACACAACAGCAGCTAGCTGTGTTCAGTTGCTGTATTCATCTACTGTGCTTCCCTGGGCCAAACTCCCGTTCGAAATTGCGTCTCGACACGCTTTGCGACCGCGCGCTTTTGAGTCAAAAGAGTTTCCAGCACCGCAGCCGCCGATCTGTTGACTTTAGGTAGGTTTTAGAAACTGGAAACTAAACAAAATTGGAGAAACCTGCATAAAAAATCACATAGAGTCGGCTTTGGCGCTGAAAACTTGACTGACTCGAGTGCGTGCGGCCGCGAAGCTTGTCAAGACCCAATTGCGGACCGGAATTCGGCTCAGATAAGCACAGTATGCTGATTAGGCGTTGACAAGAATGTGTACGTAAAAGTGTGTGATCGCCAACTTTTGTGATTGGGGATTCACACTTCCAAAGCCTGTGATTTCCACTACGAAGCGACGGTCACGTCGCCGTGCACACGATCGCGTCGCACAGCGATCGAACCTTGAAAGAGGCCTTACATACGTGATTTGTGCACGCTGAGCGCCCGTCAGAGGCGCAAAGGATTCTTTGGACTCTCCGCTTGCTAACTTGCTTGGGACCGAGTATAGTCTGCGTTAATTAATACATTTTTGGTATTTCTTACTTTTTTCATATGTATTCATTACGTACAACTATGAGCAAACCTTGTATAAGCTAACACTGTTCACAGTTCTATATGGTCCTACCAGAAACCTTTCTTACAGCAATTTTCCATAGATTATTATTGTTCAATATCCATTATTACCGTGACTACCCTAACTGTAGCAACACTTCTCTCAGGCTTTCTTAAGCGTCATGTGTGTGGTATCCAAAACGAACGGAACTGACAAAGCTACACAATGTCATTGGTTTTAGCTCTATTCTTACTCACAGATGTCGGCTTATTCCACCCACCCACTGACTCATTAGAAAATCTCACAAAGTACGGCATACAATCCGTTTCGTTTTTCCAGCGCACTTTCTCATTTTCCAAATGACAGAAGGCCAACAAAGACGCACATCTGATAAATACGCTAAGTATTTCGATGCACCTCTGCATGTTGTGATTAGAATGATGCGCCGGCATTTCTCCGAGGTGGGGTGAGTTCACTTTATGCGCCATTTTTTTCTCACAATCAGTCAGAGCATGACTATTGAACCTTCATTTGACGAAGTTGTTGAGCCCTAACAAAAACATTCTTGGGCCGGAAGATAACAGAGTCTCTCTCACCCACCACATATGCTGATAAAGCAATGACGTTGGCAAGCGTCAAATGTCTCTCTCTATGCGAATTTTACCTGAGAAGGACAGTTATGGCTTGAAAAACGAGCATACGAGAAGGAATGAATATTCTCGTCATGCTAGGGACTTTGCAAAGTTTCGTTCCACACTCCTCCACTTTTATAGATGTGGTGAATTGCAAATGAGAAGTGAGCTCTTATCCTATTTCCCACTACCCTACCACCGATCCTGCTCATTAGCTGTTTTCTGACCAGAACTCAAACATCAGCATACTTGAAACATTGTGCCAGATTTCGGGTATTTTTTATTTTTACGTTTGACCGGAATTCAAGTCGATTGCCAGTTTAATTTTGTTTCGCATTTCAGTTCGTATCAGTCAATTAGGAATTCGGACTCCGCTATTGGTCTGAAAATCATTCAGCCGATTCCCACCCTCCTTCCGTTTTCCCGCGCGACACATTTCCCGCCAAAATCATATGTATCGTCCATCACTGGATGAGGAATCGCCGCGACGCTGTTTGGCGGGGAAAATTGCGCGCGGGGAACGAAGGGAGAGTGGCTATTGATCGCGCAATTTTTCCCGCCAAGCAGCGTCGCGGCGATCCCTCATCCAGTGACTGACGATACAGTCGGCATGGATCCTAGTGATACTTTGCTTTGCCCATATAAAGGCACAGTCCAAGCTCAGGGTCGAAATCTGAGATAGCCACATAATTGTGAAGTGGACCGACTCTATAGAACACCTGCCAAGTGCGAGCTCTCAATTCCTCTGAATAAGCGAGATAAAGGAGGAAGCTACCCTGGGCGCCCACATCAGGGAGCCACCTTGATACGCCCTTTTTACGATCTCTTGAGCTCAACAACTTCAAGATGAGCGAAGGCTCTTGATCGGAAGCCCCGTTCTTCCCTCGATTGTCAGCCTCTCTCTTTATTCAGGTCGGCTCGCAGGCATCGGTTGCATATGGCGAAAGTTACAAGCCTCGGGCAATTCGTCCACCATGCTCCCGCAGCTCAATTTTAGAAGGGGCCATAACTTCCTTCCCAGGTCTTGTACGATTCCAGAGACATCATTGGAATCAGCATGGGGCCGTTCTCAAGATAGGCGGGGAGACAGAAGAAACGATAGTGAGTTTCGCAATGCCCTTAAAGGCAGGATACGCGATTAAAACAGTTTTTGAGCTCCCTTCATGAAAATGTAGATGTGGTAATTACAAAAGTGAAAATAAGTGGAAAGAGCAGAAATTTGCAGGGAAAATGCACAAAAAAAGCCAGGATGGCTAATTACTGGTGCCGGCCAGCCCCTCCAATTAACGAGATTTCTATAAATGCTTGCTTATCCGTCTTATATTGTGCTCTTGAAGTATCCAGTAGTCTCTAAAAGTGCTCATCAATTACTTCAGAAGATAAATATATGACGGACGGCACAACAGGTTTTACAGAATTTTCGGTAATTGAGGGCGGGAAGACACCAAGCAATATCTTCAATCACTGGATGACGGATCGCCGCGGCGCTCATTGGCGGGAAAAATTGCGCACGGGAAAACGAAGGGAGAGTGGCTACTGATCGAACGATTTCGCGCCCAACTGCTGAGCGGGCTATCTCCTTGTGAGACACCAACGATAACTTGTTCCTAGGCGTTTTTTCTTCAATTTTCTACCTATTTTCACTTTTGTGATGGCCAGATCTACCATTCCATGGAGATAGCACAACAACCGATTTTGTCGAGACTCTGCCTTTAAAGGCAGTAGTCACTATACATGGGCATTCGACCCGAGTTTTCGAATGAATGAATAATTCGAATACGGCCATTTCAAAAATTCCGAATAAATGAATACATTCGAATGATACCTTTAAAAAATCCCGAATAAATGAATATATTCGAATAAGGCGTTTTCAAAATTCCCGAATAAATGAATATATTCGAATAAGGCGTTTTTAAAAATCCCGAATAAATGAATATATTCGAATAAGGCGTTTTCAAAGTTCCCGAATAAATGATTACATTCGAATAATACCTTTTAAAAATTCCCGAATAAATGAATACATTCGAATAAGGCGTTTTCGAAATTCCCGAATAAATCAATATATTCGAAAAGTCGACCAACTATTCGAATATTCGCATCCTAAAGTTCCGGGGTGATATTGAACTTGATTTGAAATGTCGAATATTCTTCGAATATTCGAATCCTATTCGAATATTCTTCGAATATTCGAATAGGATTCGAATATTCGAAGAATATTCGACATTTCGAAATCAAGGTCAATATCACCCCGGAACTTCGACTTCCGAAGAAACTAGGAGACTGTTTTTATCGTGAACTACCTTCAAGACGGGGAACACTAACAAGGAAACTACTAATAGCCAAATTGGCAGTCCCACATAAACCGTACTTTTCTAGAACCACTTTGAATGTAGGGCCCGAATATGCCCTTCACAGCTGCCTACTCAGAAAAATAAAAACAAGTTACTTGTAATATAAATGTAACTTACTTGAATGTCTCCAGTAACTTACATTTATATTACATGTAACATACGTTTATATTACATGTAACTTAAATATATTTTACATGTAAGTTACACTTTTGTTACATGTCACCTACATTTGAATTTTCACTATGGGTGGCCATCACGTGACGCAGACGACACGCGACGCAGAGGGCGCGGTCCCAGACCACACACTACACAAAAAATGCTGTGCTAGGATTCCCCTGATGGTGTGGCGTCAACTCAGAAAAATGAAAACAAGTTACTTGCAACATAAAAGGCCGAAAACAAGTTACTTGTAACATATCTGAGCTGATGTAAGTTACTTGCGACTTGTCTCATGTCATGTAACTTACATGTAACCTATCGGCGGGATACTGCGTGTGGTCCGCCTCTGATATGTTACATGTATCTCAAATGATCTGAGATAAGTCGCAAGTAACTCACATCGGCTCAGATATGTTACAAGTAACTTGTTTTCGTTTTCTGATAGAACACTGCGTGCAGTGCGCCTCCGATAATTTACATGTAACTTAAATGGCCCAGTATAAGTCGCAAGTAACTTAAATCGGCCGAGAAGATGTTTCCAAGGGGGATGTACGATGTACTCGCGGAGTCAGCTTGGCGACTGGCGTTGCTGTTGATTCTTTTGCCCAGGTTTGATGAACTTGACCCTACATCAGCAGTGAAAACCCCGCACAGCATTTTTGCTTAGTGTGTGGTCTGAGACGCGCCCTCTGTGTCGCGTGTTGTCCGCGTCACGTGATGGCCACCCATAGTGAGAATATAAATGTAAGTCATATGTAACATGAGCGTAACCTACATCCAATATAAATTTAAGTTACATGTAATATAAATGTATGTTACATGTAATATAAATGTAAGCTACTTGAGACATTCAAGTCAGTTACATTTAAATAACAAGTAACTTGTTTTGATTTTTCTGAGAAGTAGCTCAAACTTGGGTAATTGAATCAACAACAACGCCAGTCGTAAGCCTGACCCCGCGAGTGCGTCATACATCAACCTTGGAAATATCTTTTTGGCCAATTTAAGTTACTTGCGACTTATATTGTGCCATTTAAAGGCAGTGTTCACGATGAAAATCGCTTTTCTGTTTTTCCGCCTATCTTGAAAACGGTCCCATGCTGATTCCAATGATGTTTTTGGAATCGTACAAGACCTTCTGTGAACGGAGTTATGGTCCCTCAAAGATTGAGCTAAGGAAACATGGTGGACGAGTTGTCCGAGGCTTGTAACTTCCGTCTTTTGCAGCCGATCTATGCGAGCTGACCTGAGTAAAGAGAGAAGCTAAGAGTGAAGGGAAGAACGGGGCTAATGATTGAAAATCATCGCTCATCTCACGATCTCGAGCATTCATTTGTTCACGTCGGTGGGCGTGTGATGCGCTTTTGGGGTTTTCAATGCGCTCGAAATCGCAACTTCGGGCTCTTTCGGGGCTCTTCCTGGCTCGTTTTCATGCGTTCTTTCGACGTTAACGTTACAGAGTGTCCCTTCACTACCCAGTCCTAGTGGAATTTCGAAAACTTTTTTCATCGTGAACACTGCCTTTAAGTTACATGCAACATAACGGAGGCGCACTGCACGCAGGATCCTCTCGGAAATCGAGAACAAGTTACTTGTAACATATCTAAGCTGATGTAAGTTACTTGCGATTTATCTCAAGTCATTTAAGTTACATGTAACATATCGGAGGCGCACCGCACGCAGTATCCCGCCGATATGTTACATGTAACTTAAATAACCTGAGATAAGTCGCAAGTAACTTACATCGGCTCAGATATGTTACAAGTAACTTGTTTTCGGCCTTTTATGTTACAAGTAACTTGTTTTGATTTTTCTGAGCAGTCACTCTGAAAAAAATCGTAATAGGCATTCTTCCGTTTCGCATACCTATTGTACCATCCAAAAACGCATACTGATCTTTCGACATGCTGAAAACGGTCAATCGTGTTCAGCGCACAAAACAACCCCCTGGACAAAGCGTGGGCAAAAGCACTTTTTCCAGAGCTTCACGAAGTGATACCATTTCCCACATGTACCAATTTTCGGTTGAGCGTTAACCTAAATCGAGTAGGGCTTCAGAAAGCGTTGAAGAAAAACTTTCCAGATTTGCCCTTAAATTCCCCTGGGGGTGGTGATGGTGGGGGGGGGGTTGTTTGGGGTGCTGATCACGAAGCTGAGGCTTCTTTGTCGATTGTCGACTAAATTCGTTCAAAGCTTCTCATCGGGAGGGAAATTTGATGGCAAAATGCGACTTTTGACGTTTCCCGGAACGCTACGATGTTGTTCAAATTGTTTCTTTGAGGATTATTTGTAGTGATCAACGCGTATCTGATGCAGTATATCGATTTTTTGACAGCTTGCGGTATATTACGGTGGGTATTAGAATGTTTCACCGAATAAAATCGATTTTTCAATTAACTCTTACATTTTCTCAGAGACGAGATGGTTTTAACTGCCCTTGGTATCGAACATTACGTGAGGGGCAAGGTTTCCATAATTGATGGAAAAGTGACTTTCTGTCCAATCACAGAATTGCTATAACCATTTATTCGATTATTCGAATATTCGAATAAAAACTTAATTAATTGGCTGTGGCATGTTAACGAATAGACGAAACCCCACGTTTTCATCAAATATGAGAACCTTTCACCTAACCTAATGCGTGATAAAAAGCGCTGTTGAAACCATTCCGACCATGACGAGAAAACTAGATTTATTCGGAAAAATCGATATTATTCGTTTGATATACTCTAGTGGGTATGCGGTTGTTTGGTTAGTCTAGGATTTGACTCAAAATTGCTATGCGGAGGTAATTCGGGGTGCTGAATGCGAATTCCATGCCGATGGTGGTTGAGAGATCGCCGCGACGAACACACGTGGCACGCACGCAAGCGAGGAGGTAATGATAGTCATGAACATCGATCAAGTGATATCACGTTAGATCGCTGCGTCGCGGCTATCTCTCGCCCAGTGATCGACGATACACATGTTGCCCCAAAGCAAATTATTCGAAAAGGTGATGAGCATCAAGATAGCAGAGTATTCGAAAAGAAGAGGAGAAAAAGCGCGGCGAGAGAAATTTCTGCAGAATGTGAGTTTGAGTTGCATAACTTGTCTTCGCTTCTCATGTCTAATTCTTATATTTGCGTTTCGTATATGTGTATACAGAATCAATTACGAAATTCAAAGAAAGGAGACCAGTGACGGAGGGGTTGAAAATCAGAGGAGATTGGCTTAACTAGCTCCCACAATGGGGGACAGGGGGCAGCCACACTTTCGTGGATACCCTCTATCCACCATTACGGCGGCGACGGCCTAAAATAATGGGAGCAGGAGAACACACTATTGATTTCGCGGAGGCGGCCCAGCGCCAATGGGCGACGGCTACTCAGAAAAATGAAAACAAGTTACTTGTCACATAAAAGCCCGAAAACAAGTTACTTGTAACATAAAAACCCGAAAACAAGTTACTTGTAACATATCTAAGCCGATGTAAGTTACTTGCGACTTTTATTGTGCCATTTAAGTTACATGTAACATATTGGAGGCGAATTGCCAGCGGTTTCCTGTCGATATGTTGCATGTAACTTAAATGAGAAAACCTAAACAGGCAGCAGTGACTGTTTATCCATACGTGTTCCATCTCATTTTTTGCCAGTAGAAATGCTCTGCGAGTTTCAACAAGTTTCAACTTGCCAACTTCCTGCGTATTCAGTGCTAAAAACGATGGGATAAACGGTCGCTGCTGCCTTTTGGAGGCCCCAACTTAAATGGCTTGGAGATAAGTCGCAGGTAACTTACATCAGCTTAGATATGTTACAAGTAACTTGTTTTCGATTTCTGAGAGGATACTGGGTGCAGTGCGCCTCTGATATGTTCCATGTAACTCAAACGGCACAATATAAGTCGCAAGTAACTTAAATCGACCAAGAAGATGTTTCCAAGGGAAATGTACGACGCACTCGCGGGGTCAGGCTTACGACTGGCGTTGATGTTGGTTCAACTACCCTAGTTTGAGGTACTTGGCCCCACACCAGCATGGGAGGCCCTGCACAGCATTTTTTCGCGTAGTTTGTGGTCTGGAACACGCTCTCTGCGTCGCGTGTCGTCTGCGTCACGTTATGGCCTTCATAATGAAAATATAAATGTAAGTTACATGTAACATAAGTGTAACTTACATGTAATATAAATTTAAGTTGCATGTAACATAAATGTATGTTACATGTAATATAAATGTAAGTTACTTGAGACATTCAAGTAAGTTACAGTTATATTACAAGTAACTTGTTTTGATTTTTCTGAGTACCAGTCCAGCCTGTTGCGGGAACTTCGGATAGCACCGCCCCTAATCAATATGCGTTGGTGATTGTGTACAGCGCGCAACGGGAGACCTGCACACAAGAACGAACAGCGGAAATGTTACTCACAAAAATGGATAGCTCAATTTGCGAAAAGATTCTTTGAAGGGTTTCTGTTTCAAAGGAAATAGGTCTTGTCTAATTCGAATGTGAGGCACTTTTTTCCGAATATTCGAATAAATCCGAAATTTAAATTTTCGAATAAATCGAATATTCGAATAAATCCAAATTTTAAATTCTCGAACAAATCGAATATTCGAATAAATCGAAAATTGAAATTCTCGAATAAATCGAATATTCGAATAAATCCAAAATTGAAATTCCCGAATAAATCGAATATTCGAATAAATCCAAAATTTAAATTTTCGAATAAATCGAATATTCGAATAAATCCAAAAATTCAATTCTCGAATAAATCGAATATTCGAATAAATCCAAAATTTCAATCCTCGGATAAATCGAATATTCGAATAAATCCAAATTTTAAATTCCCGAATAAATCGAATATTCGAATAAACCCCGAAATTGAAATTCCCGAATGAATCGAATATTCGAATACTCGAATATTCGAATTATTCGAATATTATTCGAATAATTATTCGATTCGGTCCCAAGTTTAGTAGTCACGATGAAAAGCGTCATCGAAGAAACTACAAAAATCAGCTTAGATCGAAAACAGCTGAAAAACTAGGAAGGTTGTGAGGCGAAAAACTGGCTAGAATTAGAGTTTCTAGGGCCCAAAGATTCCAGTTCGTGCACATGTGCACAGAGCCGCTCAAAAAGATCGCACTCTGCCAACGCGTAGCCAGATGCCTCCGAGGGCGAGGTCTATATCGCCGCCCTATTCCATGTAGCGAGAATTCACGGGTTTTCTCTACTATAGCTAAAACCCGCATATTCTTGTGTCGAGGCTACAAGGGTGCAAATTCTGCTCGTATTCTACGTAAAAACGAAGGCTAATTTCGGAACATTAATCTCTCTGACGTTAAACCCGTATATTCTCGCTATAATTTTGTAGCGAGAATCTACGGATTCAGCGACAGCATGTGTTGAAATGCAATCTCAAACCAGCGTTGGCTACGCGGAACGCAGGGATGCGGTTCGAACAGTGTTGGAACAGTCAACCCACCGATAACTTGAAACTTTGTGGGTGGTCGTGGAGGGTGGCCCCGTGTCGCTCTCTGGAAGACCTTGCTGGGGATAATTTTGGCCGCTGGGATCAGGGATGAGCGGAATAAAAATTCGAAATTTCGGAAATCGGGTTTCGGAACAAAATTTTTTTCTCGGTGTTCGGAAATCGGGTGCGAAACGCCCAAAAATGTGCGAAACATCGGTTTTCGGAACGCGAAACGCGGAAATTTTTGAAAAATCTCCAGATCCTCTCTTAAGAAATCGACAACTATGCAACTTCAGTAGAACGTCTGGATACATATAGAAATCGATCCTCAAACATGCGCATATATGAAGCCTAGCTTGCTCAGATGAGTCCTGGCGGAGTAAGCAGCGGAGCGGTCGGTCCTGGTTAAATACAACAATGATGTACAACAATGATACAACAGTTGACATGATAAACCCAATAAGCCCTACTTCGGCCGGCTTAAAATGAGGGAGATGGCTATATGTATTACATTTCGTATTATTTATTGAAGAAAGGAAGCGTCTGAGATCTCAGAACCAGCATATCAAAAAGAACAGAAGAGAATTTCTGATAGTTTAGCTCTCTGGCAAAAGTAATGGTTTGGCAATTTAATATTTAGGATAAAGCAGAGGTCAAAGAAATTAAAAAATGTCCTGGAACAGTTATGAAAAAATTTGGGTCACAATAATCTGGCTTAAAGGCAGTGGTCACGATGAAAATCGTTATCGAAAAAAACTACAAAAATCAGCTTAGATCAAAAACAGCTGAAAAACTATGAAGGTAGCGCGGTGAAAAACGGTCTACAAATAGAGTTTCTAGGGCCCAAAGAAGCTAGTTCGTGCACACGTGCACAGCGATGACGAAACAGATCGCAGTCTCATGCCGAGCAGTCAAAAATCATCAACATTCAGAGGACGAAATAAATGCAAATTTAACGAATAAAAACAGTTGAATAATGAAAGCATCACTTCAGTCAATGTTTTTGACTAGATGTGTACATAAATTCTAAGGTTCATTGATTGACATTCAATTTCAAGCTAGCTGATGTTCTTGATATAAGAGGTCATCGATGCCGATGATGTGGAGTGGGCTCGTCCACCATCAAAAGACAAGAAAGTTCAGGTTTCAAATTTGGCCCAAAACAGCGGTTTTTTTCGAGATTTTTTCTTATAGGTCCTACTAATCGAGACCCAGGAAAGGATTCGGAGAGAAAAAGACGACAAGCATATTTGATCGCGACCACTGCCTTTAATGAAAAACTGGGAAATGCAGTGAAATGATTACGAATACGATTTGGTGGTCAAACATGGACCATTTATCGATAGGTAGTGACAGACGAAAGACCGAATTTTACAAGCTTCCTCATTAGACTTATCAAAGCAAAATCAAGCGCGAAATGGATTCGAGCCCTGTGGTTTCCCAGCTTCACTAGTGTTTGCTGCCGTACAACAACTCGGAAAAAATTGTTCTGCTGTGTATTTCCAGAGCGCCTTCGATTTTGTTTTGATAACTGTAACGGAGAAGCTTATGAAATCCGGTCTTTCGTATTTCACTTTCGATAATTGATCTATGATTGACCATCAAATCGTATTCATAATCATTACAATACATTTCCCAGTTTTCTCAATACTTCAGGTTATCGTGCGCCAAATCATTTTGTAAAATATTTCGAGACATTTTTGAGTTCTTTCACTTCTATTTTTTCACACATATAACATTGCCAATTGAATACTTTTGCCAGAAAGCCAAAATTCTAAGGAATCCACGTACTCTACTCGAAGAATTTTTTTTCTGACTTGAATTTCGCTGAGCGATTCGAATTTGAGAGAGACGAAATCTTTGGCAGCTTTTGCCTTCGGTAAGTTATCAAATCGGTACCGAACGGTGTCGCGGGACCAACGTAATTCCTGAAACTTGTGACCTACAACCATAAAAACGCTCTGCGCACATTCCTAAAAAAAAGTACTTCCGAAGTTCCGTCGTATTTCTCGGAGCGTAATACTGTCTCAAAAAAGAGCTAACCTGGGCTAAATTCTATCAGTACGGCCCTGATTTTCATCAGTTTCCATTTTTACGGAGGAGGGAACGTCGGGTGGCTCATAATAAGATATTTACAGGTTTTGTCTGTCTTCAACCTCAATTTCGAAGTATCGCTAAATTTAAGCGATCAACTTCGAATTGGAATAGAAGATATGTATATTCTGTTCCAAACTAGTTGGCAAGCGGAGAGTCCAAAGAAGCAGCGCTCCTTCTGCGTCTCTGACGTTTTTGGCGCAGCATCTGTCTGGCCTATGGTATACATTGCCGCTGTAATGAGCGACAGGGATGCAACCTAACACAAATCGTGGCGGGACCCGCATCGGAGCAACGGCAACGGTCGGCGTAGGAACAGATGTCGCCTGATATACTGCAACTGTGCCATAGCCTGTCGCTACCACTGTCGCTGTCGCTGTGCAGTGCACTGCGACAGCGACACATTTAAAGGACGGGAGGCGGTCGTTGTCGCTGTGCAGAGCGACGCGACCATGTGTCGCAAAAGTATACCATACCCCTCTTACAGCGTCAGAGACGCAGAGGAAGCGCTGCTTCTCTGGACTCTACGCTTGCCAAAGAACGTTTGGGACAGAGTATAGCTGCACCCATTTCCAGCCTTCTGTCGAAACATTACCTGACTAGCTCAACGAAAAGTATTTCCACAAGATCGTAAACGCCGTATGAGATTAAAAGGAGATTATCACCGACATCGGTTTCTTTTTTCATCCTTTTCGGTTCTCAAGAAACCATTCTAGACCATTTCAGGGTAGTAAAACCAACTTTTGCGCTCTTATGAAGGGAATGAAAACCGCCTTTTCACAGTTACTCTAACCATTGTTTCCAGAATCACAGGGTTGCATCTTGATGGCACGCGAAACGCGGAAATTCCGCTCATCCCTGGCTGGGATGCTGCAGGCCGGTGGAAAGAAACGGCGATGTGCTCGATCGCAGCGTGGGTTGCTTTTCTAGTACGGATCAAGACTGGGTCGGTCGATCGACCGAGTGCTGCAACGAGAATAAGCGTACAATATGCGGGTGCTGTAGCGAGAATTTACGTAGAATATGCGGGCGCTGTAGCTAAAACTCCACCAACTGAGGCTAAACTTTCCGCAACTTACGTAAATTCTCGTGTCAAAATCAGACTAGATGCCTCCGAAACCCTGTGCATCTCTGGTTTCCGTGTGAGGCATCTAGCTACGCGTTGGCGGAGCAGTCTCATGCTGAGCAGTCAAAAATCATCGACATTCAGAGGAAGAGATAAACGCAAGTCTACCTATTAAAACAGTTGAACAATGAAAGCAAGCATTTCAGTCAATGTTTTTGACTAGATGAGTCAATGTTCATTAATTGAAAATTAATTTCCAGCCAGCTGAAGTTCTTTATATCAGAGATCATCGATCCCGATGATATGGGGTGGGCTCGTCCACCATCAAAAGACAAGAAAATGCAGGCTTCAAACTTGGCCCAAAACAGCGGTTTTTTCGCGATTTTTTCCCAGAGGTCCTACTACTCGAAACCCAGAAAGGGGTTTAGAGAGGAAACGAAGACAAGCATTCTTGATCGCGGCCACTGCCTTTAGCGGTAGTGTTCACGATAGAAAATGTGTTTCAGTTTCTACTAGGAATGGGTAGTGGAGGGGCACACTGTAACGTTGACGTCGAAAGAACGCATGAAAACGAGCCAGGAAAAGCTCCAAAAGAGCACGATGTTGCCACTCCGAGCACAAGGCAAACCCCAAAGCGCAAATTACACCCACCGACGTGAACAAATGAATGCTCGAGATCGTGAGATGAGCGATGATTCCCAATCAACAGCATGGGGCCGTTCTCAAAATAGGCGGGGAAACAGAAAAAAATATTTTTATCGTGATTACTGCGTTTAAGGTTGACGCAAACTTAGTGCACCTATGTTAAAGCATATGGCACCGAGTTTACGCCATCCTTCAACAGGGAAAGCACGGTATCACTAGGATCCATGCCGACTGTATAGTACCGAATAATCCGCATAGAATTTAATGGAATTAAACCTAAAACAGTAAAGAGTTATTTGCGTATTGTTTCACCTCTTAAACCAAAAGAGGTATAATGTATCGGCAATCACTGGATGAGTGGTAGCGGCGACGCTGCTTGACAGGAAAATTGCGCCTGGGAACACGACGGTAGGATGGCAATTGATCTAATACTTTTGAGCCCAATTGCTGAGCGCGGCTTCCTATCTGTGGGACACTGACGATAGAATGTAATTGAACCCCGAGGCTCGTCAGTAGGATAAGGAGTGTGGTATAGATTATGCTTCAAGGAAGGGCTATTTATGAAGATTCGAAGTCAAAACAGGAGGTCACATGTAAGATCTGTCTTATTCTGGTCATACATGATGTCAAGAGGTATTAAAAACAGTCAAAGTATCGTGATTAGAGATTCAAAGGCACGGCGCACACTCAGACATAGATTTTGTGATTTTTTGTTGATTCCGTAGGATACCCCTCCTGGATAGCCCGTGTCAAGTACGAGATCCCAATTCCTCCAAATAAGCAAGATATAGGCGACCACCACAGGCCCGACCTCCTTCGCTCGCCACCAAGGGCCACACCTTCGTACCAGATTTCCGAACTCGATGACGGCCAGATGGATGGATGATCAACAACAAGTAGCCGCTCTTCACTCCATTGCCAGACTGTCTCCTTATCCTGGCTCGCTCTCGCTCAACAATTGCGATTGAAGAGAAATACGGGCCTGAGACAACTTGTTCATCAATTTTTTAACCCTCGGAATAAAGGCATTTTCGAGGAGCCATAACTTTGTTCACAGGGGCTCTTGGAGGATTTCAGATATATCACAGTGATCAGCGTGTAACTCTCCAAGATCAGCATAAAAACTGAAAAATAGTTTTCTGGGTGTTCTGTTCCTTTAAGGGTGGTTTTGAATAAAGGCACAGTCCAAGCTCAGGGATGAAATCTGAGATTCCTAAATAGCTGGGGAGTAAACTCACCTCGTATAACACTTGCCAAGTTCGAGCTCTCAATTCCTCCGAATAAGCGAGTTATAGGAGGAAGCCACCTTGGGGCGCCCATGCCGGGAAGCCACTTTGGCACGCCCCTTTTACGAGCTTTCGAGCTCAACAGTGGTGAGATGAGCGATGGTTCCCGATCAATTGCCCCGTTCTTCCCTTCACTCTCAGCTTCCCTCTCTACTCAGGTCATCTCACATACATCGGTTGCAAATGACGGAAGTTATAAGCTTTGGACAACTCGACCACCATGCTTCTGCAACTCAATTTTTGAAGGACCATAACTCCGTCCCCAGGGAGTCTTGAGAAATTCCAGAGACATCATTGGAATCAGCGTGGGACCGTTTTCAAGGTAGGCAGAAGAACAGAAACCCGATTCTGAGGTTGAACTGTGCCTTTAAGCAAGTTGTTTAAGATATTGAACAGTCACTCAGTATTGTGATTTTACCTTCACAATCGATCTTCAAAGGGAAGTTCTTGAAATTTTATGTGTTTCTGGATGAACTATCACTTTCTTAGGTTGAGATAGAGTGTGTAATTCATAATGAATTACATATTTAATCATAATGGGAACCAAGTTCAGTTTTGTTGTAAAGGAAGGCAAATATTTTATCGCTGGTGATGTTTATATTAGGATCCAAATAAATACAATTGAAATCACTGAAAGGGCCTTTTTTCCCCAACTATCTGAGATTTTAATATGTACTTTCTGAAAAGATTTTCATCAATACATATCTACTACGATTTGAGCTACCAGAAATAGAGTTTGTCCACCAGGCCGTTGATCCCGAGATCACCTCCAATTCATAAACCATAACTGCTCACGAGCAAGCCTTCCACGGTGTTTATTGTGAGCTTGAAAGTAATATACCCTCCACATGGGAGCGAATTTCACATTGTTATCCCGTGTGCAAGTGCGAAGTGAGGGCACAAAGAGAGAGTGTGGCGAAGAAGGAGAAGTATCACACGCATACGCGGTGGTATCAAGTAAATTCCACTCCGAAATAGAGAGGATATACTCTAAGCACGACACACGCATTCCAAACTCGATGTCACAGTTACTGTGCTTATCTGGGTCAAATTCCGGTCCGCAATTGCGTCTCGACACGCTTTGCGGCCGCGCGCTTTCGAGTCGGAAGAGTTTTCAGCGCCGCAGCTGCCGATCTGTTGACTCCAGGTGGATTTTAGAAACTGGAAACTAAACAAAATTGAAGAAAGCTGTCTAAAAAAGCCATATCGAGTCGGTTTTGGCGCTGGAAACTCGACTGACTTGAGCGCGTGCGGCCGCGAAGCGTGTCGAGACGCAATTGCGGACCGGAATTTGACCCAGATAAGCACAGTAGCTGGACTCATTAGGAAAATGTAGGTTGGAATGGGCCGGGTTTTTGGCCATTCAATGCCCGTTTGTGAATTGGAAATCATCAATCACTCAGAGTACCCAACATGCAACTTCTTCGAAAATCATGAAAATTATCGTGATATCTATTTCCGCATATGACCTGACAATGAAATCAGTCATGAAGAACTCTGTAGGTATCGGATGGTTACGGAAATTTCAGTCCCGGAAACGATATAGTTGAAAGGATCTTGCTTAGGAACAAAGTGCATTCCTCAGAATTTACGCTTAGCTACCTCTCCCAGATAAGTTCTGACTTTCACTGATTGTGCATTGTCACAAGATGCTTGACAGGTCCTCACAAGAACTGAATACAGTACGAGCAGTTTCAAAAATATCGTGTGCACAATAATTGAAATTAAAAATAATTTCGTAGACCTAGGTGTCACCGCTATCTCGAAAAAAGTCTCAGCTCTGGGATTCGGCCCCTCGTTTTATCTTGGCGCAGATTTTCCAGATTATTCAATGCTAAAACGTCGTCAGTGTCTATCGAGAAGGAAGCCGCGCTCAGCAAAGGGGCGCGAAAACTTTTGATCAATAGTCATGTTCTCTTCGTTTTCCGCCAAGCAGTGTCGCGGATCCCTACCCCATCCAGTGATTGACCACAGAATTGGAGTTTAGGAGACGGGTAAACGATCAAGTACATATCGTCTGTGTCTGTCAACTAGGGAGCCGCACTCGAAAATCAGCCGCGAAATCATACTATCGGTAGCCATCATCTCTTCGCTATTGGACGTATAAATTCTAATTTTCCCTCCAAGCAGCGTCGCGGCTTCCTACTCATAGTATCGTCCGTGTCTCTCACCAGAAAACCGCACTCATCCAATGTGGCGCGAAACCGTTCGATCGATAGCCATCTTTTCCTTGTTTTCCCACCGAGCAGCGCTGCGGCTTCCCCCTTGGATTACACAGACCATAAATCAACCATTCCAAGGTAGGGAACAGCTATGACCCGAATGCCTGTAGCGTCCATGTCATCCGCTTCATGAGCTCAGCTCTCCATCCACCTAACTGCATCTGGTCAGGTTCAAGCCCACGCTGGTATCATGGTTCACGCGTGGAGACCAAAGGATATGCGATTTTTTGTTCCGAAACATTTGTACAGGAAAGGCGGCAGTACTGTTTATTATCGATCTCAGAATCATTTGTGGCATTTCGCATAAGCCCATCCCGTAGATACATATGAAGACTGTGTATTTCGGATATAGGGATGAGTAGCGGGCACTGATGCTCCGTGGAAAATATGTTTTCCTAACTAGTAGATATTGGCTGGATAGCGCTTCCGGCCGCCTTCTTCTAGAGGGCTCTACAACTCCTGGGGCAGCCGGAATCTGAGTTGTGATTGGCCCGGCATGCGGCTTATCTTTTGTAAAATTCGCTGAGCGGTGATTCTTTATAAACTGCTCTTCAGGGCCTGCACAGGTCTCAGGATGGAAACTGAGGAGCACGGGAATTGCCTTAGAATTCGCATTGTGCACGGGTGGTTGCACAATGCGAAATCTAAGGCAGCACCACTTTGTTTGACAGTTTTTAACTCACTCAGGGTTCACATTAGTAAACAATGTGTTTAGGTAGACCTCCAAAAGTTACAAACACGGATAAGGCCTCCCGTGACACACTCATCAGTCTGTGATTCATCTGTGAACTGCGACGATCTTCCAGGCCTTTCCGTGAGCCTTCCTCAGTCTTCACTATGAGCTCTTCAATGTTGTCGATTCCAACGAAACTACCCAAGTTCATGTTTGCCCAGTGATTTCTTTTACTTGAATGAAACCACATGCCGAAGCTCGATAAGCTCAATCGTGGAATAACCCATTCTTTATCACCTGACCTCCCATGATTGAGAAGCTTGAAGAATCAAAGACTCAAAAACACCTGAAACGATTGGAGCAGCTTTTTCGAAATGATAAGGTACACATGCACAAAAGAAGCATACCCTGCAGCAACCTTTTCCCTTTGCGTCGAAGAGTTGGACCATTGACCCATGTGGGGAATGTAGGGCGATATACTCCAAGCAAACTGGCTACAATCGCAGGCAATTGAGAAAATGATGAAAATTAGGCGCAATTTCATTTGATAAATCCGATTTTCAGATCTACAGATGTAGGCGGAAAATTTTGTTCGCTTCAAATTTAGTAACGGCGCGTTAAATGAGCCGAACCAGACTTCCGTCTCATTCTTCTTCTAGCCGTCCACTTCCTGTGTTTGTGCTGAGCTCAGGTTAAGCGATCAGACCAAATTTCGGTCGTAATTCGTAATGTATTCACACGAACCAAGGAGAAAGCCAGAGAAAAGTGGAAAACTAGAAGTCAGTCAATAAGAGTACACTTTTCTTGACGAATGTGGTCTATCTAGCGGTCTTTGAGCTGATGCCATTGAAGTAGTAAAGAAGTCGATACTTTCCGTGTTCCTTCCATGTTATGAATCCTACTCTTTTTTTCGATGCACGTTTTCTAGGGAAGCTTTTTTTTTGCGTTTCTTTTATTCATCGTCATCCTATAACTTCGCCCACTGATTGTTTCGTTTTTGACGCGTTCATTCGAGCACACTAAATAGATTAATAAAACTTAACTGTAACACAAACCTCAATCTTTGTGGACGTAGAGGTGAATCGACTACAATGATTCCAGTCGGCTGAGAAGTTCGGTTAATCATTGCCTGGGCCTCTTGCAGCAGTTCCTCAGCCAAAACACAGTCCATGCGTCGCTGCTCCCTTTAGTCTGCAGTCATCCTCTTGTTCCCATCACGTCCCACAAGAATGCGAACCTGTGTAGGGCATGAGAAATCGCTGTAGCGCAATCAACCAATCATAGACCACAGTTTTCTGCTGCGGTTAGGCGCACCCCTTCATAACTTTGCTACATCCTGTGAGGCGCTCGTGCGAACAGAACAATTTTTTGGGACTCTAGGAAATGCAAATTTACAGAAAAGTTTCGGGCACGCTCGGTAGTCTCGGCAACGCTTGGAACTGGATCGGACAATCTAGATAATGATGCATGGGGAGCGTTTTATAGCCAAGAAAACCATTTTTTGAATGAGTTAGCCTACACACTCTCCGAATCGGAAACTTATTTGTATTCCTTGTTTACAAATGAATCTGTGTAGTTGTGAGACAAACACTGGGAGAGGGAGTTGGTACATCGTAGGCTGAAGAGATTATTCTTCATGCCTTCTGAAGGGTGTGTATACAGGTCTGTTGATACCTGCTTGTTGGTGCCCCTGCTTCTACTCAACCCAGTAGACGTTTGAGTGTACACAGGGGACGTTCGAGCGATATAGCGTACACAACTATATCGCGAAAGTATCCCACACATTGCACAAAGGTGCCGCCGTCCGGCACACTAAAGCCTCTAGTCCATAACACCTTAGGATCCGTACCTAGGGAGCTCATGAAGTCTTTGGCCACAAGCCACAACTTCAACATCCTGAACTGCCGCTCATTGTCGAGTGATATCCAACAATTTGCGCTGTCCAATCTTCTAAGCTATTTCGATGCACCGTTTGCTGCTTTGCAGGAAACTCGCCTCAAGGATAGACCCGTCATCAACGTCGGAGAGTACGCCATCTACTGCGGTAACGCTGATGATATAAGAGTGGGAGGCCGTGCGATAGATGTAAGGAAGGACTACAATGGTATGATCGAGGAATTCGGCTCAACATCGTGTAGGAATGCATTTTTACGACTGCGGGATCACAAAGGATTCAATTTGTGCATAATGAGTGCTCACGCGCCCACCGAAACAGCCGAAGGCAATTCCAAGGATGCCTTCTACGAGGAACTCAATACGTTTCCAGCCATGATACCTTGTCAACATGCTGTTTTCGCGGGAATCGACGCAAATGCAAAAATGGGACTTGATCAGGAATTCGAAGTGCTCGATAAATGAACCAGACATCGTGCAATGGCTACCGCCTTGTCGACTTGTGTGAACGCAGTGGTCTGATTATTGGATCGACATTCAAGGGGAATCATGACCGCCATCAGCTTACGTGGCAGGGACCAACTCAGCAATCTCTGGAAGAGCAGCGCAAGCGGAAGATGACAATTTTGAAACTACAGCTCGACTATATGCTGACGAGGAATATTCCAGTATCGGACATTCGAAGGTCTAGAGCTGTGTGGAATGTCGCATTCGATTCGGAGTTCTGTTTAACTTCACTGCGAGGAGTCATAAGAGGAAGCGAAGGGCTAAGCCTCTCTGTAGGATTGATATGACAAGTCTAAGGGATGAAGAATGCAGAAGGAAATTCCGACAACGCGTTTCTACTCATATAGGAGTACGGACTAAGAAGAAACTTTGCGACGCGGAATCTTTCTTCGAGTGCATCCAGGACGCTTCGAAAGAGGCACTCCCGGTTGTACAGCTCGAGAAGAAGCTCGCCTACGTGTCAGAGGAAACAACATCGACCTACAACAGAGTATGTGCTCTCCGACCAGCAGGAAACTTCGTGGAGGAGAAGCGTCTGAGGAGGATGTTGCGTCGGCAGCTTTAAAGTGACCGCGAATGGGCGTGTAGGCTGAGGAGTTTGAGAAGGCTTGGGAGGAGAAGAATCCGAGGAAAGCCTGCACGTTGTTATGACAGTACAGCGGCAAGATGAAGAGATGTTCTTCCGTCCTCCACACTACCAATGAAGTTGCAGTTGGTGATGCGACGCTGACAATATGGAAGGATTACTTCAGTTAACTGCTGAATCGTCCAGCTCCGCCGGTACCAGAACTGCCGCATGTTCAGAGAGCACATTACGATGTCAGTGAGGAACCGCGGACTCAAACCGATGTTTTGAATTGTGTCCGGAAAACGAAGAAAGGAGAGGCAGGTGGAGATGGCAACATCACTGCTGAAATGCTGGTAGCTCTCCCTCCGTCTGGGATTCGTGAAATGACCGTAACCATC
Organism: Aplectana chamaeleonis; assembly: GCA_029168955.1. Lineage (NCBI taxonomy): Eukaryota > Metazoa > Nematoda > Chromadorea > Rhabditida > Cosmocercidae > Aplectana > Aplectana chamaeleonis. Next base: position 358,559 of record JAPDOI010000521.1, read on the forward strand.
AGTACCATATGGATGAGCGAAAGGATACCCGATTGGTGGAGGCATGCGATCATCGTACCTCTTCACAAGAAGTTATCCGTCACGGAGCCAAAGAACTACAGAGGAATCTCTCTACTTCGTGTCATGTACAAGGTTTTAGAACGTATCATTCTCGAGCGACTCATCGAACATCGTGAGGAAACGACCAGAGAGGAGCGAGCCGGTTTTTGACCTGGAAGATCGACCATCGACCAAGTTCGTTGTGAGAAGAGTAATCGAATCGCGGCAGCGGTATTCAAAGCCATTACAGCTTGCGTTTTTGGACTTTGAAGCCGCATTCGACTCTCCTCATCGTGATCGATTGTTCAACGCTCTGCGAGCCGATGGAGTCCCGGAAAAGTATGTTCGACTAATCGAGGACATGAACAAAGGTACAACAGCAGCAGTTGGTACGCCTGTCGGGTTTACGTCAGCTTCCGAGGTGAAAATAGGAGTAAGGCAAGGAGCTGTAGCAGGACCTTTTCTGTTAAACTTCGCCGTTGATGACATCATGCGAAGAGTTGCAGAACAGTTTCCTGCGGACGTGTACCTATCACCATCAGGACGCTCCCTTGTCGACCTGGAGTACGCCGACATTGTGTTACTTGCTGAAAACAACGCAAAACTGCCAAAGATTGTGAAACTTGTTTTGAAGTATGCCGCAGCCTCAGGACTTCGTCTTCGTCCCGAAAAGTACAAGCAGATGTGCGTCTCTCAGAGACCTTCAACGGGAGTTTGTGTGGACGGACAACGTATCGAACTGGTGGATGATTTCTGTTAATTGGGCTGTTTGCTGAAGAACGACGGTAGTTATGCAGCGGATATTTGACAACGATGTGCGAAAGCTACGTCTGCATTCAATTCTCTAACCAAGTGTTTGTGGTCTATGCCATCGCGAAGGAAGTCAAGTTGCGCGTCTACTTATCCGCTATTCGGACTATCATGATGTACGGATCGGTCGGAGACGAGGGCAGCACCGAAGGCGCAGATGGAAAGGTTGGATTGCACGGAGAAGAAGCTGTTTAAACGTTTGCTCGGATATTTCTGTCCGCGGATGTGCCACAACGAAGATCTCTACAACGAGATTGACGCCTTACATAAACGTTTGATACGAGGGAGATGCCAACATCTCCCAACGCCATCTCAAGCGGCAACGGAAGGTCGTCTTCGCCTGTTCGGGCATTTTTAAGAAGACCGGCAGACCTTCTTGTTAAACTTGCTCTAAGGATGCTTCCGAGTCCTGCCCGGAAACGGCCACCTGGACGCAGCCGAAAGTTTTGTACAGATGTGGTGAAGGAGTATTTGAAATCACTCGGCATTTAAAGGCAATTCAGGGGCAATTTCTCACTTCGCAGGAAGTGGAATAGCAGCCAATGGATGGGTTGTGTTCACATTGTGGCTGAGGACCTTGACAAATGAACACGGCTGACTACTAGGACGGTATACTTCGGTGAAGATGCGGAATGACCGCGTCAGGCGAATGCCAACTGTTTAAGCCAAGTAAGTAAGCCTTCTGAAGAAAGCTACATAGCCTGCTATCTACCCAAGGGGAGTTTAGTGTATTAATTGTTTTTCCTGTTTCACTATTTTTAGAACTTTACTGATTCTGTGTTTCGTGGGCACTGATTCCGTTGCGTATACTGAAGTTCGCCGCTCTCTGATTCTTGGTCAAAAACTCAAACGCTGGGATTCTCTGCAAGAGTCCTAAATTTTAATAGTCAAAGATCGAATGTGAGTTTCTCATAGATATTACTACTGTGCTTCAGAAAAATTTTTTCATTTATTCACTCCAGTCGAGAAGAACATGCAGTTCCACGAAAAACTGAAGGAAATGTCTGGTTATATTGGAATATGCATGATTATGATTATATCTACTAAAATAAGATCACGAGAACAATAACGTTGGTTTCATGATTGTCACGTGTGCAGATCAGAGGAATACACTCACCTTAGTTAATGAAAATCACATGCGGCCTCTGGGTAGCACTGTCTCAGTCGAGAAGGTAAAGTTGATACTCAGGGCAAGCAAGCTTAATTGCTAACAAAGATTCAGGTGAGAATCAATTCGGAACTGCTAACCTTGTATATCTTTGCATTGAGTTGATTTTCTTATTCGGTATAGAGCAGTTACAGTATAATTGCTGCCCTACAATTTGGGATCCTTAGTGATGAATCAACCCTCACGCCACTAACTCAGACAAACCACCGCTCGGAGCGGGACCGGCTCTTCCCAATTATGAAGTCATTGCCCGGACAGCGGCCGAGGGTCGAAATCCCCGTCCGGTTGGAATAGCCGCCTTGGCCGCGGTCACTTTAACGAGGACAATTTTTAGCGGCCGAGGTGAACCCCCACGGCTCGCGGTGAGGAATGCTGCCTCATCGTGGACCATGCTGGGATAGTATCCTTGTTGTTGTCTGTGGCACGATTAATCTCCCTGCCCACAGGCTGTAAAAAGTACCCTGTCCTCTTAAGAGGCTTAATCATCTTGAGAAGAGGCAGAATTGAAGAAAAAATAGCAGCTGCGAAAATTTAGAAAATCGCCCGGACAGCGACCGCTGTGCAAAATGCGACCGAATTTCGCTCCGTGCGGGACTGCGGTCGCACGGAGAGCGACTGCTGTGGCCCGAGTAGATGGCTAATTTTGACTCGGAGCGAAGAGACAGCGTCGTTCGAGTCGCTCTCCGGTCCCGTTTCGAACAATGATTTGCCTGAGAATAAGCTGAGACGCAGAAGAATAACAACACCTGCACATTTCCAGATTGTTCAATAAGTTTTGTCGTTCGATAAGAAAAACACAAATTTATGGTTCAAAATACACTTTATTATTCAGTTTAATCTCCCTGAACATTAAAACACTTGCTCCAACGATCCTCCAATCTGTAGATCCCATCTCTGAGGTGAGAATCCGGGAGGTCTGCAAAATACGCTTCAACAGCCGGTGTGACCTATTCATTTGATGAGAAACGCTTGCCACGTATAATTTTTTAAGTTCTGGAAACAAATGGAAGTCGCTGGGGGCTAAATCTGATGAATCCGGTAGATGCTCTAACACATCGAACTTTAATTCATGGATTTTAGCCATGGTCAAAACGCTCTTGTGACAGGGTGCAATGTGCTGATGGAAAACAATTTTTTTCTTCTGCGAAGGTGTTTTTTTGACGAAATTGTTCCTTCAACTGGTCGAAAAGGTTGCAATAATATTCAAAATTGTTTCACCAATTTGTTTTACCCGCTGTGGTGTTTACAAAAAAGTATAAACATGTTCCTTAGACACACCTACAGTAATTTTCAAGCAGCGAAATCAGACGACCCCACCTTAGTGTATCCCAGAGCAACTAAAAGTGACTAGGTATCTACCGCAGCCGCTATGAAATCAATCTCAATGCTTCCATCATCTCATTCCTGTTTTTTATCTCCGGGGATAGTCGCCTTATAGCAAGCGCTTTCATAAAATTTTTTTCTGGGGAAGTTTCGAGAGAGCGGTGCAACACTGAGACTTTCAGGGCGGGAGGGGGGTCATTTGTGTGGTGCAGGAGCCGATGTCGGGAGGAGCTGTTACTTGGGTATGACGAAGGATTCCGCAGTGCTCGCGAGTGCTCGTCTATACGTACAACGGTCGTGGCGTCTCTCCGATATATTACTGATTGCATCCCTCGCATACAGTCATGTAAATCGTGCCTCATAACTGACAGATTTTCTTATCAGCACAGTAGGTGCATCGCCTTCGTCCACATCGTTCTTCGTAAATTCTTGTTGAAGTCAGTATGCTCTTTAAAGGCAGTGGTCGCGATCAAATATGCGTGTCGTTTTTTTCTCTTTAAACCCTTTTCTAAGTCTCGAGTAGTAGGACCTATAAGAAAAACTCGCGAAAAAACCGCTGTTTTGGGCCAAATTTGAGTCCTGAACTCTCTTGTCTTTTGATGGTGGACGAGCCTACTCCACATCATCGGCATCGATGATCTCTAATATCAAGAACATCAGCTGGCTGGAAATTGAAGTTCAATTAATGAACATTGACTCATCTAGTCAAAACTTTGAGTTAAAGGCACAGCCCTACCTCGAAATCGTTTTTCTGTTTCTCTGCCTATCTTGTAAACGGTCATACACTGATTCCAATGAAGTCTCTGAAATCGTACAAGACCTTCTGGGAACGGAGTAATGGCCCCTCAAAAAATGAGCTTCGGGAGCATGGTGGACGAGTTGTTCGAAGCTCGTAACTTCCTTCATTTTCAACCGATGTATTCGAGCCGACTTGAACAAAGAGAGAGGTTGAGGGTGAAGGGAAGAACGGTTCTATTGATCGAAAATAGCCTCTCATCTCTCCACTGTTTAGCTCAAAAGATCGTAAAAGGGCGTGCCAGAGTGGCTTCCTGAGGAGGGCGCCCCAAGGTGGCTTCCTCATAATCTCGCTTATTCGGAGGAATTAAGAGCTCGCACTTGGCAGGTGCTATACAGGGTGGGTCTACTTCACAATTATGTGGAAATCTCAGACTTCGTGCCTGAGCTTGGACTGTGCCTTTAAGTGCTGGGGCGGTAGTAATGTGCCCTTAAGTGCGAATTAGTGATGATGAACATCTTTCACTGATGTGGAGTAGACAACCATAATAATGAGGAGCCAGTCCTATGTTGAGTGAGGATCTGAAATGCTGTAAACAAACTTACCACACACTGTGAGAAGCGAACCAGGCCAACAGGACTGGGACGAGAGCAGCGCGACATTGCACTGCGCCATAGCGCTAGTTGTTCACCGCTAGACCAGGCACGTGAGGTAGTGGTGCAACGCATTGAGGAAAGCAAAATGCAGCCATCAGGCTCACTGGAGCATCACATATTATACTCAGAAGCATTACACACTCTCAGACATGAATTTTTTCGATTTTCATCTTATTCTGTAGAAGAATTCTCTTCTACAACTCTTGTCAAGGGCGAGATCTCAGTTCCCTGTAATTGGCGAGATATAGGTTCAGAAACTTTTTTTCGATACCTTTTCAACATTTCAGATTTTTGGAAACCGGACTCAACGCTTTATTTACACCGCTCAGTCAGCTTATGAATATTCCACACAAATTCGAGCATTTATTACCTCTCTCCCTTATTTCGAACAGTTCAAAGTGATGTTCATCGGGCCTCTAATGCCGAAGTCTCCTAATCAGTGCTATATTTTCCCGCAGGCGCTTTGTTGAGCACGCCCACGACGATCTGGCCCGAGCCATAACGAAACAGCGTTACCTAAGGTTCGAGAAGCATTTTCTAAGTCAAACGAATTTTCGAAAAAAAAATCGAAAAACCAGATCTCGAAGAAATGAAAATTGAAAAAAAAAATGGTTTGAAAGAAATTCGAAGAAACGAAAATCGAAAAAAATTTCGTTCGAACAAAAATCGAACGAACGAAAATCGAAAAAAAACTCGTTCGGCGAATTTTCGAACGAACGAATTTAAAAAAAGTCGTTCGGCGAATTTTCGAACGACGAACGAACTAAAAGAAACGAAAAAAAATTGGAAAAATCTTTAGAGAATTCTTTGAAAATTTGCTCGTGAACAAGTATAATCTATTATTTTGTAACGCTATCGTGTAGGACTCAGAAAAAGCAATCCAGAAATGACTTCAAAATTGAAATCGGACCACTTCGAAGCAAGGCATGGCGATGCGGCTGTTTGTGAGCTCAAAACACGCCATGAAACGCATTTTGCAAAAAATTTGCGCGTTACTGTTAGTAGATTTATGGAAAATCAACAAATCATATGCGGAAAATGGTGAAAACTGGTAAGAAGGATAAAGACAAGCATAGTGTTTCGTAATACACCTTAAAGTCATCAAAGATTTTAAAATTGATCAAAGGGAGGCTTTTCTTGACCTCACGAGCGTCTATTTCAGATGGGGTCACCCCGTTCACTGTGGCGTCTGCGATGATGTTCTCAATTCGGGCCGTTCCTTTTGGTGTAGGGTTGTTGACGGTGCTACCCATGCAGGCATCACCCCGTCGACCTTGGATTTTGCGACCACGTTGTGTGAGCGACTCACCCCGTCCGGGATGCTTCCCGGCATGGTCGCCGAATCGTTTCAACGGGAGTCCTAAATGTGCTCGAGAGGACATTTAGCGAAGATCGATCTGAAAGCGCTGCGCCCTCTCTTTCGCCGCACTGTCTCGTGCGCTCTCACCACCACAAAATCAGCGACAGCCATCTGTCGCTGATATTGGCAATCAGCGATACCTTCAAATTTTGAGATAAAGATGAATCTGATTTGGAGCTGACTTGCTCATTAAGAGTCTAGACTTTACCTAGAGCATCCTTATACATCAAACAAAGTTTTTAAGCTGTTACACAGATGTCGCTCAGATGCAACTCAAATCGACGATCTAAGTTGCATATTAAGCCAGATTACTCCCGCCCCTTGTTTTTATGTTCAACTGTTTTTATTAGGTAAATTTGCATTTATTTCTTCTTCTGAATGTCGATTATATTTGACTGTTCGGCATGAGACTGCGATCTTTTTGGGTGGCTCTGTGCACGTGGGCACGAACTGGCATCTTCGGACCCTAGAAACTCTAACTCTAGCCCGTTTTTCACCGCGCTACCTTCATAGTTTCTCAGGTCTTCACCATCTAAGCTGATTTTTGTAATTTTTTGACAGCGTTTTTCATGGCGACCACTGCCTTTTAAGTTTGTGGAGGTCTGAATACCAGTTTTACCGGCAGTTCTGAGAGCTTCACAGTTTTGTTAACGTCCTTCGCAATTCGTTCATCAACGTACGGTAGAACCAGAGTTACACCGCCGCGAGTGAATGTTGGACGCCATAACCTGGGCTCTGAAGTGGTATAGCCGTTTTCAGCTAAAATGGTAGCGATACCCGCCTCGACTTCTGGTGACTCGTACGAGCTAATTTTGTTCTTAGTGGCAATCAGATTTCTCACTACATTCATCTTCATGTAGAGCGAGTGCGCGCTTCGTGAGTGTATAATAATGTTTCGTGGTGCCGGCTTCTTGTGCCAAGTCAGTTCTTTGATGCCGTCGTATATCCTTTCTTTTGCATTAGAGGCAGCATACACGCTCGTAAACGTGTTTGAGATAACTAAGGAAAGAGAATTTTATGGCTCAGGACACAACGCCTGCTCATTTTTAGCGCCAAAAACGACCCACAATGACGCTAAATGAGTGAGAAGTTGGCCCGCTCCTGTATTTCTACGCCCTCTGTATTTGCGTCCTCCTCCAAAACAGGGGTGCTGGGCCGTTCCCACCATCGTCGACGTTTTTGGGTGGTACAATAAGTACATCACAAACATCGACGACGGCGGGAATGGCCCAGCGCCCTTCTTTTGGAGAAGAACCCAAATACAGGGGGCGGGCAGATACAGGGGCGGGGCCAACTTCTCATTCGTGTAGCGTCATTGTGGGTCGTTTTTTGGCGCTTAAAAATGCGCTGGCGTTGTGTCCTGAGCCATAAAATTCCATTTCCGTAGTTATCTCAAACACGCTTACGAGGATGTATGCTGCCTTTAAAGGCATCGTACGCGCAGAAAAACGTTATTTATTTTTTCATGTTTTCGTGTACCTTGGCCTATCTAGTGAACGAAAGTGTCGAAGGGGCCCATGAAAAACCTTCATATGACAAAAGTCAATCGGAACACATTGTAAATACGAATTCGAATTTCGCGTCAAAATCCTTCTTGAAGTTTATCTGCTTTTCGAAGCCTTGTCACTGTCATTTTCGGAGTTTTTCTGCATGTGGAATTCGTGCCGCAACTATTTTTCATGTTGTCTTACGGTCGCAATAACATTCTAGGAAAAAGTACTAGACGACTGGTGAGAATTGGTGGCGGATCTTCATCTTTGACGCCTTCCAACCTCATTGCCCAACGTTTTTGACGCGCCAAAGTTTACCAGTGGGGTCTACCGGGCTCAGTCATAAAATTTAGCCTAAAAAATGAAAATTGATTTCCAGCGCGAACGATGCCTTTAAGGAATACTAAAATTCCATTTGCATCAGGGGCTTTCATGGTGAAACTGAGGTTCTGATCACGTGTTGAGGTTTCCCAGAACGGTGTTAAGTTCCTCTTGCGCAGATTCAAACAAAGACATCATCGATGTATCTTTTGTAAAACAGTATCCCTTGCGTGAGCGACCTTCTACCTATTCTGTGCAAAAACACGATGGCAAGCAGTGGCGCGACCCTGTGACCCATTGCAAGGCCTCGCTTCTGCGTGCGGATCTGGCTATCAAACTGAAATATATTGCATTTCAGCGTTGCAGACAGCAACTCTCGGAACTCGTCATCCTGTAGTTCTAAAGTACAGATTTCGTCACGATGTCGTTGTAAGAGTTCAACGACAGCACTTACTGCATCATTGTTGTTGTTTACATTTGTGTACAAAGAAACCGCGTCGTAGCTCGCGTAGCACGCATGGCTAGGCATTTCGCATTGATTGAATGTAGACAAGAATTCTTCAACATTCGCAATATGAGCCGCAACGTGTTGTAACATTGGTGACAGAAGATTTACAACGAACCAACCGATTCTGTCGGAAGGACCGCCACACGACGAAATGATTTGTGTGGTCTTTGTGTTGCTCTCCACTACATCGCGTAGATCTTCTTGCAGGGAGCTTGTGGGTCTTAACCAATGCGTAGTACCATTCATTTCTAGTATTATCACAATCGTGGATGCGAAGCGGTTGTTTTTCGAAAAAATCAACCATGAAAATAGAGAAACCATTCTCAAAACCGCACCACTTCTATGATAGTGATACAGAAAACCGCGAGTAGCGTGGAAATGAAGGCTACGTGAGGATGACAGGAAATATCGGCAGGAAACGATTCGCTGTCTTTGAATCTATAACCTTGTTCAAAATTCTCTTCACTTTACAAGGAACCAAATGAGGAACCAACCAGTTGCAAAAGTAAGGATATACGACGGCATCAAAGAACTGACATGGTACAAGAAGCCGGCATCACGAAACATTATTATACGCTCACGAAGCGCGCACCCGCTCTAAACGAAGGTAAATGTAGTGAGAAATCTGATTGCCACTAAGAACAAAATTAGCTCGTACGAGTCACCGGAGGTCGAGGGGGATATCGCTACCATTCTAGCTGAAAACGGCTATTCAACTTCTGAGCCCAGGTCATGGCGTCCAACATTCACTCGCGGCGGTGTAACTCTGGTTCTACCGTACGTTGATGAACGAATCGCGAAGGACGTTAACAGAACTGTGAAGCTCTCAGGACTGCCGGTAAAACTAGTATGCAGATCTCCACAAACTTTAAAGAGCATACTGACCTCAACAAGAATTTACGAAGAACGATGTGGACGAAGGCGATGCACCTACTGTACTGAGAGGAAAATCTGCCAGTTAGGAGGCACGGTTTATAGCTATGATTGTATGCGAGAGATGCAGTCAGAAATACATCGGAGAGACGTCACGACCGTTGTATGTACGTATAGACGAGCAATCGCGAGCACTGCGGAATCCTTCGTCATACCCAAGTAACTGCTCCTCCCGACATCGGCTCCTGCACCACACAACTGACCTCCCTCCCGCCCTGAAAGTCTCACAAGGGAGGGTTGCGCACATAAGATGGAGTTTCGTGATGCCACCTTGATATGTTCTATGGAGAGGACACTGCTCCAACATTTCATACTCAGAATCAGCTAAGTGCCTCAGAGATTTACAGGAGATTTTCAAAAGTGGGCATTACCGTAGCTTTGCCAAGAGAAGAGGGGTACAAAAATGACAACTTTCGGGGCCTTTAAAAAATTGTCTCGAATGGAGCTTAAAACTTGTTTTTGGGGGTCGTTTTGGGTGCTGATTACGAATCTGAGGCCCATCTGTCAGTAGTCGTAAATGTTCATCTAATTTGGTCCAAAGCTTCAAAACGGGGAAAATTTTGCTGGCAAAACGCGACTTTTGATGATTTCGAGAATCGTACGATCAAATCGCCTCAAAACGTAAACATACTCAGGTACTCAGGTCGACGGCCAGCGAACCTTTCCCAGCTGGCCCGCGGTCTCCGTCCTCCGGCCGCCCTCTTTTGGTTCGCCGGCCAGCCGTATGTCGACGGCCCGCCGACCTTTACCAGATGGCCCGCGATCACTATTTGTATTATTGTTTACCTCAAGCATGTCACCCCGGCCCCACGGCGGAGAAACGCCCCACCTCGGTCCGCCGCAGTCTGCGGTGAGGTACGCCGCAGTATGTACCACCCTCCCGCGGATCGCGACGAAAACCCGCTCCCCCCCCAGCCGTGGAGATACCCCTATCCCCTCAACAGTCAAAAATATGCTGGCCTCCGGAGAGTGACTCCAAGTCTTCTTCCAGGGCCGGCATTAGAATGCCGAGTGAGGACTCTAGTGAGATGAGGCGCCTTTTATACCTTCTGTGCACGTTATAACCACGTTACGACGGGATCAGTTGTGATCATTATCAATTGTCTTTCCAACCTGCCGAATTGAAGATGGCGTGGCGTGTTTCGTGGTTCGCGGGCGAGCCAATATCCGCGCTGCGTGTGCGTCGCATGCAGCATGGTTCGCCGCTGGCCGACACCATCGAAATGTGGGGCGGCGGCCGTCGTTTTCGGCATAGAGGTTCGCCGGCCGTCGCCCTGAGTACCTGAGTGGGGGCTATTTGGGCTGCGTAACACGATTCTGCAACCCATTTATCGGTTTTCCGTAAATTACGGTAGGTTACGGTGGGTATACGGTAGCTCGGTCAAAGTCTCAGATTTGGCTCAACATTCCATATAGGTGTTATTTGGGATGCTGAACACGAATTTGAAGACAATTTTTCGCTTTTCAAAATTTTAAGGTAGATATCACCAGTTAAAAGACTTCATGCCTACCGTCACCTACAATAATCTTAAGTCTGGCAAAAACTGGGGGTTATTTGGGGCGTTCAGCGCCCCAAATAACTCTCAGTTTAAAGTTTTGAGCCGGATCTGAAAAAAATTTCTGAACGTCCCAAAAATTCCCTGATGCCCTTACCTTTTTTCGAAGCAAGAAAAATGCCATTTTTGGAATCCCCGCAGCCATTTAGCCAATTTCAAGCACGGGTTATTCGTATACTCTCACAGACCTACAGCAACGACATGATTTTCCAAATCGCCACCAGACGGTAACAAGCCTCCCTTGTCAGTGTTGCACCGCTCTCTCGAAACTCCCCTATAAAGAAAGGTAATGGAAGCGCTGGCGATAAGGCGATTATCCCCTGAGATAAACAATAGGGATGAGATGACGGAAGCATTGAGTATGATTCCTGAAAGTTTAGGTTCCTGGCAAAAGTGATGATTTGGCATTGTCATATTTTCGAATAGCTAAAAACATATCTAGTGGGGGGAATATTAACCACCAAGTTTTCAAAGAGTAAAAAGGCTTTGAAATATTATAGAGTACGATTTGGAGTAGCATAATTTGATTTTTAGGAAATGCAGTGAAATAGCTGAAAGTATGATTTGGCAGTCGAGCTCGAACCAGTTATTGGTGAGTGTAGAGCAACACGAGAGGTCACATTGTATAAACCTATCCGTAGAACTTATCAGAGAAAAATCATGCGCGGTAGGGTTCTAACAATTGAGTTTACTTAACTTAACATGTGCTGACTGCCGGATTAGAGCTCCCGGAAGAGTTCTCCATATCACACCGTTCCCCATATCACGCTTGATTTTGCTTTGATAAGTCCTATGGGTAGGCTTATACAATGCGACCTCTCGGTTCGCTCTACACTTATCAATAGCTGGTTCGACCTCGACCGCCAAATCATACTTTCAGCTATTTCACTGCATTTCCTAAAAATCCAATTATGCTACGCCAAATTGTACTCTGTAATACTTCAAAACATTTTTACTCTTTGAAAACTTGGTGGGGAATATTTCCCCACTAAGTATGTTTTTAGCTATTCGAAAATATGACGATGCCAAATCATCACTTTTGCCAGGAACCTAAACTTTCAGGAGTTTCATTTATTTTTTCAAGAGGTTCGCTTTCTAACATGATTGATGCCTGGTGGCGTTAATTCAAAGTAAAACCACTGATTCCCTGCACGTTTTCTATGACGTCCTGCGCACTCCCACTTATGTCCTGCGCACTTTCTATGAGGTCCTGCACACTCCCACTGATATCCTGCACACTTTCTATGAGATCCTGCACACTCCCACTGATATCCTGCACACTTTCTATGAGATCCTGCTCACTCCCACTGATGTTCTGCACATTTTCTATGAGGTCCTGCACACTCCCAGTTTTAGTTGCTCTGGGATACAACTAAGGTGGGATCGTCTAATTCCGTTGCTTGAGAATTACAGTAGGTGTGTCTAAGGAGCAACTTCACAGACTACCTTTGTAAGCACCACAGCGGGTTAGTAACACCTTACTTGTTGGGTCGTTTCTCGTTTTACGCATGTTATAATTGTCATAATTATAGGCTGAAGAAGGTTTCAATACACCGAAAATTCCCTATAAAGTGGATATATAAGCTGGAGGCTATATGCTGGAGTTGCACATACACAAAGGAAATATCTGATACAAATGAGGCTCCGAGATAGCAGCATTCTCAATTATTTGAAGGGGAAAATTTGTTCAAAGAAAATTTTGGTACCAAAAAAGTACGTCCCAAAATGTTGCAAATGTTCTAAAAATCATTTCTGTATAGGTGGGGAAACGAGTCAAAAAATTATTTTTTCTCAAGTGGTCTGTCTGGAGGTGCTGGAGGTCAAAGTCAAAAAAAGTTAATTTCCCACCTATACAGAAATGATTTTTATACCATTTTCAGCATTTTGGGACCCACTGTTTTGGTACCAAAAAAAATTTACAACATTTTTCGTACAAAAACTCTCATAACTTTTTTGTAAATGAAATTTATCCGTGAAACTGTGAGTGGGTAAGGTTTACGTCCGAGATAGTGGTCTAAGGTACTTCACAGCTTCTAAGAAGGGCTTTTTTTGAAAAAAAATGCTAGGTGTGAGGAAACGACAAAATCGGCGATTCCCTCACACCTAAATGTGTGAACTAGGTGTGAGGGAATCGTCGATTTTGTTGTTCCCTCACACCTAGCGATTTTCTCTAAGAGTCCTTCTCCGGGGCTGTGAAGTACCTTAGACCACTACTCCGGATCTGATCCTTATTCAGTCACCATTTCACGGGTAAATCTCGTTTACAAACAAAGTTATAACATTTTCAATAGGGGAAAATTTGTCCAAAAAAAAATTTTGGTACAAAGAAACTGAGTCCCAAAATGTTGCAAATGTTTTAAAAATCATTTCTGTATAGGTGGGAAATTAACTTTTTTTAACCTCCACCATCACCAGACTCGGACCACCTGCGAAAAGATAATTTTTTTGGTGCTAAAAAAGTAGGTTCCAAAATGTTGCAAATGTTCTAAAAATCATTTCTGCACAGGCGAGAAAACGACTTTTTTTACTTCAACCACCTTGGGACCCCATCCGGTCACCCCATGCCCAAAATAGTAGCGGAGTGGGAGGGGGGGGCTGAGGTACCGTGTTGGAGAGGGGTCTGACCAGTACAGGAACTCCTCACACCTCGTGTCGTACCCTAAGCCGCACTTATGAGCAATAAACACGGTTTTTCGGTCATCGTCAATCAGTATGGGAGAAGTAGATCTTTATCACCGGGCAACGCAGGGAATCCAGCCTGAACATACTCTTTCATGCATTTGTAGTTTATAAATCTGGCCCGAAATGCAGCCAAGTAGACGTGCCCCGTAACCGCTTGCACCCCACGCAAGTCGAACTTTTCAGAAGTAGTGTTCACCATAAAATCAATGGACGGTCTGGCCGTTCATCGATTTTGCATATGTTAAACACTTTTAGCCAAGAGTAGAATACTATATAAACAGATAGTACACTCGTGGCTTTTTCTATTCACATCGATTGTTAGGCTCTGTTACAGGAAATAATTGAAAGCGAGCAGTCTAGGAAAGTAACATAGTCTAGGCCATCAACAAAAAAGGCACACAAGGGACATATAATTGTTCTTAAGCTGTGCAATTAGAGAAGGGTAAGCAATTAGTGAACAAGCTGGGAATTTCGGAGACAAGGGAAATGCCCTGAAAGCACTCATTACGCTACGTATACAGCGGGATCAATGAAATGATAGAACAGTATCCGGCAAAACTCAGCATCATACGCAGTCGTATATGTATATGCTGTGCACAACCGCGCCAGATCAATTCTAGAGGGCATGTGCGGTTCACCACTCCAGAAAAAGGTAATGGTGTGGTTGCGGACAAGGCACTGAGCAGAGGGTCCTTCCTTCTCCTATGACTGCGTGCCTGCCATGAATCTACCGAAAATCCACCACGAAACTAACGCGAATACCTCGGCTCTGCAATGTTCACTTTCTAGTTCATCTATACGATGCACAAATTTGGCACTAGGAGCCCCTACCGTCACCTCAATAGCCAGGGCTGGTGCTGTAATGCCGCTGGGGAAATGCTAACCTAAAGATAGCACTTGTTCTGTCTGTTGGAGAAAGGAAAAAAAGAGAAGAGAAACTGGGGTCTACGTGAAAATTTCAAAGAATTTGGGTTATACTTTTGGAGACCGCCGAATTCGCGGAAAACTGGCTCGAAGATTGGGAATTTATTTTCCCAACCTAAAAGCACTATTCGACGTAGAGTTCGCGCAATAATTCTAGTCTGATGAATGGACGGGGCTGCGACGGTAGATCACCACGCACAAATCGAAACCCCATTCTCCAGTGAGGCCGCCTACCCCGCACGGCGCGCCGCCTGTTCCATGCGTCAGACTAGATCGAAAATGGAAACCATACAATACTGGAGCTATCTTCAACGATAAAAGAGCTACAAAGGTAAAACTTGTGTTTTCCTAACTAAATTCGGACTGTTGGGCTCAATAATGTTTGGGTGATTTCAGCACACCAGTTGTCAGAGAATGTTTTAAGGATTCTGAAAACAACTCTTGCAAGATACCTAGATCAATATGTTAGCGGTTTGTACAACTACCTATCCTTCTTAAAAGCAGTGGTTGCGATAAAATATGCTTGTCTTCTTTCCTGCACTAAACCCTTTTCTGGATCCGGAATAGTAAGACCAACAAGAAAAAACTGCAAAAAAAACCTTGTTTTAGGCCTAATTTAGAGCCTAAATTTCCCTGTCCTCTGATGGTGGACTCTACCATTGGCATGGATCCTGAAGAGACTTTGCGCTCCCCATTGGAGGTTGGCGCGAACGCCGTGCTCCTATCCTATATCATATGGCACCGAGTTTGCGCCAACCTTCAACAGTGAACGCGAAGCCTCTTCAGGATCCATGCCGACGTTACATCATTGGCATCGATGATCTCTAATATCAAGAGCATCAGCAGGCTTGAAATTGGAATTCAATTAATGAACAAGCTTCGGTAGGACCTCGAATATTTATGTCATCGTCGAGTTAAACATTGAATGAAGGGCTCGCTTTCACTGTTTGACTATTTTCAATAGCTGAATTTTCATTTATTTCTGGCTGTGAACATCAATGATTTTTGACTATACGCACATGAGACTGCGGTCTTTTTGGACAGGGCTGTGCACGTGTGCACGAATAGGGAATTTAGGATCCTAATGACCCTATGTACAGCTCCTTTCTCGCTGCGTAACCTTTAAGCCGTTAGCAATCAAATTTTCATGATTGGTTCCACAACTTTTTTCATCACGACCACTGCCTTTAACTACAATCGCTTTCGCTGTTTTGCATGGGAGCTTTGCCCTGAATTCAATTTTTCCAGAGTGAAGGCTCTCCCTCTGGTCAGAGGTGAAGTGAGTACGTGTCTCCACTAGGGATGAGCGGAAGAGAAGATTTAAATTTCGGAAATCGGAAATCGAAACAGAATTTAAATTTCGGAAATCGAAACAAAATTTAAATTTCGGAAATCGGAAATCGAAACAAAAATAAAACTTTGGAAATCGGAACAAAAAATATAATTTCGGAAATCGGAAATCGGAACACAATAGGAACCTTCGGAAATTGGAATAAAAAAAATTTTCTCGAACAGGCATTTTACCTTGAAAGATAATTTTTACTTGAATAGACAAATGATTTTTTCATTTGAAACCAATTTTTTTGAAAAACTTTGTAACCTGAAACAACATCAATACACATACGACTAGCATGAACGCATTAACAAATAATATCATGAAACCAACAAGTGACAAGGTTTGGAAAAAACAAGAACTTCAACGTATCTTTGATGAGCTCACCGGTATTGACGAGATCGGGCGTAATAATAAAGCATAGAAATTTTGTGCAATCTAATTTAGCTCTGGAGCAAGTGCAATCTATGTGTGACATAGCCCGATGCAAAAATAGGTATTTTCCTTACATAGACTGAGTGCTTTTCATGGAAATTAGAGTGAAATGGGTAAACACGTTTCAACTTTCACTTTCCTACTCTCTTCCCTTGACACTTTTTCGCTCTTGAGTTTCCCATTCAGATGTAGTCTACTCAATACTGAATAGTCATATATGAATTTTCAATCGTTTAATATCAAAGCAGAGCCCTATCCTCCTTAATAGAACATTTCACCTCTGAGGACCAGACGACCACGACAGATAACAAGTTACAGAACCTCAGCCAATCCGTTTCGGGTGGTCTGATGTAGTCCAATCCGTTAAATGGTCCTTTGACTATATCAGAGCTCATACTTTGAAATCAAACAAACATAGACTCACATAGCTTGTCAGTACTGCCCAAATCAGAATCGGATTTTCAAAAACCACTGAGTGTTCCGTAAAGAGGGTAGGAGTGTTAGTTAGGACAGAGAATTTTTTTTACTACTAATACTTATTGCAATTTCACAAAAAAATCCACCTTATGGGACCTGGATGCTAATCCGAAAAGAGGCTATTGATAACCAAGTATACTGATGTTGTGATGGAGAAACAGTAGTTTTTGTTAAGTGTCGGATTTCATTCTCTTTCTGAGATCATTCACTATGATACCGGCAGTCGAAAATAGACGTTCGCATCCTGCGGACGTAGACGGAGCAGAAAGATATCGTCTAGCAAGCGCCTTCACATGAGGGATTTTTGACGAATTCGCGTCATTTCCCCAGAATTCGTATGGATCCGAATCGATTGCCTGCTCTATGCTGAGATACTCTTCCACCTCCTAAATAACTGGTAGTAAAAAACGTCGACGAAAGTGAACACTAACTCCTGGAGAATCTAACAGCTAAAGCTTTGGTCTTCGCGTCCACTCCAGGGCGTGCACTGTTGACTGTGCTTCTCATGATCCTTCTGCTTTCAAAGAAAGAAGAAAATACATTCTTCGAGAACTTTGATGATTTCTGGGCGTCCTCTTCTTCCCTGCTGACGCAGACACGTGCCGCTGCAGCCTCGACCTTGTCCAGCAAAACACTCGTCGCGCGGCGGCCAAAACCCGTCTGCTTCCGACGCGCGTGCGGTCGCGCAGCGCGTGGTACGCAGTCGACGGTGAGACATTGGCCGTTTTATGGCCTGTATTTGCTGCTGGCAACGAAAAATGTGTCTTTGAACCTGTTGTACAAAAGCGTCGCCATGATCAAATCTTCATTTTCCAGATGGTTTTTCATCCTTGAGACTAGAACATCATGAATCAGATTTCTGATCCCATAAAGAGGTTTGTCTTTCTTCAGTCCCTCAACAATCACGTTGTAGAGTGGTAGTACAACACTAATCGGTGAATAGGCACGATCCTGCACAATGGTTGTAGCAGATGCGAGCGGCTCCAGTATGGTGCATACTTTCTTGATGATGTCGCAATCAAGAAGGATATAAAAATATAAAGAAGGAATGGGGGCAGCGGTGTGGGTAGGATCCTACGGATACGTTATGTTTGATTCAGGGTCAAACACACTCGGTAATCATTACCAAGGATGGTCCTGTTAGAGAGGGAAGGGGTCGCCGCTATTTCGGAGCTTTTTTCGGTTCAGGGAACGGCGCAATGTGCGGATACCCACACCGGGGGGGTCTGAGCTGTGCAAGGGTGGAGTGGGGGGGGGGGGTCTGAGCTCCGCCGGGAGACCAAGTGAACCGTTTTGAATGGGGTATACACTGTTAGAAGTCATTTTTTTACGAGGAATTCGATTATGCCGTCCAATTCACATAAAATCTTATCGTAACTAAGTTAGAGTAGAGGTCAAAATCATAATGTTTTCCTAAGGTTGAATATGGATTTTACAACAAAATATATATCAAACGCCTGAGAGCGGGTCTGAGAAAATCGAAAAAAATATTCGACCTATTACGCTTATGGGGGGATGTTGAGAAAATCGCCAAAGTTCTGCTGCTGGAAGGGGGTCTGAGCACAATTGGCCTTATCCACACCTCGAGCCGTTCCCTGTTTTTGTTTCACCCCTTTTTTTGTTTTTTCCCCTTCAAAGCTGATCGGCTCATTTGTCGTTGGTCAGATTTTAGACATTGGAGCGTGCTTCTCGCTCGCTCCTACCAAAGCAGGTAGGAGTGAGCGATAAACGCGCCACAATGCCAAAAATCTGACTCACTGCGAATGAGACCAAAAATGGGGACGGGTGGGCCAAACAGCATTATTCTAAAAATGTAGCGTAATATGAACAGGAAGACCATAGAACATTATACGTGGAGCGATATTCGTGGAGCGATATTTCAACTGGTCAACGCCTACCATAGGATGCAGATTCAGGTTATTTCCGCATTTTCTTCCGATTTCCGCACCCATTTTTCGGAAATCGGAATTCCCATGCCCAAAAATCTGCGGATATCGGAATTCGGAAATCGGAATTCCGCTCATCCCTGGTCTCCACCAAACGAAGCTGTGTTAATGTGCAACAGAAAAAAACACGAACCTCTTCAATTCAATTTATTGAGCGCAACAAAGAAATCTAGTGGCAACATGATTACTCAGCAACAACAACAACAACAACTACAACTATACAGCTACAGCAACACCAACACCAACAACAACAGCTCTTTGGAAACCATCGAGCTCTTATCTATCTTGATAAACATTACCTCAAATTTTTGTTTCAGAATCCTTTCCGTTCTCATGCGCATATCATTCACGCAACTTGTGCGCACTTGAGACGTCGATGTCATCTACTGTTATTCCAAGATCGGTTGTGCAAAACCTTCTTTTTATATAAGAACAATAGTTAATGTAATGGGTTCTTCCCTACCAAAACAATCTGACATGACCTTTCATAGTTCCCCTAAAGAAATCGATTTTATTTATTTCTGGAAACTGGTGACCACGAGAATGTCTTCCCACTCCATGATGACAGCTTCTGTCAATTGTATGCGCTCCTATTTATATGATTTTTCTTGCATCGTTTCGAGTACCATTTCGAGTTCCATTACAGATATTCACAGATAATCCAGTTCGTCAAAATCTTTCAATAGCTCACCACGATATGCTGATCTTTTAAATGGTCTGTGATTGCGATCAATGATCAAATACTACTTCAAGATATCCATTCGCTAATTCCTAGGAAATATTACGAGAGGGCTAATTATTATGTAATAGGCTGGTATGGCAGCAGTCAAACTCACCAATACAGATGCTTATGAGATACAGCTGTTTCCAGCAAAGCTCTTGAGCCTAGGGTGCTCACGTGGATGAGTAAGCACTGACGACCGGAGCACCTAGATTAAACTCAGTGTTATAACCACCATTTCCCAGCTATCCTGCTTCCTGCACATTTCAAAACAAACGTTTAATGTCATCTTGCATTAGAGAAGGAATAAGGTTTTTAATAACTAGGATCCATGTAAGGAAGTAAATCACCGACATTCATAGCGCCCATCAGGCCTTCGCACACCTTGGAGACCGTACGTTTCACAGCGTCCATCACATCACGTTCTTCCTTGATCCGAAAATGGAAACGTGCTTTCTAAAGGTGAGCAGCGTTCATATCGAACAACCGGTAAACAAAACATATCGGTAAACAATAATTGTTCTATTTACAATGTTTTCTAAAAGTAGGAAGCGAGTCGAAAGCATGTGATATTTTTCAACATGAGTATATTGAAGAATACGATACTTTTAGCATCCTATCCTTCCGTGTCTGGATATCTGTACATAAGTGACGGTTCTCAATTTTCAGAACACCTGACCCACTTGATCAAGATCATAGGCGTTTCGAAACACCCAGATCCAGAAACTTTTCTGAGGCTGGGAAAGTAATTGGTTTAGCAGAATTCACGCAGAATCAATCACCAAACTATAGGGCTCTGGTCAAAATTTTTCTCCCATTCGCAGCCACAGCTCAACGACGGCGGGATCCAGATAACGAATCTCCCGTCTGAGCTAGCTACCGTCTTCGTTCCAACAGTGACGCCCAACGGGATTGCTGCGCAGTTTTGGTGGACCTGCAAGCAATAGAGTAACAATATCGTCAGCATAAATACTTTACTCTTGTGTTACATGTCACTTACATTCGCTTGCAAGTATGCTTTTCCCAACGTTTATCCCTATGCTACGGATTTGTTATGTTGGGCTTGCAAGAAGATTTTCCCCAAAAAAGCGTGTACGTCAACATTTAGTCGCAAATAACTTACGCTCGGTAACAATAAAAACTTTCACTGCAGAGTAAGTTAACAATACAAAAATTGAAATTACGAGAACAACCAACAAAAAGGATATACAAAGAGTGAGCGAATACGATTAATGCACTCCGATTACACGGAGAATCGTTGACCGATAATCAATAGGTAACGAATTAGCTAACGCATTCTTCGGTCTCCAATCAAAATCATGATCAATGCATGAGAATACCTGCAAAAATATAACCCAACGATAACACCTGATGCTCAGTTAGTAAAAACAAAAAGTAACAACAGAAGTAGAACCATTCGTATACGTGTACCTTCACACTGAGTCGAATGGGGTCATCGAAAAACTGATAATTTCCTATGTTGTAAGAATTAATTTGTACTGTCTTTGATCGTAAGCTTTGCAACAGAGGATGTGTTTCGATAATTAATGCGAGTTTGATTCTGTTCGCTCATCGCATTGCAGCCACAAATAATCAATAGGTTTAACATTTCCAGCTCAACCGGTATTGGCAGTTTTTGATTTTCTTAGATCCTCAAATCACTCGTGCCCCTGCAGTGTCTTTCGCTTCCCCAGGCCCCCAACATCCTAGCTGGGGTGGCTGGGGAAGCCAAGGACACTGCAGAGGCACGATTGATTTTGTTGTCTACAGAGATCTTCAAAGACGCCAGCTGCCTTGCCTCTACCCCAACCCGGAGCGTTGACGCGTCCGGCCCCTGGATGCTGAGAATTCATTGTTAACAGCATATGCTGCGAGGGTTCGCAGCATATGCTGTCTTGAGCCTGAAGGCGAAGAATTATTTGCAGCAGCATATGCTGTCATGCGCCTGGAAGCCAAGAATCCTTCGCAGCAGCATATGCTGTCGTGCGCCTGATGGCTAAGAATTCATTGCCGCAGCATATGCTGCGACCAAAGCAGCATATGCCGCAAAGGAGGGGATGAGACCCGACGAATTATGCTGCTACATTGCTGCTAGCCACGAATCCATATCGGCAGCATATAGGGCACTCACAACTCCATCGTCGGGGCCGGATGTGCTGCGAGAACTCCGCCCCTTCTTTCAATACCACTTTCGTAACCCGGCCGGCGATCCTGTCTTGATGCGAGAGTGGTACTCAGCGAATTCCAGAGACGACGCCGGATCAAGTTATGACGGGTTAGAACGGGTTGCTTTTGCCTTAAATTTTGAACTGAAAAGTCGGAACGGACGGCTGTTCACCGCAGCTCCCCTCGCACTGCGGCTCACTTTTAACTTGCCGGACGGCGTCGTCCGGCAGACTGTGAAAGGGGCTTAAGGCTCGGAAAAATAGATTGGCTCGAGGTGCTATCGATTTGAGAGTCATTTTTCAGGACATAGTGGGTGTCGGTATCCAACAAAAGTTATTCGGGCGTTATAGTTTGGAAGGGTTACAGAGAGTAAGGGAAAACACGAAGCGTTAAAAAGAAAAAAGGGAAAGACCAGGGCTGTCAAGTGTTTATAGATTTACTGGAATAAGGCGTGTCGATTTGGCCTACGTAAGTCCGATTCTGATTAGAAGACGATGGAGTTCGACAGAGGGTCCCTCGGAAGTCTGCAGTTATACTACGTAGGTGACGACTGATTAATGTTTAGATAAGTTACCCCTGGGGGGTTGATTAGGCAATGAAGAAGTCCTGGTGGTGGGAATCCAGGGAAATGAGAAATCTTCTGCGACCGACCAGTGAAAGACTGAACAGGAAGACACGAAGTCCCTACTTTATGAGGCCCGAATAAGGTGAAGTTTTCGCGCTGCGTGGTGGAGAATTCTTCAGTTCGCTGTATGTATGCCACTTTTCTTTTGTGGTTAATATGGCATATTGGTGATGAGCAATAGCTCTGAGAGCGAACAAAGTTAACATGAGAAACGGTGAAATGAAGAGAAATCAAATCGAACCGGAAGGGTGAATGGGAGCCGGAAGAGGTTGGTGGTGAGCTCAAAGTTAGTGCGATCAAGTTAACCTCAAACTCCTCTGGAGAGATATGCACTACTTGAGACGGAAACTGAGTTCACAGAGATCGAGAAAATTGACAGTCCGCACTCATAACGATTTTCAGTATGATTAGCAAAGAAAATAGCCTAAGAGGATACCGAACGCTTAACAATCTTAAAAAAATATGTCGGAGAAGAGACGAGTTAGGTACGAGAGCGATGTTTGTTGTAATGAGAAGTATGTAGAGTATTGTTTGACCTAGGAGAACCAAAAGCAGTCTGCCCCAATCCTTCGTTGTGTTTCAAAAGGGGCAGACACTATGGAAAAAGGCTTGATAGAAGTTCTGCGATGGTTCAACAATTGAAACAGAAAGTTGTACATAGTGTCTGCGTACAACATCAGAAATAGAATTGTCAACAGCACCGAGAGATAATTCGGGGGGTCCACAAAGCATCAAAGGCGGGTACGAGGGTTAGCGAATCGAAAGTTATTGGAACGTAAGACACGAAGTGGGATTTTCGTACCTGGACTCCCTGAGTTCTGCTCTGCGGCTTCGGGTGGATGCGGACACTGACTCCTGAATTAGCTTGATCCTCCAAAGTTGTACGCTCTATAAAACGTCGAAATTCACATCATTCGAGGCGCGAGCGGAGCGCGCGATGCCTCGGCCTCCGTCACCCCTCCGCTCTCTCACTGTCTCTAACCTCCGCTCCGCACCAGCACGCGTAGGAACTATGTGAATTTAGCCGTTTTTTAGCCTGTAGCATCTAGTGGAACCTGAAAAACCTTGTTGGATGTTGCAGTAACCACTCATACGTTGAGAACGCGGTATATTGGTCATACCGAAACGGCGAAGGGGACGAAGTTTCTGTTGCGAGGGTTATCGCTCGTAGGCTGCCGAGGTCGACGGTCAGCCCCCTGCACCAGGACTGTTTGTGATCTCGGGTGCATAAGCTGGCCGACGGTAGTCTGGCAATGTACCTGTTCAATCATTTGAGCTCTGCTTACCGCCTGTTCAAATGACAGAAGATTGTCGAGCTTGATGAAGTACCGCACGTCATTTCTGAGGCGGAACACAAACTCCTCCAGTAACCAATGCTTTAGAGTAAGAGGGTCGTAGCCGGTCGTAGCCGCGCGAACCAACGCCAAGACCAAAAGCGGAGCAAGACTCTTTGCTACTGCTTACATTCTGCAAGCTACTGCAGAGCTAATTGTCGCTGTAGTTGGCTTTCAAAAAAGAATGTGCAAAGGTGCGAATCAATGAAGTCATAGTTTTTTATCGTTGACCCGAAACTATTCGACCTTCTCGCGGGCACCTCGGTCTTGGCTGCCTAACAGAAAATAACCTTTCCGCCTTGAGTTCAACACAGCGGATCGCATACGAAACATATCTTCCAGTCTCCGAAGCAAATATGAAAACTTTGTACCTTCGTCCGATGTGCACGTAAACGGGGAGATTGAGAGAGTTTTTCCTTCTCGTCCTAAGATAGCCATGCATTATTAAATCTAATAGGGGCCTCTGCCGTGTTTATGCTCAAGTGGAGCCCACAGTCTGAACAGAGTGTACGTATCACTTCTCAGAATGTAGTGTAGTGAATGGACGGGGATGCGAGGGCAGACGCGCGATCGAAACTCTGTTAGGGGTATGGTAAACTTTTGCGACACACGGTCGCGTCGCTCTGCACAGCGACAGCGACCGCCTCTCGCCTTTTAAAGCTGTCGCTGTCGCAGTGCACTGCACAGCGACAGCGAAAGTGGTAGCGACAGGCTATGGCACATTTGCAGTATGTCAGCCCTCCGCGACACGTCGCTGCGAGCCACACGCGACATCTGTTCCTACGACGGCCATTGCCATTGCTCCGATGGGGGTCCCACCGCGATTTGTGTTAGATTGCATGCCTGCCGCTCATTAAAGCGACAAAGTATGACATACCCCTTAGCCGGTGGTGTCGCGAACTCCGCACGGTCCGCCGCAATGAGCGCGCCTGGTCAATCCGCTAGACCATATACAGCAAGGGGCCATCACCTACTCTAGTATTTTCCCTCATATGTACTTCTCTCTACTTGTTGCGATTCTAATCGTCTATATATTTCGTGTTATAGAAGGGTTACACTCACTATTTAAGTTACAGTACATAAAATGATATCTTATTGGGCTGCAGCCAATTAAAGGCTGTGGTCACGATGAAAAACGTTGTAGAAAAAACTACAAAAATCAGCTTAGATCAAAAACAGCTGAAAAACTATGGAAGTAGAGCGGTAAAAAACGGGCTAGAATTAAAGTTTCTAGGGCCCAAAGAAGCTGTTTCGTGCACACGGGTACAGCGATGACGAAAAAGGTCGCCGTATCATGCCGAGCAGTCAAAAATCATCGACATTCAGAGGACGAAATAAATGCAAATTTAACGAATAAAACAGTTGAATAATGAAAGCATCACTTCAGTCAATGTTTTTGACGAGATGTGTACATAAATCCAAAGCTTCATTGATTGAAATTCAATTTCAAGCCAGCTGATGTTCTTGATATAAGAGGTCACCGATGCCGATGATGTGAAGTGGGCTCGTCCACCATCAAAAGACAAGAAAGTTCAGGCTTCAAATTTGGCCCAAAATAGTGGTTTTTTTCGCGATTTTTTCTCATAGGTCCTATTACTCGAGACCCAGAAAAGGGTTTAAAGAGAAAAAGACGACAAGCATATTTGATCGCGACCACTGCCTTTAACGAGTGTTGTCTCGAAGTCATGATATCTATGGTGTGCTACCTGAAAATATTTTATTGAAGCGAAATTTGAGCAGCATTAGTCTGGTTTCTCGGTTTTCGTCGTGCATCTGAATTGCGTATAAAATGAGAAAGAAGGTTGTGCTTCATAAAGTCTTTTTATTGGGAGGAGATCTTCTCCTAGCAAGAGATCTATGATAGTACTGAAGGCTAAACAGATTAGCAGTAGGGCAGGTACTTACAGCCACCATGGGTGGAATATATCCAGGTGAACGCATTTCCGAGTACCCGATTTCCAAAGATTCTTGGCGGCTATGCGCTATAACCTTAATGTGTTAACGTCTTATCTCGGCAAACTTTGCGGTCAACGTACGGGAAATAATGAAAGCAGATCATTCCTCTTTATCGCTAGCACGGCATGCTTTCAGTTGCAAATATGTCTCATATTCATGCCCGTTTTGAGGAAAATCTGGAAATCATTCAGATATATCATGATATTTCTCATGAAATTTGTGGCATTCATCCTGAATTGTGGAATTAGGCGCCTATGATGTAATTATAAGGTAGCAAAGTGTCATTCCCAGTGTAAGAAACAGCACGTCCGCCATGAACACTGCGTTAAAGGCAGTGTTCACGATAATCTTCAATTTTAAGATTTTTCACTATATTGACTAGGTGGCCCCCGCGTAGAACTAAAATGACGAAAAAATTGAGAAAAACGCACCGGAAGTACCCGAAATCCTTAAGTATCAGCCCGCCTTTTAAGTATCACAGGGAGTGTTTGTTGTGACAATTAAATCTTTTGTGGACCCTTCCTTTGCAATTCTCTGCTCTCTATTGCTCCATGCTTTCCTTCGGACCCTAAGGCCTCTTTCAGAGTTCGATCGCTCTGCGACGCGATCGTGGGCACGGCGACGCGACCGTCGCGTCGCCGTGGAAATAGCAGATTTTGGAAGTGTGAATGCCCAATCGCGGAAGTTGGCGACCACGCACTTTTACGTACACATTCTAATCGACGCCTGTTTCATGTTCGCGGTGTCGCGCAATTGGTTAGCCATTTATGATAAAAATGTGCATTGTGCTTTGCCATTTAACTTTAACTTTATTACACGCCCTTGCAGACGTGTAGAAACATAGAAAGGGCAGAAAAACAACGAAAACATCGAGGAACTTGAAAAATAACAAGTTTCGAAAGGAAAAAGCGTAAAAAGATTGATAGATCCTTTCTTGACAATGAAGGTAATTTTTGGCAAGTGTTTTGAATTTAGTGAAGTTGATCGGTATCTGAACAGTATGACTCATCTTCAAGTATTCCATGCCGTCTCTGAAGAGTATTCCAGGCTCCAAAGAGGTGCGCGGCTGACGGAATTTAGGCTTGGACCTTTCTCCCCTAGTATTTTATTCAACCAGTTTGAAAAATGAATGAGCTTTGAGACCCAGTCTTCCAGTTATAATATTATATACCAAAATTAAATCATTTCTTTTGCGTCTGTAATGTAAAGTATCCAAATTAAGCATACGATTCCTCACTGTGCCATGGGGATTACTCCTATACGTGAAGCCAAGAGACCTTATGAAGACCTTCCTTGTGAAGTTGTTTTGCACTCTTTCTAGTTTGGCAACGCAGGTTTTTTAATGAGGAAAGTAGATACAGGTACCATATTCAAGAACAGATCGAACGTAAATTTCATAGGCTGTAACCAAAAGCAATGGACCTTTAGTTTTCAGCGATTTTAACAGAAGGAAAAGTTTCTGTTCAGCTTTCGCAACAATACTATCCAAATGCTTATCAAAATTCAATTTCGAATCGACAAGAAACTCTAAATCTTTAACTAGGTTAACATGCTGGAGTATTGAACCATCGATATTGTACCCGCCTTCCGGATTAGTAGTTCTACCCATGGGGTGTAGTACTTGACTTTTTTGAGTGGAAAGAGGGAGAAGGTTTTGTTTAGACCATTGAACTACATTGTCAATTGTGATTTGGATCCTAGTTTTATTGTCACCCTCAAGTGTATCGTAGATTTTTTTTATGATAATAATCATTTTATGATAATAATTGTTTTGTATTTTGATTGTTTTGCCTACTTATACTGATTTTGCCTGAATCATCGTGAAAAAAGAGGAATTTGAACCAGGACATATGAAGCGGTCGCCACGATCGGTCGCGTCGCCGTGCACTCATGGCGACGCGATCTGGCCATCTCAGTCGCCCAATCGCGCGATTGCTCAGAAGTTTCATCCCGAGTTACATGCTATTTAAACCGTCAATGTAAGTTACTTGTATGTTTCAAACTTACATGTAACATACTTCTGGTGTTTTAACTGACAAGTAACATACATTGAGCAAACCTTGTTACATGCTAGCTTGTGAAGGCGCAAGTAACATAACTTTTGCAAACAACATTACATGTAATATACTTCTGGTGTTTTAACTGACAAGTAACATACAGTGAGCAAACCTTGTTACATGTTAGCTTGTGAAGGCGCAAGTAACATAACATTTGCAAACAACATTACATGTAACATACTTCTGGTGTTTTAACTGACATGTAGCATACTTCTGTTCTGCATTTGTATATTACTTGCAAGTTCACGTCCCCTCTTTGAATCGTCCTATTGATCGTCAGCAGCCATTTTAACCGCTGATTGCTCAACGCGCTTTGTTCTGGAGTGCGGTTTTGTACACTTTTTTCTCATTTCTACCTCTGCTACCTTACTTTGTATCACACCATTCCTTATACAGTCAACGAGTTACTTAATTACTGTTTACCATATCGAATGGTATTATTGAATTTTCGCAAAATCGTCAAAACACGTTGTAGGCTGTGTTTTTTCCGATGGGGTGGAATAGGGGAAGTGGTCAACGAGTAAATTACTTACTGTTTACCATATCGAATGGTATTATTGATTTTTCGCAAAATCGTCAAAACACGTTGTAGGCTGTGTTTTTCCCGATGGGGTGGAATAGGGGAAGTGGTCAACGAGTAAATTACTTACTGTTTACCATATCGATCGGTATTATTGATTTTTCCCAAAAACGTCGAAACACGTTGTAGGTTGTGCTTTTTTCCGATGGGGTGGGATAGGGGAAGTGGTCAACGAGTAAATTACCTACTGTTTACCATATCGATCGGTATTATTGATTTTTCCCAAAAACGTCAAAACACGTTGTAGGCTGTGCTTTTTTCCGATGGGGTGGGATAGGGGAAGTGGTCAACGAGTAATTTACTTGCTGTTTACCATATCGATCGGTATTATTACTTTTTCCCAATAACGTCAAAACACGTTGTAGGCTGTGCTTTTTCCGATGGGGTGGGATAGGGGAAGTGGTCAACGAGTAATTTACTTACTGTTTACCATATCGATCGGTATTATTGATTTTTCCCAAAAACGTCAAAACACGCTGTAGGCTGTGCTTTTTCCGATGGGGTGGGATAGGGAAGTGGTCAACGAGTAATTTACTTACTGTTTACCATATCGATCGGTATTATTGATTTTTCCCAAAACGTCAAAACACGTTGTAGGCTGTGCTTTTTTCCGATCAGGTGGGATAGGGAAGTGGTCAACGAGTAAATTACCTATTGTTTACCATATCGATCGGTATTATTGATTTTTCCCAAAAATGTCAAAACACGTTGTAGCCTGCGTTTTTTTCTGCTGGGGTAAGAGAGGGGTAGTCACCAAAGAGTAAATTACTTTTTTGAGAGAAGTTGGTAATGTGTACAGATCGATAAAAAACCGTCGGGCGCACTTGTGCTCCAAGTTTGACGCCTCCAGGTGTCAACGAAAAAAACGACACAAATTCAGCTATCTTGAACATTGGCCCTATATTTCGAACTTTTGTCACCATATTTAAAGCGCTTCCTCAACATATTCTCCCATCTGTACCGTTCTATGACAACATTTCGCAAAATTAGCACTCGCCTAAAGTACAAAGGACATAGTTATTCATCACAACTACGAAGATCGCCTCAAAATTCACAGAAATGCCAGATCTGCGTACGTGTTGCC
Organism: Aplectana chamaeleonis; assembly: GCA_029168955.1. Taxonomy (NCBI): domain Eukaryota; kingdom Metazoa; phylum Nematoda; class Chromadorea; order Rhabditida; family Cosmocercidae; genus Aplectana; species Aplectana chamaeleonis. Next base: position 387,779 of record JAPDOI010000521.1, read on the forward strand.
TCTCGCACAACGCCAGCCTTGTGCTTACTTTTTGGGAAGGCGGAGGACGAAATCTATATTGCTGTAAAGCTGTATACTGTGTCTTCCCCTATGACTCGTTCTGTGACGTTTTGCTTAGGTTGAAATATTACGAGTATGTGAAAGCAGTTAGGTGGTGCTCGAAATTCAATAACTTGCTTTTCAAAATATCTGAAAGCCACTATCCAGTGTCTGAGTTTACTGTGGTTTTCCCTCTATCGTCTGCTGTAGGCTCTGCCGTCATTCCTAATTTCAAAGTCCAAAAACCAGTACATAATGTTGATGAGAAATTCTGGTAATCCTGAATGAACCACAATGGTTCAGCAAAGGTTGCGAATGATCACTGGAAGAAAGGCTGTTTTGCCATTGCGTTGCACGCGCCGACTTCGCGGCAACGCCAACTCTGAATTTGCATGTGCATGATTCGCAACAGCTGCTGAACCGACGAGTATGCGTAGTGCGTTTGAATTGAGTATGACAATTTTTGTCTCGGAGACGTTCTCTATATCCAGAATCTGCGTGTAAACTATCTTTCGCCTGAGCATTCAGCAATCCGGTTCAAGACGGGTACTGATTACTACTCCCCTCAAGTCTCTCAATGTGTGAAAATTTTCGCTATACATATTCCTCATATGTTTATTTTTTTATGTTCATCCTTTGAACTTACATGTTGTTGTAGTGTGCGATGAGGATTGTATTGTACCTTTTATATTGTAATGATAATGCGCCTTTTTCATGTAATATCTTGTAGCATGGTTGATGCCAAATCACCCCTATTAAGTGTTGTTGCAGCTTTGCGGAAAAGTGTGAAGGGTACGCAGGCGAGGGACCACCGTTAAAGATATTTAGGGAGGCAAAGCAGCCAAATGTGAAGTAAGTATTTCTGTTCTCATTGTCACCGTGGTCATCTCTAAATTAGTTCGTGTTTAGGTTGAGTGAGGTTAGAGAAGCTAATTGGAGCTCAAAAGTTGAGGGAGTTGACAAGCGACGACATTACTGTATGTTTTGGTATTACATTTCTGCTATATTCCAAAACGCTCTGTATTTTCAGAAAGATGGTGATCGACCGTCCATCCGTTTGTCCGACATGCTTCAAAGAGTGACCGCGAGCAAGAAGTCACCGAACGTATTCCCCTTTTATAGCGACTTGTTTAAAGTCGCTGTTGAGGTTAGTTATGTTCGCGTTTTTCTTCTTGTTTACGTTTGGTTTTAGTCCTCATTAACTTTGCGACTTATAAAAGCAGCATATCCGCTCTGGTATGATATCGATGTAATGATATGTGTCGAGGGGTTAATGCTGGCAGGGTGGGAGACAAACACAGAACTGGCGAAAATTCAAAGCAAAAACAGAATAACCAAAAATACGATTTGGTGGTGGATCATTTCGCAACATCTTCCGTTAAACTTATGAAAACGAAATCAAGCGCGATGAAATGGAGCGTCGCGTTCACCTAACTTGACCTATGCTTATTTCCTTATCACAGCTTTCAAAAATTTCAAACATGTTCGATTTTGGGTGATGAGAAGAATTTCCCAAACATGTGACTAAGAACCATCAACAATCAAAAAGTCGTTACGGCAGTTTGTGCAACAGGCAAAAAATCGATATTATTGATTGGTAATTATCGATGTTTTTTGAGTAAAATTCCCCAACCAAGAGACCCATACCCATCAACAATCACCACTCTTCGCCGCATTTTATGCTATAAGCGCGAAAATCGATAATATTGATTATCGATCGATGGCGTGTCGTGAGTACGAAATCGGACGAGTTCAGTACTTACCCCAACGACCTGTGTTATACTGCCTTTATTCGGAGTGCACAAAGCTTTAACCCGCACCCGCTTGTACAGTATTGCACCTCGGCGGCGCGGTCTGCCGTGACCCTCTCCCCATCCAATCTCTCGTACCCCATGTGGCAGGCATCGACCTTCGTATGACCACCATCCGATCGTCCGCATGACCAGCGATCATGTTCAGAGCCGGTGAGTTTTTTTTCAAAATTTTCACCGTCTTCAGTTGTTTAGGTATCAAATTAAATGTCATCGTGTTGGCAGAGATTAGGGTTCACTCGAAGCTTAACACAATCCTTCTCGCTACCAAGAAATTGAGCAAACTATTGTTCGCTTAGTTTTCAACAAAAAAGTCATTCTTTCTGAACATTTATTGTCTGTTTCAAATTGATGACTCATCTATATACTATCCATTACGATTATGTTTAAATTAATACCAAAACAATTGAAGACGGTGAAAATTTTCGAAAAACAAAAACTCACCAACTCTGAACATGATCGCCGGTCATGCGGACGATGTGAGGGTGGTCATACGAATGTCGATGCCTGCCACATGGGTCGGAAGAGATTGGATGAAAAAGGGCCACGACAGACCGCGCCGCTGTGGTGCGATACTGTAGAAGCGGGTGCGGGTGACAAGGGGGGCTTCCGAATAAAGGCAGTATAATTGGATGCAGGTCCACCCACACACCCTGGCCTCCACAGCAGTAGCATTGCCAAGCAGATTTCGTTCTACATGGCTAATTTAGTATGTAAACCCACGATTTTAGGGTACCCTTCAAAGTTAAGGTATCAAGTTAAAGTTGAAATAGGAGCGACCTGCATCGGTTAGATTAGCAAAGAAAACTTGCGTTTTTTTCACATTTTTCTCAAGACTCAGGAAACCATCCCAAACCATTTTTGAGCAGTAATACCAAGCTTTTGCGCTCTTTTAATGCAATTAAAAGCTAATTTGTACGTTCTTTATGAGCTGAGACTTCGAAAAAGTGGTTGCGCGCGGGGCCAGTTTAAAACCAAATGTGTTGCTCGCTTCGCGCGCAACACAGATAACGGGATATTCTGTATTTGCGTGGAAGGGGATGAGCTACACCCAAAATATGATAATTTTAGCTACGTTTTTTCAATGGAAATGGTGTGAACGACCTACCAGATTTCAAGAATTCCTTATCCTACGTTCCTATTTTTCTGAGCGTTTTGAGTTTTTTTTGCGCGTTCAGCAGGGCGTTGTGTTGGTAAATTCGTATTCTCCACCCCGAATCACCCCCCGAATACAAATTTTGAGTAAAATCTGAGATTTTGAGTAAAATCTGAGATTTTGACCAAACTACCGTATACCCACCGTAATCTACTGTATTCTGCAAAAAATCGATAAACGGACTCCAGGTTCGTATTTGGCACTCCAAATAACTCTCAGATAATGATTTTGAGACATATCTATCGTAGAAATCCGGAAACCTCGAAAGTGGCGTTTTTCCCTCGAAATTTTCCCCGGTTGGGAAGCTTCGAACGAATTTAGCCGAAAACTTTGGAAAATCAACTAATAAACCGCAGATTCGTGATCAGCGCCCCAGCAAACCCACCTGGGAGAATTTTAAGTCAAATCTGGAACATTTTTCTATAACGCTTCCAGAGCCCTCTCATTGGTATAAATAAGCGCCCAACCGAAAATCCTACAAGTCCAAAACGCTGTCAGTCTGGACAAAGTATGGAAAATGCGCCTTCACCCAAATTTTGCCCCGGGAGGTAGCTTTGGGCACTGTACACATTTATGAGGTCCGTTTCCGAGTTTTCGGAAGATTATTGCCCTTTTTGGAGGGTACAAAAAGGGACCTTTTTGAGCTTGTAACTTTTCGGAACCTGCAGCTCGGGGCTGGATACTGCGCATTTTTACTATTGAGCCACTAGAGATACTAACGATACTAGTCGTTCTGGCAGATGCGTTTACCACTCGAAACAATTCCCTTGTCATAAAAGTAGGGAATGATTTACTTCTTTGCCACAAGATCCTGTTTGACGTAGATTTCGGTCTTAAACCTGAGGACCTTGTGACAACGAAAGAGTCAACCACTAGGGGTGGCCCCACCAAACTCCACCGTTACACATCTAACCTCAGGCGTCACTTTTTCATCAACAGAACTATACCCATTTTTGAGAACTCTGGTAGAAATCATTCCATTCCTGCCAACTTCACATCATTCAAAAAATTTCATTAGAGCGAAAATTGAGTCGGGTGACTGCGCAAGTAGCCCTTCCTGATTGGCTGGATACCCTGTGATTCCTTCCGTTAGGTTGATTAGTGCAGCAATGCGCATCTTTCTTTTGCCATTATGTTGGTTTTCATGTTACCGTGCTCCAACTTCCTATGGTTTTATTTGTATTTTGCGGTCGTTTTGAATATTGTTTCTTACTACATAGGCCTGCCTATGTAATTAATGAAAAATTTTTAAAAAATTAATAAATAAATAAGTAAAGTTATTCGGTAGAAACATTTAAATGTAAAAAATCAAGGTTCGAGACCTTTTGTTCTAAATATTCTTGGTGTCAGCCGAAACCTGAATCATCAGAAGCGAAGCCTTGCAAACTTCAGATGGAAGCAATCGCCTTGGGCCGGGATCATACTACCGTAGCGGCGATGCGTGGGAAAGAGCAGTATCGATCAATCGCGGCGATTTTGCGCTTTGGAGGGAATCGATTGTTTTCATATGCACAGAGGCAGTTCGTCGAGTCGATTAGAAAGAGATATTCATCGGAGAATAGTTGACACCTCTGTTTCTACCCACATTACCGAAATTTTTAGAAAATATGAATATCGCCGCGATTTCATCTCAACGCTGCCCAACGGTGAGCGACCCGATATCATCGCGGCGATGTGCAATTTTGCCCGATATTTCGGAAATATGGTTAAAAATGAAGCATTCAACCTATCTCCGACGAAGATATCATCCCATTCCACCCATCAGGTTGTTGTTTGGCTCGCTAAAACAATCGATGCCCTCAGAAGCGCAGTATCGCCGCGATTGATCGATACCGTACTTTCTCACCCATCGCCGCGACGGTAGTATGATCCAGGCCTTATTCAAGAAGACATGGGCGCGATTCGGTTCTTCAAGGCTACGCTCAATTTTCGCTGTTCAGTAGTTCACAAGTTCACAGCCATATCAATGGTACATCGTTTCATTTTCTTTATTAAAAGTCACAATTTTCATTAATATGTCGGCAAACAACAGTGTGAGTCCTGCTGAAAGTTATTGGGGGAAATCCTAACTGCTCTGCATTCTGTGAGAGTACTCACAATGGAAGTATACGAAGCGTAGGTCGCATCTTCGGAAACGAATTGTTTTGCCAGTATCTCTCGGGTATCTTCAATAAAACTGCGCAGTACCACGTCCCGAGCCGCTGGTGTGAAAAGTTTTAAGTTCAGAATGGTCATTTTTGTGCTTTTCGTACCTTCCAAAACGCTCAGTATACTTTCGAAAATCTAGAAACGAACATCGTGTTCTTCCCCCCAGACAACCCCGCTGAGCAAAGTTACGATGGAAGCACATCTTCCGCATTTCGTACAGACTGATAGCGTTTTCCACTTTCGCCCTCAGAGTGGGTCCATTTAACAGATTCGCAACCAAGCAGTTTTTTCACAAACTTGCCTTGTGGGGAAGTTGGATATGCATGCGTCACAGATCTTCGGTTCAGCGTTAGCGCTTCGCGCGCACCTCAATTAGTATTTTTCTTAGGCTCCTTTTGCAGCCTCCAAATGTGTTCTGTGGTACGGCCGAATTCACTTCTGACGTCACCTCACCTGAGATCTCACACCTCTTGTTTCTTAATCTGCCTCACAAATGGCTCATCACGTTCTCATTTTTGATCTCCCTTACTAGTTGTTCCTCGGCGTTCGAAAAGGCCTGAATCTCGTCCCGGGGGTGGTACGAATTGGACAACAGGGCAACAGCCTGTCCCAGGGGTAGAGCTTATAGTTTACGGCAATGGAGGAAGGACGTGGTGCGGTTGTGAACTCTTCCTAAAATGCTGTAGTCTGATTGTGTTATCACACATTCTTTCAGAAATAACTGAAATTGGTCAGGTGAGTTTGTGTTTCTTTTTCACATTTTTACCTTAGGTGCTTACAAGAAGATTTCCATGATGGGAAAATGGGTTCGATAAGATATCATGAATGATAGCCTTGAAGATAGGCTAATTCCAGACGGCCTCCCAACCTATTATTGGTCGGTTCTTATCAGATACATCTTTTTTTCCCTTGGAAATCTTCCCGAAACTCACCCCTGCTTTCATTGTTTTCACAGATGTAGTTGTATCGGTGGAAACACAAACTCACCGATCAATCTCAGTCATTTCGAAAAAATTAGTGAAGACACAATCAGGCTACAGTATGCTAGGAAGGGTCCGCAACCGCACCACGTTCTTCTTTCCTTTGCTGTAGATTATAGGTGTGCCAACGAGGTGATATTGTGGTTTCTGATCTGTATAAATGAAGATAGCTGTTGTTGTATTTTGATTGCTGTAACTATGTTGTTTGCGTTACATGTGACTAAAAGTTAGTTTTCGTTCCGATTAGGTAGGTATTTGTTTCGTTAATTTGTTGGATTTGTTGAGCTACGTTGTTTTTCAATTTTAATGAAGCATTGGGTACTTATCTTGTCTTGGAATGCATCATCACGTACGGCGAACATCTAAAACCTAGCTTGCTCGAGTCCGGGCGGAGTAAGCAGCGGAGTTGCTTATGTGTCTGGTTAGGTATGTTACATGGTTGATCATGTAAGTTACATGCATGGTCAGCTAAGAAAAATACATGCATCATTAGGTAAGTTACATGCTTGAAGGAGTAAGCTGCATGTATGTTTAGGTAAGTTACATGTATGCTTAGGTAAGTTACATGTACCATTAAGTAAGTTACATGTATGCTTAGGTAAGTTACATGTACCATTAAGTAAGTTACATGTATGCTTAGGTAAGTTACATGTACCATTAAGTAAGTAACATGTATGCTTAGGTAAGTTACATGTATGCTTGGGTAAGTTACATGTATGCTGAGGTAAGTTACATGTACCATTAAGTAATTTACATGTATGCTTGGAGAAGTGAGTTACATGTATGCATAGGTAAGTTACATGTATGCTTAGGTAAGTTACATGTACCATTACGTACGTTACATGCATGCTTGGAGAAGTGAGTTACATGTATGCATAGGTAAGTTACAAGTACCAAAGTAAGTTACATGCATGCTTGGAGAAGTAAGTTACATGTATGCATAGGTAAGTTACATGTGACATAAAGTAAGTAACATGTATGCTTAGGTAAGTTACATGTATGCTTGGGTAAGTTACATGTATGCTTGGAGAAGTAAGTTACACGTGTGCTCAAGTATCATACATGCATCATCAAATAAGTTACGTGTGCCCTTCAATGTATGTTACTGAGGAGAACGTTTAACATACATTTAACTAGCATGTAACTAGGATTGAAACTTCTGAGTGGGCGACTTTTCCCACGATCATGTCTGAAAGGCCGGCGACCAGATCGCGCGACGCGACCAGATCGATACACAGTGTTTTCATTCGGTCGCGTCGCAGAGCGATCGAACTCTGAAAGAGGCCTTATGCCTAAAATGTTCCTCCATTTCTGATTTGCCCCATTTTATACCGGTGACAACCACCATGAACATGTACATCCAACCGGACGACTAGTCCATGTTATATAATAATGTCACTGAAATACGACGTTTTAATTCGTTTCTCGCCGTTTCTTCGTAATTTGGGTAACACTTGGAGGCCAACTCATTGTTTTCTGTGAAAAACTCGGGAACGAAAATCATCGTGAACACTGCCTTTAGGTAGAAATTTCTTGCAAGTTTCCAGAAAATGCCCGATTTCTGGAAACTGCAGTTCGAAAATTCCCTCTGGTTGCGTACTGTTATCCCATATTTTTACCTATTTTCTCAAGTGTTTCCGTTCGTTTACATACTTCAATACTGCTCTTAATTTAAATATTGTTGTGAATGTTCCGCACAGTGCGGTACATTGCTCGTCAACCTGAGCCTTTCCAAAAAACAGGGGGATTCTGTTCAGGATGTAAAGCACATAGGGCATCTGACGTCGTCATCTGGACGTCGTGCAAACTGCATAGGGCATCTGATGACGTCATCTGAACGTCGCGCCAAGCACACAGGGCATCTGATGACGTCATCAGGGCGTCGTGGGAAGAATTCAGGGCTTTAAATGACATCATGAGGACGTCGCTGGAAGTGCGTAGCGCTTCATTTAAAGGCAGTATTCGCGATGATTTTCGTTCCCGGGTTTTCCACTCAAAACAATGCGTTGGCCACCAAGTGTTACCAAAAACGCGAAGACACGGCTTGAAACGCACTAAAACGTCTTCCTAATTTTTTTTCATAAACCTAATGCTTACCATCAAAATAGAAGATGATGTTCAGAAGATCTATACAGAGGGTTAGCTGCAGCTGCAAGGAGAAGCGAAACTATAGAATGGACGGATTTCTGAGCTTCATGATGGCTTCTTCTCAAACAAATAAATAATTCAAGCTCCACTGAAGAGATTGATGTTGTTACCCTCCTTTATTGCGACGTTTCGGGTCTTGGACCCTTCTTCAGGTTGTAAATCATTACAGTAAACAGCACAGAGCACAACCATGAGGTTTTCAAAAACTGATCCTGAAGTTCAAACAACGGAATATTAGCCTGACCGGGTTGGATGTTGTTTCTTCCCAAAACGGTACTGGTGTTAGTGGACCGGTTCTAACCCAAGGCAGACGGCAAATAACTGGCTGAGAGACCATTATTTTAAGAGTGGTCCGAAGTTGATTATCAGTGCCTAATCCCGATGCGTGGTGAGTAGTCTCAACGCCTCCCTCATTTCCTCTCGGTTAATCACGGGCGGTGCCCATCTCTTGATCTCGATCGCCTCTCTTATTTTTCTCTTCACTGTATCTGAGATGTTCTTGTGCAGAATGGTGGCTATCATTCTTGGAACTGCATCGTTCAAGTGGCGGTGTGTTCGACGTCTGGAGAAAGCACTGCTAGGATATGAGCTCGGTGAACGTAATGCCCTCATATGTTCATGTAGTCGAACTCGAAGGGGACTTCCGCTCTCTCCTATGCAAAACTTTCCGCAGGTCCCACATTCCACTCTGTACACCACATCGCGTAGGTGTCAAATTTCTTCACTTCCTGTGCAATAGGTGCAAGCGTCTCTAACACACCGATCTTCATAAGGTCTAGATGAAGTTAAGAGCTGACGCAGTGTGGGAGGAGGGCGAAACACTAAGCGGAGTGGGAGAGACGAATTTCGCACAGCAGTATTCACATCTCTAGCGAATGTATCACTATCGTATGGAAGGACTAGAGTGGCATTCGACAAAGACTGTCGATATGGTCGCCGAGTGTTGCAACTGGTATCCACATAGCCATTCTCGTACAGGATTTTCCTTATATGTCTTTCCATCAACTCTTCATTATCAGATAAGAGCTTCCTCGCCGTCTGCACAAAATTTCGTACTACATTGCTTTTCATAAACGTTGGGAGACAGCTGTGTGCATGTAGTATGTTCTCTGAAGCAGGTTTTGTGTACCACACACTGCGGACCTGTTGATTGGATACCCTTACTTGAGTGTTCAAAAACGGAAGGTATCCGTCATGTCCAGGCCTCTCCGCCGTAAGTCGGATGAAGTCGTGTTGTGAATTCAGATCCGACAGGATTTGATCCAGCGTTCCTCGTAAATTGGCCACTATCAATATGTCGTCAATGTAGCGACCATAGAAAACAACATTTGGAGTTAGGATATTTCTCTCGAGGTTGTCCATAAACAGTATTGCGAGAAGTGGGGCTAGCCTATTTCCCATGGCGAGGCCACGTCGCTGCCTGTAGTATACGTTTTGGAAACGGAACAAGTTAAAGTCGACAACGGCAGTGAGCAAGTCTTCAATATCCTTCAATTGGAAGCCAAAGAGATGGATCTCTTGCAGATGTTGACGCAGAGAGTTCATACAAGACGCTACCGCTGCATGTGTGTCCACGTTAGTATATAGAGCAGTGACGTCAAAACTCTGATACTCTGTATACGGTTCCGTTAAAGGCAGCATACACGCTCGCAAGCATAGTCGAGATAACAGCATAGATAGGTCCGCACGGCCCGTACTATGTCGTCAACGACGTTTGAAGCGTTGAAAACTGTCCAGGATGACAATATTTGACAATGTTTAAGCAATCTTGCCTTCCACGCCCGTATTTTCACACCCCTTCGAGTAACAGAATGAGAATCGATACTTGTGAAAACGTGTGATAATTGAGAGTGATAGCACTATCAAAAGGGAGTGCACGAGAGAAATAGCTTGGTTTACTTGAGTATAACATGTCCGCATACCTATTGACTCTCGTCCACTTTCGAGAATGCCGCTCTACTTTGGCTGACCTCTTGAAATGGAGGATTTTATCAGTGCACAAACATGTTATATTGAGGTAAATCGAGTTCTTTCTCTACTGCACTCCCTTTTTATAGTGCTATCATTCTAAGTTATCACATGTTTTCTCAAGTATCGAATCTCATTCTGTTACTCGAAGGGGTGTGAAAATACGGGCGTGGAAGGCAAGATTGCTCAAACATTGTCAAGTATTGTCATCCTGGACAGTTTTCAGCGCTTCAAACGTCGTTGACGACATAGTAAGGGCCATGCGGACCTATCTATGCTGTTATCTCGACTATGCTTGCGAGCGTGTATGCTGCCTTTAAGTCGCTACTCCTGAGTTTCTCGAGGAAGTGGTCCGTAGTGGAGAGGCGATCGAGATCAAGAGATGGGCACCGCCTATGAATAACCGAGAGGAAATGAGGGAGGCGTTGAGACTTCTCACCACGCATCGGTATTAGGCACTGATAATCAACTTTGGACCACTCCCAAGATAATGGTCTCTCAGCCAGTTATTTGCCGTCTGCCTCGGGTTAGAACCGGTCCACTAACACCAGTACCGTTTTGGGAAGAAACAACATCCAACCCGGTTAGGCTAATATCCCGTTGTTTAAACCTCATTATCAGTTTCCGAAAACCTCATGGTTGAGCTCTGTGTTGTTCACTGTAATGATTTACAGCCTGAGGAAGGGTTCAAGACCCTGGACGTCGCAATAAAGGAGGTTAACAACATCAATCTCTTCAGTGTAGCTTCAATTATTTATTTGTTTGAGACGAAACTATAGAATAGAAGTACAGCATCAAGCAAGAGTATGCCCATAAAATCTTGTGCAACGAATCCCTTTCCTGGAACTCTTTTTTCTCGCAAAATACCGCAACGATTTGTTTTTGCTGTTTAGAAATGTTGACCAAGAAAATTACTCTCACAAAATATTGTTAATTTTTTGTAGACTCTCCTCACTTCACTTTGCTGATATTCCAGTTTTGTTGGAACGTTTCAAACCGAACCACTTTCGCTTGGAAGACCCCTTTTTGGTAGAATCTCTCCAGGATCCATGCCGATGTTATATTTTTTAGCAGATCGCAATTTTTGAAATCAGTTTTTATTCTGAAGTGGTATTCCAAAATGGGTACAGGTCTACCGTAAGAACGCTGTCACTGGACGCCCGCCAACAAAACTCTGAATCTCATCGGTCAGCGCAAGCAGTGCTGCGGTTATTCTCCGTTGCGGTAGGAAATCAGCAGTCGAGCTGCATATTTAGTGCTTATTGAAGGTCCTCTATCGATCGGGTCCATTTTCAGTCATTTAATGAGTTTTGCGAGGAATCAATATAATCGATAATTCCAGAAAATCGATAAATTCTACGGCAATTATTTCTCATGATGGAGGATTCTCGAAAAACTCACAACTGCCAAGTCCGACCACTTATTTCCATCAATAAACTGAGTTATCATCGCCTTACTATCGTTGACCGATGAGATTCGGAGGTTTGTCGCCCGCCATGAGGGCCGAGGTCACGGCGCTCCACAGCAAACGCTGCACGTCCGGAGCGCGCTCGACGCAGACAATATTGGCTTCTTTCTTCTGTTTTTGTCATTTTCGAGAAATCAACATCGTTTTTTAGGTTTTATTTTCCTTCTGTCCAATGCTCTTCTGACAGAATTGTACTTTTCACTTCCACATGTCGGGTAGATAATCATAGTAAATATCATTCGTATTAAAGTAAAACCAGACAAAACGATATTAGGGTTCTAACATAGACGAGGAGGGTCACCCAAGTTTTATTCATAGAAATGCAGCAATACTCTGATGTCAGATTCTCGATACCGTTATCAAGCCGTGTGTTATGGAAACTCTATACAAATACTTCGACAGATAGCGTTACCAATCGGTGCTTTATCTCATTTTCGTCTTGAATCCTGAGTGCTCTTCCCCTAAGATTGTACCGATATTAGTGACCACTATGGATCGACCCTTCATGGAGTACAGTTACGGAGCTTCGGGAGCGAAAAATATTTTAGCATTGGAGCGTGCTTTCCTACCCGTGTCAATTTCTCGATCACTATCGCGCCATTTTTATCGATTAGAAGATGGACGACAGAAGCATTGCAATCTCCAGAAAATGCATGCTCGTGGTAAAGGAAAGATCAATTCGGAGGTAATAGGTCTACTGAACGACAAAGGCCGTTGATTTTGCCAAATGTGAATTGTCTGTAGAAATGCCGTGAGGAAAATGATTATCGTCAGTCTCTGGATGAGGGATCGCCGCGACGCTGCTTGGCGGAAAAAATGGCGCGATCAATAGCCACTCTCCCTTCGTTTTCCCGTGCGCAATTTTTCCCGCCAAGCAGCGTCGCGGCGATCCCTCATCCAGTGATGGACGATACGTCGGAGTTCGTGAGTGGCCGCGATTTTCTGGGCTCTGAAACCTGCGGTTGAACTCAAAATGGAAATTAGAGTTTGTGTGTACGATACACTTCTTAGGGCCCATAACTCTCCTGATTTTGGAAAGGGAGGGAACCCCCTGGTTGGTGCAAAGTTTGTTGGGTGTGAAAATGTTAGCGCGGACGAGTTCCGAACACTTTTGAATACTTCTGATTTACAAAATAGTTACTGTGTTGTGAGACATACGGGCTTGTACTGCCACACCCTTGGGTGGATTCTATGAGAACTCACACCCGCCGCAAGTTATTGGGTAACTACAAATATGCAAAATGAGGAGAGCTGTAAATCCGACTTTGTGTGGATTGTCAAGCCTCCAGGCAACTCGCTCCTTTGATTTGGGAAGGGGAGGGGGGCCCTGGCTTGCTGCGAAGTTTTGAGAAGATTATAATGTCGGGTCGAGGGTGAGGTCGCTGCGGTGGCAGGTTGAAGTACGTCGACATACGGCATAATAGAGGGGAGGGGGGACGAAATTCCGTACGCACGTCAAAATTTGGTCCACGCTGAGTTTTAACCCCCTGGAGCACTTTGGAAAACGTTTAGCACATATCAAACATTATAAAATTACCAATAGTGGAAAATTTCGCTGTGGATACGAATTCCTTTTTGACACCCCTCTCCAGTATGTACGTTTATTTAGGCCAAATACATTTTCGCTCTCCGAAAATCTGGGAAAGTAGCCCCAAGCATTTTTCCGAAGCGTCTGCATACGTAATTTTGTTGTATGCGTGAACGAAAATGGCTTTTGAGTGTCGCATATGGAGTCGCGTTCGCGATAAGCTGGATTTGGTATTAAGTTCACATTTGTGCAGAGGTTTCCGATTTTGAGCCAAGGGTTGGAACCCTGTAGTGTGAGAAATCTAGAACGTGCAATGCGAGAATTTCGCCCACCCGGATTTTCAATCCTTAGTACAAGAACAATGTATTTTTATTTCAAAGATCTGCCTCTTTCCCAAAAACAATAATTATGCACGTGCAGATCGCGGCTGGCATAGAAAAACCCTGCAACGATCAAGGTACGGGTGGAAAGCGCGCTCCAGTGCCAAAATATTTTTCGCTCCCGAAGCTCCGTAACTGTACTCCCCTTCATGGGAGAAACTCAAGTGCTGTGGGCTTTTAAAGGGAAGATAACACCTGGCAGTGGGTTCCTCAGATGGGAAAAACCCAGTTCTTCAGTGTTAGTGTTCAGCCCATTCGCACCTCCCTCAGAACTTCGTTCCGGCCTTTCTGGTGCGAAAAACTGCATTCCGGGCGACCCGTACCATCGAAAATCGGGCTCGACCCGCTGACTCCTCGATTGTTACCAGCCACCCGGATGAGGAAAATTGCCTTCGCGGTGCAGCGATTGTACAATAACGGACGATTAATGTAAAATGTACAATTTTTCGTGCGACCACGAAAAATTTATAATCGGACAGCGCGGTCCCAGGTTTTGAGTTCTAGAGCCTCGATCCGCAGCAGGGTTGAGCAGCGTTGTGACTAGTCACAACGGGGGGTCGTAAAATTTTTGGAAATTTCGAAAAAAAAAAAGAAAATTTGGGGAGGGGTCGTAAAATTTTTGAAAGAAAAATAGGATTTTTTCAAATCACTTGGTAAGGTAAAATGAGGCAGGAATAGTCAGTCGCGAAAAGCAGATTATATGAAGAGAAGCTGTTTAAAAAATTGACACTTTTTTAACAAAATTGACAGTTAGACACCAGATAATACTTTAAAAAAAATTTGGTCCCAGGGGTCGTAAAATTTTGGGATTTTTTTTTTGTAAAACGGGGGGTCGTGGCCACGACAAAAATCGCCACCACGACCTGCTCAACCCTGATCCACGGTGAAATTAGCCTACAATCGGCATGAATTCTAGTGATACTTTGCGTCCCCACTGAAGGTGGCGCAAACTCGGCGCACCTAGTTATGACATATGACGCCGAGTTTGCGCCAACCTTCGAAAGGGAACGCGAAGTATCGCTAGGATCCACGCTGACTGTAAATCCCGGGGACTTATTGCCCTCAAGGAAGTCTGCACTCTCTGTTCATGCTTCAGCTGATTCGCACATCACAGAATGACCCACCATACTATAAGCCCTAGCTTTAATGAACTAACGAGCTAGAGATATATTTACTTCTCAAAGTTTCTCCAACTAATTGCCGACCACTTAATGAAGCTCTTCCATGTTCGGGAAGCGGATATCGACTTCTAACACATAGCTTTTTATTCACCTGTCAAACTTCATTGTTGGATTTAGCGTATTTATGTTTCCCAAATTTGCCTCTTCGGTTCCTATGGAGAAAGACGTTGGAGTAGGTTTAGCCCTATTGGTCGTTTACACTCGCACTACCGAGCGACGCTGCTCAGTGCATTTCTGGTATATTGATTACTCTGCACAATTGCACTTCGCCCGCCTCTCCGCGGCGTAAGTATGAACGACGCCTGCTCCCCCCCCCCATCATAGCTTCGTTGGATGGAGCCATGTACTCCACCAATCTTCACCTCTGGGCAGGTGAAGTGGGGAACCTTCACCATTGGGAAAACCGGTGACAACCGATGAAACGCCCCGAAAAAGAATTAAAGTGACCCAACACTCATGCAAGTCATTTTCAAGATTGAGTGTATGTGACTGCCGGTTTTTCGGCCATAACTTTTTTATCCTTAAAGATAGCCTTTTGGTGAAGGTTGTTTCCGGAATCCCCATAAAATTCTGCATCGAATAACGTTTTCAGTTTCAAAAATTTCTTCCCCCTTCTACTAGCCGATTTCAGTTTATAAAGTGCATTTTTTCCGCCTGAAATTATCGGTTTTTCGCCCATAACTTTCTTGTGCTTGGAGATAGACCTCTGGTGAAGGTTGTTCCTGGAATCACGATGGAATTTTTGGTTCGACTAGTGTTTCAAGTTTGGAAAAATATTTTCTCGATCCCTCAGCCTAAATCATTGCACGAAACACTGGTTTTTCGCCTATAACTCTTCAACCGTTGAAGATAGGGTTGTGGTGAAGGTTGTTTTTGAAATCCACGTAAAATTCTGCGTCGAATGATATATTGGATTCCTAACTTTGCTTGCTCCATAAGCCAGCCAGGTCGGTGGAGCCGAGCCCTATAGTTATCTCCATAGGGTGCTCTCGCCTCTGGTGTAAGTAGGAGACACAGAGTTCTCCTGGAGCCTACAACGGGGCTCGGCTCCCCCGACCTGACTAACTTATGGGGCTAGCAAAGTTAGGAACCCGATATATCATTCGACGAAAAATCTTACGTGGATTTCTAAAACAACCATCACCAAAACGCTATCATCAACAGCTGAAGAATTAAAGGCGAAAAACCGGTGTTTCGTAAAACGAAGTAGGCTGAAGGATCGAGAAAATGTTTTTCCAAACTTGAAGCACTAGTCGACGCAGAATTCCATCGAGATTCCGAAAACAACCTTAACCAAAGGTCCATCTCTCAGCGCAGAAAAGTTATGAACGAAAAACCGATAACTTCAGGCACAAAAAAATGCACTTCATAAACCAAAGTCGCCTGGGAGAGTGAGAACGTATTTTTGTACCTGAAAACGCTATTCGATGCAGAATTTCATGAGGATCCCAAAAACAACCTTCACCAAGGGGGTTAAAAGGCGATGACACAGCCCGTACTGGAATATTGGAGCTCCGGTCTTGTCTAGGCACTTGACGGAAACGTCCTGGAACCAACTTCAGCGAACACAAAACGCTGCTCTACATGTAATCTCTGGATGCCCTAAATCCACTCTTGTATTCCACCTACATTAAGAATGCGCGTTACTTCCTGTAAAGCAGCATTGCCAATTGCAGACGCAGCAGTTCCATGTCGGCATAGTCAGGAATGCCACACATTCCAACTATCCCCTGCTATCATCCGACCCCCTTCATTACCGTAACATCCGTGTACCGTTGTATGCCGCTGTCTCTGTCAATGACCGTCAACGTTGGGCAACCCCAGAGCTCAACCGGAAGAGGCTCCTGCAGATGGAGCACACCAGATTCGTCAATGAATACCTCTACTGTGCCCCTCCCAATTCTATATTCGACGGTGTACCGCCTAAGGTTGATGATAGTGAAAAGGACCTACCAAGACGCTCCCGATTAATTCTGGCAGGTCTGCGCTGTGAAAATTCCTCATTCCTCAAGGGCTATGTCCATAAGATCGATCCTTCGGTCCCCGACGTATGTCCTGACTGCCGCGGCACAGGGCATACTTCATTACATTTATTTTCATGCCCAGCTCGACCAACTTCTCTGACAGCTCTGGATATGTGGAAAAAGCCGTGTGATGTGGCCGCATTCCTACGCCTATGAGAAGAAGCTCGTTATGGCCGTTAAGAAGAAGAAGACCAGGGGGTTATTTTTGAGGGGAAAAGTTACAACGGAAAACTGGAACTTTGCAAGTCGAACTTGGTTCGGAGTTCTAAAGCGCGGTAGATCCTCAAAATACTTTTCGTCGAAGAATTTTACGGAAATTTTAAAAAAAAACTTCCGTCAAACATCCTTCTCTGAAGACTAAAACAGGGTCAAGCGGGGTTGAGAAATTTCGCAACAGGGGGTCGCAAAAAATTGGGTCCGAAAGTGAATATTAGTTGGGATCGCAAAAATTTCGATTTAAAAATGAGAATCTCGTGGATATCCCATGAATTCTCGATTACTTTTGGTCCCCAAAGGAAGGATCGTAGCATTCGGTTTAAGGCGCTTGAGCTCAACTACTGAACTAATTTTCGGCGTCTGACACTTTTAGTGATCATCTATAGACTGGCCGGTCTCGGGGAGGAGGGATCGCGAAAATCGCGCCTCGGGTAGGGGGGTCGCAAACATTTTGGATTTTGGAAAAAAAATGTGACGGAGGTCGCTCCGATAACGAAAAGTTACGCAACGCTCCGCTTGACCCTGGACTAAAATGTTACCGGCGGAAAGGCTGTAATTTATTGGTAGAGGGCAGGTTACCTCATGAAGTTTGAAGGACAAAGACGAGAAAACCGAAGAATTGAGGTGGTAAAAAATTATGTCCATTCTCCGAATCGGGGTGAGAAGGCGATTCTCACTTCTGTCTGTCAACCCATCCAACAACCTTCACTTCTCGGACCGCTGTCTCCACACCAACGAAGCTATGCCCCCACCGTTCTATCGGTGAACCAACAGAGCTTTACAGGGTAAATAGGACTTCCTTGTCACTATTTTATTTTCGGACAACAGTGGTTGGTGGAGGAAATCTGGCCTAGTGGTAAATCTTGGGTTCTCATCTAGAACCCAATATCCTCTCTTTATCCATTTTTGAAGGATTATTTTTAGTTAAGTAACGGTTAGCTGCCGTCAGGGTTGAGCAGGCCGTTGCGCCAATATTCGGCAGAGGTACGACCCTCTCTCCGTTCACCAAAATTTTAAAAAAATCTAAATTTTTTTACTGTCCCTTCCAGGGATAAAAAAATTCCTACGCTCTTTGAGAAAGAAAAAAAAATTGGAGAACGTTCAAATTTGTGAAAATTCAGTCAAATCTAGTGAGCCACCCCCCCCCACCCCGGTTTTCTTCTTTTCCAATCATTTTACGACCTCCCGTTGCGCTGAGTTGCAATCCTGCTCAACCCTATCTGCCGTTATCTGCCATATTTCTCCGGCAAGCGCATAGTGTACTGTGCTTATCTGGGCCAAATTCCGGTCCGCATTTGCGTCTCGACACGCTTCGCGGCAGCACGCGCTCGAGTCAGTCGGGTTTCCACGTCAAAGCTGACTCGATGTGGCTTTTTTATACAATTTTCTTCGATTTTTCTTAGTTTCCAGCTTCCGAAACCCACCTAGGGTCAGCAGATCGGCGGCTGCGGCGCTGGAAGCTCTTCTGACTCGGGCGCGTGCGGCCGCAAAGTGTGTCGAGACGCAATTGCGGACCGGAATTTGGCCCAGATAAGCACAGTACGTGATCTGCACCTCCGAGTACCTCCCTGGGCGAAGTTCTAGTCTAATTTGAGTCCGCGTCAAAACTGCCGTGTACAAACCGTAACTTATCGTAATCGTTTGATTGGAAACAGCTCGTTGATCAAAATCTTCGAAAAACAGGAAGTCTTTCCACGTCCCGCTTGTTGGTCAAAATTATTTCGGCTCTTTTTGGATTACCGATTTTCAAGAAACACTGAAAATTTTCGTAATTGATGCACATCGTTCTTTTTTTCAATTTTTTTTGATTTTTGGCTCTTATTTCAACGCCCCCCCCCTCCGAATATAGTTTTTTTTTCTCACAAGGGAACCACAATAAGTCAAAGTGACCATTTCAAATGAAATGTAGTTTTCTAGAACCATTTTCGGACGAAAAGTCCGAATATGCCCATCGCAGCTGCCTAGACCCACTCCGAAAAAAGTTATGAGCGTTTTTTAAAGCTTTTGCGGCAAGGTAAGGGTACCCCCTATGGAATTTTGAGGGTGTTTTTGAATTGTTCTCCGGATTTTGCTAAAAACATGTATGTAGGGGAATCTGTGGTGTTGAACACGAATCTGGGGCCTGCTTGCCCGAATTTTAGGGTTTACTGTAGGTTACGGTAGGTAGCATGCCATTAAGGAGGCAAAACCTACCTTAATATTTCGATAATCGACAAATGGACATCAAATTCGTATTCAGCACCCCAAATAACTCCCACATAGAAACATTGAGACAAATCTGAGACTTTAACCAAATTACCGTATACCCAGCGCAATCTACCGTAAGCTGCCAAAAATCGATAAACCGACATCAGATTCGTGTTCAGCACTCCAAATAACCCTCAGAGAAATAACTTGAGCATGTTCTATAGAAGCACTCCGGAAATCGTCAAAAGTCGCGATTTGCCATCAAATTATCCCTCGATGGGAATCTGTGAACGAATACAGTCGAAAACTTCGGAAAATCGATAAATTAACCTCAGATTCGTGATCAGCACCCCAAACAACCCCCCAGAGCCAGTTTTAAGTCAAATCTGGACTATTTTTCTAAAACGCTTCGAGAGCCCTCTAATTGGTATAAATAAACGCTCAACCGAAAATCCGTACAAGTCCAAAACGCTGTTAGTCTGCGCAAAGTTTGGAATATATTCCTTCAACCTAACTTTGTTCAGTGCGGTAGTTTTGGGCGCTGAACACGATTATGAGGTCCGTTTCCGGATTTTCTTAAAAATAATGCGCTTTTTGGAGGGTACAATATGTATGAAAATCAGAGAAAAAATGCCTATAACTTTTTTTCAGAGTGGGTCTAGGCAGCTGCGATGGGCATATTCGGACTTTTCGTCCGAAAATGATTCTAGAAAAGTACATTTCGTTTGGAATGGTCACTATGACTTATTGTGGTTCCCTTGTCAGAACTTCCACGTGCCTCTCGTGGTCCTGTGGGACATTAACCGCTTGTCCCTGCCTATCACGCTACGACCCGGCAGGTTCGAAGTAGGTTTGTTACTTCGCAATCCTCCCACGAAACATCCTCGACATCATCAATTTACCGCTCCATGGCTTATGGCAAGGTGCCGAGAACCTTTCGGGGATCTTACCAAAAATCTTACGTAGTTCTACAAGTTTCCCCTTTCTTCCCTAATCCCTCCTCTCCATCCTTTTTTTAACAGACAATTCTGTCGCCAGGCCCGCGTTCTCCAATGGAGTCAGAGAATGAGCGAGAAGAATTTGTCTGCTCAAGGAATTCGATAAGTTTCATGGACAGTCGCATGAACCCTCACCTTAAGCATTATTAGGAAGCTCTTTCACCTTGTTCTGAAGTTATTTTCAACGGAAGTGTATTTTCACACGTTCCCTCGATCGGTTCAACTTCCACAGCCGCATACCTTATCTCTAAAACCTATTAATTAAGCTGCTGCAACGATGGCCGGAGGGCCGCTTTCCGACCAAATTTGGTATTGGGGACAAGTGGACAAGTCCATCGTCTCAGAGGTAGGTATTAATCCATAAGAGATATTAGGATAATCCACGTGGCACATTTTGTTGCAGAAAGATAAAAAAGGCTATATGCGAGGTGGAAGGGGTCAAAGGTCTAGTGTCTCGTCAGACATGAACTTATCCGATTTCGATTTAATTATAATGAGAACCTCTTCCCAAAAAAATCTTTAACGTCTTCTATGTCCGAAGTTGCTTTTTGTCCAAGTAGACGAGATGAAGAAGAAAATCAGGGGCCGCAAATGTCAAAGGGAAACAAGAGGTCACATTTGCTCGGGGATGGCGTCTTAGAAATTTCGACTTTCTGCAGGATATTCAAGAAATCCAGCAATTTGTGCTCAGAGTTTTTTCAGGCCATGCAAGATCAGCCAGAAGGAACGTTTATGGTGCGTGATGCGTCATCTCCGGGAGATTATACGCTTAGTGTGAGGTTGGTAACCTTCTCCTCTTTTCTTGAACCTTTTCGTATATAGGTTGCCTTCTCGAAAACTTCTTAAATCTGCCTTCTCAACTTCGCCGTCTCTCTTTATGTCCTGCTACGAAATCTAGTTTCTCTCTAGAGGTAAAGGTTACCCCCTCGTTTCCCTCCCGTTTGACATTAGCTCTTCTGATCGTAACGCCGATTGCAAATGCATGATTCACTCGTGACGGATGCACGAAAACTTTGGTTGTCTCATTGCTCACTTTTACAAATGATAGTTACATTGTAAGGTGGAGGCTGGGATAAGGAGTCTTCTGGATAAAAGGTCACAATGTGGTTATAAGGGTGTTTATCAAATGCAGTGTTCATGGTGGAAAAATCGATGTTTTTTCACCGAAATGTGAGCTTTCGGACCTAAGGATAAAAGCAGTGAAAAGAAAATCACTAAAAACCATCGGGAAGTGGGTAAAAATCGCGCGGGTTAGTCTTCTTCTTCTTTGCAGCCACTGAGAGGGGTTTCGTCACAGGTTGAGAAACTGGGCGACCAGCACTGGATTCGTCCACAAATCTATTGTAGTGAGCGTTGTTGGCTTCTTCGGACAATCAAATAGGTGTTTAGTGTCGTGGCCTCGGTTTCCACAGTCCGGGCACACGTCAGGCTGGCTATTGTCGATCCTGTGCAGGTATGACATAAGCAATGGAGAATGTCCGCAGCGCAACGAAGCGAGGATACACCTGGCGCGCCTACCGAGCTCGGACTCGGTATCACATACCCTGGGCGGCACATCACCGAGAATAGGGTTGGCGGCCGCTTTGGCGAGATGAACCTTCACGAACCGGGTATGCTCCGCGCGTAAGAGACGAAGCCGTTCTTGATTCGAGTCGGTCCATCTCTGTACATTCACTTTGTTCGGAGCATCGGCAAACGGCACTCTGATCGATCTCTCTCTCACGGGATTTAATAGTCTTCTCGACGGATGATTAGGTGGCTTAAGGACATTAATAAACATCTGCTGAGCCTGGAGCTGACAATGCTCTTTCACTGGCAAGATATGGGCCTCGGCGTGAAGGTGCTCAATCGGTGAGCTTTTTGCACATCCAGTGGCTATTCCTAGTGCAGCATTCTGAATTCGCTGCATCTTAGTCCAAGAACTGTCCGAAACGATGTGCTGCCAGACAGGTGCAGCATACTCCAATGCAGGCTGCAGAATAGCTCGATATGTCGTCAAGATTGTCTCTCTGCTGCCACCCCAGGACGTTCCTCCTAGAGCTCTCAACACATTAAGCTTTGCCTTGATAATTGCCTGCTTCTGTTCAGCATTTTTGTGAAACTTCAGCGATGGGTCCAAAACGAGGCCCAGCAGTCTAGGAAATTGCGCTGTATGCAAGAGGTCACCATCCCACCTGTCAACAGGTTGGGCGCTGTGTTCCTTTGGGTCAGATGTGAATACCGAAACAGAAGACTTCGCCGCGGAAACTGTGAGCATCATACTATCGAGAAAGTTTTTAAGCTCGACGAGATAGTCGCTGATCTTGTTTGCGGCTACCTGTATGTCACGATTACGGCACATGATGGTGATATCGTCGGCATACGCAACAATTTTTATATCTTCAGGAGGCTCAGGTAGGTCTTCAATATACAGGCTGAAGAGGGCAGGTGACAAAACTCCACCATGCGGCACACCGGCTGCTACAGGTATACTATCGGAGACGTGATTCTGGAATAGCACTTTGGCCCGACGACCTTTCGTAAACGCTGCGATCCAACGCTTCTGCCACGGTTGCAGCGAGGACTTCAATAGTTTCTCGGACTAAAGTCCTAGGTTAATAGAATTAAATGCTTTGGTTAGATCGAGGGCAACGGCCACTGTTCTGCCGAAATGTCGTACGTTCGTGCCGTGGCAGTGTGAAGGAAACAACATCACCTTCGTGCAAACCGACATAACTCCCTCCGCCGAGAGGGTTTTCGTCATGGGACAGTCGCTGGCTGGCCCCAGCTCTGCTAAAGATTCTACTACAAAGGGCTGGCGTCGAGAGGAACCCAGGACCCGCGAAGAAGAAGAACTACCCATGTGCCACATGCGACAGAGATGTCCATCGGTATGGAACCAGCGTCCAATGTTTTGGATGCCAAAGGTGGGTGCACTTCTCCTGTTCAGGTCTTAGTTCTGTGAGGCATCATGACTCATCGTTCCGTTGTGTTCTGTGCTCCGCCCCCAGCAACTCTGATTCCTCATTCACCAACCGCCCCCTCTCTATTGTACATATAAATCTTAACGGCCTTCGCACCAAATCGTCTGAAATCTCACTCTTCGCACGTACTCATCATCCGGATGTTATTATGGTTCAAGAAACCAAACTCTATCCCTCTACCACTTATCCTCAACCAAACATTCCAGGCTACACTGCCTATCACATCCCAAGAACAGCTCTTGGAGGCGGAGTTTCTACGTTTGTGCTTTCTAGCTTACCTTCTTATCTAATTCCAAATGTTCCTAAGGACGGTACTCTCGAGTGCGTTCCCGTTCACCTCCCTCTTAAAACTCCACTATCTCTATTTAATATTTACATCCCTCCTACCACTTCTTGTCCCCCAACCTACAACCCCATACCTCTTCTTAAGCAGTTGCATGACTGCTCTCTCTCCCCATCAGCTGTCTTTGCAGGTGACTTCAATGCTCACACGTTCTGTTCTGCGCTTGAGTCCGACGCCAGAGGGGAAGACGTCGAGGAATGGGCTGAGTGTGATCTGGTTATCCTCAACGATGATCAGCCTACTCGTCTCCCTTCCTACGGCCGACCTTCTAGCCCGGACATCTCCCTCGTTTCATCCAATCTTTCTAATTCTTGCACATGGTCTACTTCCACAACTCTTTCCAGCGACCACATTCCCGTCTTTCTCCATATTGATCTCTCAAACTCTCTTGCCCCTTATACTGGTATTCGTCAACGTTCTTATCTCAATTTAGGCCTTGCTGACTGGGTCCTGTTCAGAGAGGTTGCGCTCCGCCAGGCAGCTGAGTATTTATGGAATGGCGAAGTGCACCAGAAAGAGCGTCACATATCTGACGCAATCCGGAAGGCTACAAAAGCGGCCATACCTGAAGGACGTGTGAAAAGTTTCTACCCTAATGTCACCAGGGAGATTCTACAGAAGATCAGGACCAGGGCTGTGCGTAACTGAATTTTCGAATTTCGTAAATCGTAATTTCTCAAATTCCTCGTAATTCGTAATTCGTAACTGATAATGAGTAATAAGCCCACACACAGCCTAATCCTCATTCGATGTTGAAGAACTTTAGCAATCCAGTGATGAAGTATTTCCATATCGAAGGAGGTTGGAGGTTGAGTTTCGAAATGACACCTTTTTTAGCAGTACCTCGATGAATTTTCTGTACACATAGGTACGTGGGATGGACACGACTTTAGTGGACAAAATAAAACTCTGAGCTTAATCAAGTAGAGAATCATCGCTTTATCAAACAAAGTTCGATGGAAGCCAAGGAGGGCAACACTGTGATGAGAAAAAAATAAACGGTTCAATAGTTTTAGACTCAATCTGTTGAAGCCATCGTGCGCGCTGCTAATCAATTTCAATTATTTTTGTGTACAATAGAACAAATTGGGCTAGCTGACAACCACCAGATTTGAGGCTCTGGAAATGCGCCCCGTTAAAGGCACTGTTCACGGTAAACTTCATCCTCGAGTTTTCCAATACAAAAGCTTATCGTGGCTCTCAGAAGCAGAACATCGTCAAAAAACGGGAAGAAAAGCTACCCAGGAGCCGCACAACGGCTTAGTAAAGTGGGCAAACCCCGTCGCTTTGGGCAAGTCCGGCCCTCGACGTGAACAAATGAAAACTCGAGATCGTGAAATGAGCTAGGGTTTCCGATCAGAAGCCCCGTTCTTCCCATCATTCTCAACTTCTCTCTTTACTGAGGTCAGCTCGCATACATCAGCTGCAAAAGACGGAAGTTACAAGCCTCGGACAACTCGTCCACCATGCTTCCACACCTCAACTTTTGAGGGGCCATCACTCCGTTTCTAGAGGTCTTGTACAATTCCAGAGACATCTTTGAAATCAGAATGGAATCGTTCTAAACATAGGCAAAAAAAACAGAGAAGGAATTTCTATTGTGAACACTGCCTTTGAAGTTATGGCCACCTTAAAACTGCTGTGGGGTCGATCGTCTAGCACTTTTCGATAGAATGTTGATCCGACTGTCAAATAACGTGGGAAAAAATTATGGAACAAATTCCGCATGAAGGAGATTTCCAGAATGGCAATGATTAGACCCCTCTAAATGCAGAAAACTTCGAAAACGAATTTGGCGGGAAGTTCAGATTCATTCTTACAGAGTATTCAAACCCGTTTTTATTTGCAAATGGAAGCTTTTCAGGAGCTCCTTCGACATTTTCGTCGATGAGGAGGCCAAGCTATACAAAAACATGAAAAATAATATATTGTTTCCTGCGCGTAAGATGCCTTGAATGCTTGGACAAGGTGGCCACCCTAGAGGGGATATACATTCACAAACCTACGTTTTAAGGCAGAAATCGAGTCTGCCCTCTATATTTGTGAAGCGTTTCCCTGAATGGAGCGTTCCCACCTATAAGCACAAGTTTGTTGGGATGGAGACAGCGGTCTGAGGGGTAAAGGTAGTTCAGAATTCTGGAATGCGAAAAGGTAAAGATTTTCTCCAAATATCTCATTCAAAAATGAACAATTTTTTAATGCTCTTTTCTTTTGCCATTAGAATTTGCTGAATCTCTTAATTTGAGAAAAAAAAGATTAGAAAACTCTTTTTAAAAGGTACAACACCCGCGCTAAGTTTTGTAAAAACGGGGAGCATTTGCCAAACTTGCAAAAAAACGTCTGATGCTTGTAACTTTTTTGAACAAAGACGTTTTTGAATTCTGGAAACGCCAACATATTCACAGCTGAAATTCCTATATAGTAATGTACATTGAAAACCGAACTTCCTAAGATCGCTTCGTTTTCGAGTAAAATTGTTTTTGTGGTCGTTTCACAGGAACGTCGCGCGCGGCAAAGTGCGGCGAAACTTTGAGTAGTAATTGTACAGTTAATAGGAGAGCAATCTTCATGTTTTCTTCGTTAATTAGATGAAGGTGTGGCAATCTCGAGATCTGTGCGCATTGAATTTTCTAAATCCTTGATTAAACACGGTCGTGAGCTTTCTGAATAGTCGGATTTTGTTGCGAAAGCCCAAGACCGATAAATGGAGAATTTCGAAGATCTAATTTGCACATATCTCTAAATAGCCCAACTTCCCTCTAATTCACGAAGGTAACATAGGGGTTGCTGCTCTATTACTGCTGCGATTACTACTCGAAATTTCGTCGCACTTTGCCGCGCGCGATGGTTTTGGGAAAGGACCGCAAAAACAATTTTACTCGGAAACAAAGCGATTTTAGGGAGCTTCGCTCCACAATGAACATTATTATGTAGGAGTTTGAGCTGTGAACATGATAGCGCTCTGAGAATCAGAAAACGTCTCCTTTCAAAAAAGTTACATGCATCGGACGCTTTTTTGCCAAGTTTGGCAAATGCTCCCCGTGTTTAAAAACTTAGCGCGGGTATTGTACTTAGGTGACCCTGCTGTCATATTTTTATTTCAAATGGTTCAAACTGTTTTCCCATATTTACTGTCCATCTCGGGATGGAATTGCTAAGGTGCGTCCGAATGAGAATGGCGGCCCATGCGGTCGGCGTGCTTGGCAGGCGGCCGTCGCATTCGCCGCTCTCGGACGAGCATGCGAAAAGTCCCCACCGCCATCGACTACGAACGGGGTCGGCACCGGCTGGCAGCAAGCACTGCGCCGATCAATCTCTGTAGACGGGAGGAGAGGGACGGCCGTCGTCGAAATCCAACACTCGTCCGAGGGCGGCACATGCGACGACCGCCTGCCAAGCACGCCGGCCGCGTGGGCCGCCATTCTCATTCGGGCACGCTTCACCCGCAGTTGCAGATGAGTGCTTTTGCACCTTGCAGAGAGCTTGAAGACAGTTGTGGTGGGACGAACATCAATCGCTTTAGAGCCTCGTGGTCGTGGTCCAAGAATGATTATGTGTGCACTACACGTTGCAACAGCGGCTGTCTGGGACTGCGGACCCGAATTTCGCTCTGATATAAACTGTAGCTCCATCAAAGGTCTGCGTCTCTCGCGTTCATGTTCGGCTTTACAGACCTGGCTCACATTCGAAGCAATAAAAGGTTGGAACCTAATAATGTTTGGGCCGGTCAGTGTGTGATAATACCTAAATCTCGTTATCAACAATTATATTTCGCCATGACCGACCCCACTGCTGACTACGCCCGACTTGGAATGTCAGGCTAGGGAAATTGAATTTAAAAAGAAAATCAAATATCAAGAGTGTTAAATTTATCTATGAACAAAACCGCAAATTTGTATTGTTCCTTCTTCAACCACAATTTCACGTTTTGTTACGATTTGTTACGAATCGTTACGATTTTGGGCCGAAATTTCGTAAATCGTAAAAAAATTGCCAAAAACGCCCGTAATTCGTAAATCGTAATTCGTAATTACGCACAGCCCTGATCAGGACAAGAGATGAAAAGAGAGCTGAGAATCATTTGGACCCTGAGGTGGCCAAGCTGGATGAAGAGATAAAAAAGGATCTGGACAAGCACAAGAAAGACAGTTGGGAGAAGTTCACTGAAAGTTGAATTTTGAAACCGACGGAACAACTGCGTGGAAAGTATTGAGAAAGATATCTGGAAAGTGCGCGCCCTCCTCAGCGTCTTCAAATCAGGAAAGGCTGCCGCATACGCGTGGGTTAGTCAACCCATCGGGTCTTCCCGGCTCCCGAACTAATCCTTTCTGAAGAAGCTTGAACACGCAAACAGCCAGTCAGCAAAGGTAATGGCTTTGATAAGTAGAAGTGGATAAGGTGGATCCCTTGAGGTCCTAGACAACGGTCTGCTATGCTTAGGAGTATGGGAACGATTACCATAGTCCCATAAGTGTACGCGATCGACACTCTTTTGAAGCATATGATGAGCGATTGAATTGAGCGCTTGAATAATCCTAAGTCACCTTGAGAAAGCAGCGTTCATGATAGAAAATGTGTTTCAGTTTCCACTAGGAATGAGTAGTGGAGGGGCACATTGTAACGTTGAGTCGAAAGAACGCATGAAATTGAGCTACAAAGAGCCCCAGAAGAAACCGAGGTTGTCATTTTGAGCGCAAGGTAAACCCCAAAACCGCAATGCCCGCCCTCCGACGTGAAAAAAAGGAAAACTCGCGATCGGGAGATTAGCGCTGGTTTCCAATCAATAGCCCCGTTCTTCCCTTACTTCTCAACTCCTTTCTTTACTCAGGTCAGCTCGCATACATCGGCTGCAAAAGCCGGAGGTTACAAGCCACGGACAACTCGTCCACCATGCTTCCCTAGCTCAACTTTTGAGGGACCATAACTCTTTTCCCAGGTCTTGTACGATTCCAGAGCAGGGGCAAGCGGACGTTGTGTAATCTTCCGCAATCAGAGCGAACCCTCTCCCGGCCATCATATTTTTTTTCCAAAAATCCAACATTTTGGCGACCCCCGAGGTGTAATTTTTGGTTGTTCTCTTGCTGAAAGAAATTGGCGATTTTTCTGGGAGTGGTATGTGATTTCTATCTTTTTCACTTCTAGAAAATTTCATTGTTGATCCGAAATCTTTGCGATCCTCCCTAATCTTCAATTTCGGACCAAAAAAGCGACCCCCTCACCCCCCGTTGAAAAATTCCACAACACCGCTTGACCCAGTTCCAGAGACATCATTGAAATCAGCATGAGACCGTTTCCAAGATAGGCGGATCACAGAAAAACGATTTTTATCGTGAATGCTGCCTTTAGTTGCGATAGAAAAAACTTTTTGTGAAATAGCATTACCGTGAACGCGTTCAATGCTGATTTCGTCTCTATCATTATCAGGTTCGGTGGCCAGACTAAACTTGTGAGAATACACGTTTACAAAGGACGATGTGGTTTTGCGTTGGAATCGCTCACTCATGATTCGGTTGTGAGCCTCATAGACTTCTATAGAGCACGATCGCTCAAGGTGAGCCACTGGTTGCTGCGACTTATTTTGGTAGCTGTAATACAAATCTGTTCAGTGTTACAACACTCAGCTAGACGTGTGTCTGAAATATCCGCTACCACGTCGCAAAAACTCTGTCAGAGGAAATGAGACGTACATGGTCACAGCTCCTGTGTCGCCGCCATTGCCGACTTTTAACCCAGGTAGTATCCAGTCTGTGTATTTTTTGGATACTATCAAGTGCGATTATTGAAATGTTGAGAAAAACTTTGTGTTAAGATTGGGACCTCCGACTAGGCTTGGAACGCCTTCGAATTTGTCAGACCGCAGTGGATCGGGCAGCTCGTCTTTTTGACTCTGTTCACGAGGAGAAGAAGTTGGCTGACGAATTGCACTATGAGTACACGCAGGCTGTGAGTTGATGTTTTCATTGTGTGCATACTTTGTCTCTTCCCCAGTCGGAATGGTTATGTTCAAAAAACCACATAATAGATATCACAAAAAAGGGATATCTCGTGATGGTCACATGTCTCATCAGTCACATTGATGGGTGACTAAACAGATGCCAGACATGCTGATTTGGACATATTTGTGCTATGCTCGTACAGTGCTAGCCTACGTTCTTCTTATAAGTCGTTGACTGATTCATTTCTCTGATTAACAGCTATTCGTGCTTTCTCCTATTTCGTGTGGAACGTCTTTCCAGTGTTAGTGGCCGTCTCAGGAGAGGCGTATGTTGGGTCCGTGGCTTGTTTTCTCAAAAAAAAAATTAAATTCAAACCGTGGCTGGCGCTGTCTGGTAATCACCAGCCAGCCGCGGTTTGAATTTGAATGTTTCCTTTTTTAGGAAACAAGCAACGGACCTAAGTATACATTTCTTGAGCCAGTTCTGAAGGCAGATCCTAACATCTCTAACTAGGGACTGATCCCAGCGCAAACTGGGGTTCCAAAAATGATCTATTGAATTCTATGAGGGGAGATGAATAGAAACAATTTGAAGTTCGTTCAATTTCCTTAATGCGCCTAGGTAAATCAAAAACGAAAAATTTTGAATTCTAGCAATTGGATCACTTCCGGCCCAAACTTTGTCTAGGGGGGGGGGTATTCTGGAACGTTGAACGCGAATATAAGGCTCCTTCCATACGTGGCGAGAGCGTGCGATTATGCAAAATCGATGGTCATCGTGGGTACACGATTCGCTAGCCGCTGACATGCGCTTCTTCTCGCGCGCCCTCGCCCGCTCGCTCTCGCGCGCTTACGCCAGCACCACGAAGCAAGCAGCAAGTTTTAAGCTTTCTGCTCCATCACTGAAGCAGGTGGCACTAAAACTGTAGCGAAACTATGGCCCTTGTTTTTCATAATCCCACCACGGAAGTCGAAAACCGTGGGAAATCATCAGCCGTTGCGCCGACTCGAGCGATTGATTACCCGATCAAACGTTTTCAATCGAATCAACACGAGGTGGGGGGGGGGGGTGTTCTCCTGTGTTAATTTGCAGGCAGCGTTGAGGAGCGTCGAGAGGCGCACAACAGCGGGAGCGCCCGCCCTCGCGACGTATGGACGCTGCTTAAGGTCCATTTAAAGTTTTTTGGAAGATTCAGGGTAGGCTACTGTGGACAAATGACACTTTTCCTACCGTAACTTACAGTAGTCTTCTGATTGTGAGAAACTGGAAATAGGGCTAATATCTATGTTCAGCGCCCCCCAATAGCTCCCTAGACAAAGTTTGGGCTGAAATTTTTCAAATTTCTGAAATTCGAAAAAAATTTAAAATTTAGCCCATTTTGATCTGTCCTCGTGCATTAAGGAGGCTTACCAAACTTTAGATTGATTCTTTTTGCCTTTCCCACAACAGTCAACAGACCTTTTTTTTTCAAAATTCGAGCTTGTGCTGGGATCGGTCCCTAGTCAGCGCTGTTTTTTCTTATATCGGCGAAGTTAGAGACGTTCAAGGTTTTGATAAACATTTCGTTTATCCCATCGAGACCCAAACGAATGTTTGCCGTGAGGTGGATGTGAAGTTTGTGGTTTGAGAACGAAAAGCGCCTGATACGGTTTTTGGATATCTAGGCAAAAAAACAGTGCGAAATTAGATCAACTCCTTCGAATTACCTCTTGTATAATGTACGTGTAAGGCCTTGTTTGTATAGTTTTCGGGGGGGGGGCAGCTTTCGTTCTAATCTTCAAATGCTGTAGAACACTGTCAGCTATTTTTTATATGGGGATGTACCACTCCACTATCCATCAACTGTGACTTCGAAAGTTAGAAGTGCCATGGCGCAATCTTGGTCTACGGTGTCTTACAATGGAAGGATGCTCTGTGAAAGCTTTAGTTCCGGAAGAGGCGCACACTTCAGAACATTTTTTGGCATTGGACTTCAATATGCCCATGGGAGCTGCCTACGATTACTTTGTACGAAGTTATAGGCGTTTCTTCCACAGTTTTCCGTGCTTGACTGGGCGTGTAGCCCCTGTTACGGGCCTGATTTAGTGTGTGCAATTGCGGACATGCGTCGTGGGGGCGCGACGCATCGCTTTCATACGAGCTGAGAAAAAAGTGAGAATTAAGAAAAAGCAGGGAAAATCAAGGAAAATCTAGCATGATCAGCTGACGAGGGGCGGGCGCGGAAGCCCGTTCGAAAGCGATGTGTCGAGCCCTCACGACGCAAGTCCGCAATTGCACACACTAAATCAGGCCCGCAACCAGAGGGTAGTTGGTTCTGAGAGTGTTTAAAAAAGACGCATAAGATACGACTGAAAAAATATCGTGAGTGTTTTGTGGGGGTGCTGATCGCGATGTTGCGGCGCGTTTGTCGAATGTCGAGAGTCCTCAAAATGTTCTGTTCAAATATAAGAGTTAGTGGAAATGCATTCAATAATTTTCCCAATTCCCGTACAATTTTTTTTCTTTTCTTTTTCTTCAATCGGGGAAAAGTTCCGTTGCTAAAAGCGAATTTTGACGATTTTCGTAATGCTAGAATAGGTTTGGCCCAAATTTCTTTTAGAGAGTTATTTGGAGTGATTTACAACAATTTGAGGTTCAAACATCGATTTTCGGTTCATCACAGTAGTTTATTGTGGGTACATGGTAGTTTGGTTAAAGGCTGTGTCCACGATAATCTTCAATTCTGAGAATATTCGCTATATTGATTAGGTGGCTCCCGGGTAGAACTAAAATGACGTAGAAATTGAGAAAAACGCACCAGAAGCACACGAAATCCTTAAGTATCACCCCGCCTCTTAAGTATCACTGGAAATGTTTGTTGTGACAATGAAATCATTTGTGGATCCGCCCTTTGCGATTCTCTACTCTCTATTGCTCCGTACTTCCCTTAGGGCCCTAACTAATCCTGATTTGCATAAAATATTCTTCTATTTTCAATTGACCCAATTTTTCCCCGGTTACAACCACCATGAACATGATCATCCAACCGGACAACTAGTCCATGTTTCAGAATAATGCCACTGAAATACCAAGTTTCAATGCGTTTCTCGCCGTTTCTTCGTAATTTTGGGAACACTTGGAGGCCAACGCATTGTTTTATGTGAAAAAACTCGGGAACGAAAATCATCGTGAACACTGCCTTTAAGTTCTCAGATTTGGTTCAAAGCCCGTGTGGGTTAGTTGAGGTGGTGAAGGCGACTTTGACGTCTATTTGCCCTTTTTTCGAAGGATTAAGGTATTGGCGCCGGCTGAATCGTGTTTACCCACTTTAACCTACTGTAAACTACAGCTTGCCCTAAATTGAAGTTTTCAGCCCAACTCGAGCTAATTTTCTGGAACACCCTGAAATTCGCTTTATTGGTACCCTGCCTTTTCGTGAATCCTCGAAAACGCTTGCCCTTTTTTTCAGAGTCATCGTAGGCAGCTCCAAAAGGCTGTTCCGTATTTAATATTCAAAATGGGTCGAAGAGTAGACTCTGTTTCTTTCAAGTGAACTCATGTTTTCGGTTATCACAGCGCGGAGCGGTGGCTTTTCGTCGAAACCTTCTTATCACTAGTTATATTTCACCGAGGCCCACCGCTCCGCTGCTGGTGATATGCAAAATCAACAGGTCACTAGGGATGTACCAGAGCTTACTTACATTTGTTTCGCCATTCATTATATACCTCATGATTTTAGATTGTTGACTTCGATCGTAAAGTGAAACAACTTGAAGAGGTTTTGAGTACCCTCCAAAGCTGTATTGAAGCTGACGATGAGACTGATCCTAAAAGACTGCATTCGTTCAAGGCCAATTCTGAGGTGTGTATAAAGCTCATTTCATTCATGTTGAAGTTTTCTCATTGGGGACTGTCACGTCATTTTCTATTTCTTCAGCTAGTAGAGAAGGGTATCCGAAGGTTGAGAGAGGAACGTGAACTTGTGATGGATCGTCGTGGTCGAGTGAGCAAGATAATAGAAGACTTGGAACAGGCTTCATCCCATGCCAAGGTCAGTCAACACCCAGTATTGTGGAGTACCAGACATCTACATGCATGGTTTTGCAGGAACGGCTTGTTACTTGTCACAACACTCGCAACCAGTCATACACAGACCTCTACAAGAAGGGTGTGCCTAAGCCAAAGTTGAGTGAAACTATAGAGCACGCGACGAGTATGCTGGAAAAGGAATCATTGCAAGCTAGTGAGCTGCTAGCGGATATCCGGCTCACGTGGGAACCCGAGCAGTGAGTTTTTGGTCCAATAGTTTTGATAAAAGAAAGAAGAAGTAGTTGTTACAAGGTCTAATCCAGTGATTTCATTTGTCTCATTTCACATACATTTGTGTAACCCCCTGCACTTTGCAGGCATTTCTCTGCTTGCCCATGACAAGAACAGGTTTTATTTCAGTTATTTGGTGAATGATCCGTCTAAGGAGGCGGCGGCTGCAATAATTTTGCGGGCTCGTGCACGAGTAGTGGCGAAAATGGGACGACATAGAGTGACCGATGGAATTTTCCTCATTCGTCCGTCAGCTTCACAGGTGAAGTGTTCTCAGATTGGATATTCTAATGTTGCCTTCGTATCAATGGCATTTGAAGGCCAACAAGCTTGTGCTCAGTGTGCTTCATGGAGAGCGAGTTTCTCACTGCCTCATTGGGCAGACACCTCAGGTTTGTGCAACACCATTTTCACAGCGACTAAAGAGCAAGCATTTTGAGAAAACGGAATGAGTACGACGTCTGCACTGTCTCAAGAGGCGTGCTATTAATGAAAAAGGCTCCAGACCTCAATATTTTTTTCTTTTCAGGGATGGGGATTTGAGAATGGTGGCGTTTATTTCGTGACGATTGGTGATTTTGTCCGATACTATGCACATGCTTCTCTTGAGGAGCACAACTCAGAGATTAAGACAACGCTGACTATGCCAGCACTGTAGATTTCTTATTCGATGGTCCTTCTCAGTTTCTTCCTTTTATCGCTCTTTAGTGTCAGATTTATTATAGCTATATGGCAAGTAGGTTGGGTGCCGAATGTGCACTGTATTTGGGACTGAAATTCTGGTTCCCATTTATGGATGATGGCGGTTGCGACCCGTAATGCAAGCAGAATCATGCTAGCATCACGGGGCCTCGCCAAGATTAATATTCGTCCCAGCACGATTATCTTCGTGCTGCAGCGAAACCGAAATTTCACTCCGATAAGGACAGTTATAGATATTTCGTCTGGATCGCTTCGAGGCCCCCGTTTGACCTGGTCAGTCGACCGACTCCCACCCGTTCGATACGCATCGAAATAGTGACATGTGTGCTAAATCCACCCTATGAATCCGTTTTTGACCGTCTGTTTGCGTCCGCATCCGCCCTGTCGATACCGGTGTTCTGCGCGCGCACATGATCAGGGCAAATGCACTCGAAGTCGGTTTTCCGCCCGGACTTAGTTGGTTTTCCTACCAAGTCTGACGGGGCCTGAGTCCGTACTGGCCATTCGTTACTGTAGACGGAGTCCTATCGTCGAGATTTTTTCTGGAGGGAGTAAGACCATCCTATGGAAACAACTATGGATCTAACTAGCTGAAGGTGAGTTCGAGCTCGGCTTGAAGCAGGCGACTGACGAAGCGATCGCGGAAATGTAGGAGCAACGCGATAACATCGACTTGAACAGGGTCCTTGCCGATGAGCGTCGTCTGAAGCACGATGTCATGACGCATAACCACGCGTTTGGAGCTATATTTTCGAAGGCAGCTGGAATATTCCATCTGGGTACAACACCCTGCTATTTGCAGGACAACGCTGACCTGGTTGTCATCAGAGGCTCTGTGAGGCTTCTCCTCAAAAGGACCGCTAGTTCTGCATCAAATCTCGACGTTTGCTGAACATGATTAATCTCATGTCACCATGGGACGCGCTTGTTATCAAACCGCGTCCGCTGTTACAGTGGACAAAAGAACTGCCCTCTGGGCGCAGGAGTTGCCAATGTGCTGTAGCTATTCCTTGACGCTAGGAAGTTTCGCGGAATCGGGAGAACTGCCGGAACGCGTGACTCATTTCTGACCCTATTTGGAAGGTAATGGGGGCATGATTGAGAAACTGGACGAATGGACGAACTTGTCACTCGCAAAGCGGGCTTCGTACACAAATTCTGCATCTCTAGACAGACCTATTCCAGGCAGCAAGATGTATGGTTTCCGTTTTCATTTTAGTCTGACGCATGGACCAGGCGGCTGGCCGTGCGGGGTTGGCGGCCTCACTGGAGAATGAGGGTTCGATTCGCTCGGGGTGATCTACCGTCGCAGCACTGTCCATTTATCAGACTAGAATGATTGCGCGAACTCTACAGCTAGTCTTCGCATTGGCTGCAATGGGTGCTGCGGTGACAAAAATCTGTAGCGATATCCGCGTTCTGCAGGTCATGGGAGAGCTTCTGAACAGGCTCAGGCGTACGGTGTGACGTTTGCAGAAGGGGGAGGGGGGGGCGCAGGCCTCCGGTCCGTCAACATGCAAAAAATTTCCCTCTTACAGCACCGAACAGGTTTTTTTTGGAGAAAAACTGCGTTTTTGCGTGCACAAAGCGCCGCATAGCTATGACTTGTTCCAGAGTGGTCTGATTTCAACTTGTGTGTCATTTTTGTACAGCTTTCAACGAGTACTATGCAATATTGGAGAGGTCGAAAAATAATTCTTCTGGATCGGGCTGCTGTAGTGTTTATTTTGAGGAGGAACATTAAAAAAGCTGTCGGCCGAGTGTCAGGTCAATCCGAGCATTTTGAGCCGATTACTGCCAGTGTGAGTTGACCTATAACGTCCTTTTTTGCTTAAACATCGTTTGGAAGTATTGTTCGGAAGAGACCACTCACATTGTTTCACACAAAGAGTTAAAGTCACAACCTCTATAGGAGGGGGGCCGCACCGGATTCAAAGCTGGAGGAGGGGGGGGGGCAACTCTCACGGCCGATCACACCGCTGCGTTTTACCCTGCCTCTGAAGCCTTTTGAGAATGGTCAAATGACTCATCTGCAATGCCCTACAAAAAGGATCCAATGAAATGTGAACGCTGCGGCTCGCTAGCTAGAAGTCTCATTTATACTCCTCAGGAGGCCCTTTGCACTCTGAATGATCAAGGCTTGGAGAGAACTCTGGATGAATCGGTAGGAAGGCGAATGCAACTTCCAGAGTCTTCGCTCACTGGAAAAACGATGTTGATGACACTTACAAACTATTTCGGTGATTAGCAGCGCATACCGAGCATGTGGCTAGAGTTTTTCTAGAAGAATTGTAGTTTCTGGGCCTCAAAATGGCGATGGATAATGTGGCTGAGGGGGGAGCGGACAGACAGTAGGCGCATGCTGTTACTCGAGCCACGGCTCTTGAAGGGATTCAAGGCAAGCAAGGGAGACCATAGACATGGAGGATATGGCAAGCAAGAGAGACCATAGACATGGAGGATATCCTCAGGGATCCGTTCTAGGTGGACGAGCCAATCCGCTTCACTGGCCGATGTGAATCGCAGATCGTGAGGTTTGTCGCTCAGGGACAGAACAGTCATATTTCGAGACTGGAAGCGACCGACTAGAGCGTGAAGTTTAGGACGTTCAGAGCTCTATAGGTGCGCGTGCACAAAAAAAAGTCGATTATCTCCTGGGCAACCTGTAGCCTCCCCTTCATTCTGAGCCTGTGAAAGTCAGGCCAATCGGGCTTATCAGTTCGAAATTTCGCTGTAACTGTTATATCTTGCCATGACCGACCGCTCCGCTGTTTGCTCCGCCCGGGCTCATGTGAGCGAGAGAGGCTATACTTCCGCGCTCTCCTGCCTTCATCTTCCTCCACATAAGACGAAAACTCGCGAACGTTCCGAACGCATCATTCATTGTAGTGAGCTTGTCTTCTGATTTATCTTTTAGACTAAACATCCTAGCAACAGACTAAACATCTAGAAAACATAGAAGATTGTAAAAGAGTATCATGAAAATGCTGGTCCAAAAATCGTTAGAATTTTGTCCCAAAAGCAGTGTGGGAGGGATCGTAAGGATATCCGAAAATCTCAATCAGAAAAAGGAGGATTGTAGCTCCGCTGGGGGTTTTCGTGTCTCTTTTAAATCTGTTTTCGTTTGGAGCCGTCCTGTCCATTTTGGCTTATCGGCTTTTTTTCCCCTTTTCAGTTTTTTTTTTCGCGTATCCCTGGTGTCGATTCATATTCAGACCGTGTAACCAATAATTCCGCCTAATACGCAAACTGCTCCGTCGCATGCCTTGGGGATTTTCCGGTTAGCGAATTCAAGTTTTTCTTTCGGCTCCAGTCTACTCTGCATTTTTTTTTGTTTTTCTTGAACGCATACCAGAATTAGAAGTTTATTTATGAGATAGTCAGAATCACTTGTATAGTTATGATTTTTATTTTATCTTATCTCCTCTCTCATTTTAGTCGTAGTTAGGATCTCGCTAGTTCTCGCCAAGGTCGGGTTCGCGATAGGAAGCGGTGTTGAGTTTGCTCTAAACATAGAACTCTTGAAGGTAGTGCTATTTAGGAAATAGATTTCTGCTGGAACTGGTTGTCTCGAGTTCTGCGCTTGGTTTGAAAGTTTTTGATCCCGTGCCTGGCAGGCGATTCAAGGAACATGCCTGTTAATTTCCGTTTTTGTCGCGATTCCGTCCTGTAACCATTCCACAATGTTGGGTACTGTAGTGTTTTCTGCGTTTTTTCTTCGCTATTTCCGGTCATAATAATACCTTCACTTGCCTTTCTTGTACAAAGCTTCTTCTTCAAGACTACGCGGTTCCTGTTCATCTTCTCACTTTTGAAAAGTATAGTATTTAAGTCCTATTTATGTACTGTTGCATACGATATTTCATTTGTTATAATGTTGTTGGTTGTTGCATTTGATATTTTTGTGATGTATACGCTTGGTCGATGCCATTTACGGTTTCGCTTTGATTATAATGCGGTTCGCTTCTGAAAGGATGATCGATAAATGTTTATGAATTCTAGGCTTTTTTCGCAACGACGTCCCACTCCTGCAGAAGCGATCGACGCCGTAGGAGACATTATTGGTACGTTGATTTCCATTATGGCTGCTTGTGCGAGTAGCGAAACTAGCGAACGTACGCCTCCAACCAACACAGTCAAGGTAGTTTCCTACTTTTTCAGGACGGACTCTGCAAAACGTCTGATCATTGTAGTGTTGTGCTATTTTGTTGTGAAGACATGCGATCAGGTTAGATTCCTAACAGTTCTGATGTTTCAGACCGATGGAATGAAGATGCCATGGACGGACGTGTGCGAGCGGATTCGAGTACATGTGATGCGAGTTTTTGGCAACCATGAAACACTTCCCGAAGATCCTAGTCTTGCCGGGGATGATAGGAATCCGAGCACTGAAGGGGCTTCCAATTCACGGTAAAAATTCCCAATATCTTTCTAACATATCACGTTCTCTAGGGAAATTTGGCCTATTTTCGTAATGAATCCATCACTAGGGTCTTTCAAAAACGTGTTTACTCCCTAATTAATTAATTCATTACGTTTATATGAATCGAATAAAAAATATACACATTTTGAACAATAAGAAGTAATCCGAGGATTATTCTCCAACACGAGGATGGAGAAATGGAGTAAAACGTGATAAAGATAAAAGTAAGGGACATCCTAATAGAAAGGCTTACGAAACTGGGATGTTGACATTCTCACTAGATCTAAATCAAGATGGACGTGAGTGTCAAGGATGTGACCGCTCGTAACTAAGACTTTATCAGCCATGTGTAATTTATACATGAATTTGTCAAAATCTCCGAACCGCCCTAACACCCATGTAGGAGAATACTGAATTCCGTTTGAGTGAGAGAGACAGCTATCAGGAAGCCGTTTGCTAAAGCTTCGAATAAAGGTTATTCGCGAAGTTGGAGCGCCCCTCGAGTTTGCGAATCCAAAAACCGACTCGGTAGGCGAGTAAGATGTACCGTCGCTGCGGTGTGGTCATGCAACAAGGCCAATATCTTCGTAAGCAAATTTGACCTTAGCAGGCCAAATTTGCTTTCCAGGTTTGTGGTTGTCATGGACACAACACTGCTCACCCATTTAATTGTCCGTTGAGACCTAAAATGCTGACTGTAATAGATCTATGTGGACCTATGGTCGAATTCAACGCTGGCCACACAAATCCTTGAATTTATGACAATATCCACTTCGTGGCTACCAAGAGGAAGAGAAGAGACATTTCATCGCATCGCCGTCTATTCATCATCGAGTTGCGTAGGCAATGTGTCCTGAAACATGGATAAAATATATGGGAAAAGAACTCGCATGAAACCATTCGAAAGCTGGAATCTGGTCAACACCATCCTGGACGTCGAAGGCATCGTTCTTGCAACACTGTACCCATCTTCACGAAAGTACCCCAACGGTTCTGTCGCAATCCGTGGTTTCGCCGGAGTGAGGCAGCGTCCATAAGTCGCGAGAGCGTGCGATTACGCAAAATCGATGTTCATCAAAGGTGCGCGTTTTGCGCCGCTCACGCCGGCTCGCTTACGCCGGCTCAAAGACGGAAGCAGAAAGTTTCGAGCTTACTGCTCAATCCTTAAAGTAGGAGACCTTGAACCTGTTGCAAAACCTATGCCCTTGTACCCCATAACCCCACCACAAAATACGCAAATCTTGGGAAATGATCAGGCGCTTAACAGCGGGAACGCGCATTCTCCCCATCCACGGTCAAGCAGGGTTGTGGAATTTCTCAACAGTAGGTGAGGAGGATTTTCAAAACTGTGGCCAGGAAGTGAAAATCAGGGGATCGCGAGAATTTCTGACTAAAAGGGAAGTTTCTGGAAGTGAAATTGAAAATAACGATCATAAACGCCATTAGGTACCTTTTCAGTAGTCTATTATTCAGCATGTTTTGTGTGAAAAGGGCCCAGAAATTAGTTTGTTTTTTATTTTGAGAGAAAAGCTCAATGTGAACTTTTGATATACGACGCAGCGCTCACTATGCTATGTTTAAGTATTGACATCAGGAATTTTTTATATTAGACATGTTGCGGAGTCTTTTTTCTCCTGAAAGCCTGACGCTACTGTATAGGCTGGCTGACCGAGTTCCGGCAATCGGCTCAGTGTTTTGATTGTTTGTGGAATACTAATGACAGCGAGGCGCACGAGTCACCGTGACAGTCACTCATGTTTTTTTTTACATGTGGATGCCTTATTGTACAACTTTCCGCTTCCAGATCACTCAATACTGACTATACGGAGTTGATGGGTGGCAGTGTACCATGTCCATCATGCAAAGGCACAGGTCGAATTCCAAAAGGTTGGTGGGGTCAAATTATACATCTCAGTCCCATGAAAGTCCTTGTACAGGATTAAGATGTATCCTGTCTATGTCTCGTTCTCTACTCTCTCTTTCTCTTCTGGATCTAATTAATTTCACAGAAATGGAGGAGACTCTTGTTGCGCTCATCCCACTAAACGATGACCGTTTGAAACCAAAGCGGACGTGGTTTTGGGTGCTGATTGGAATTATGGTGTGTAATTTTCCTTGCCCTCTATTTAACCCGTTGTTAAACGGTAATTTGTTTTGTGCTAGTGGTCTTTATTTAGGTATGTGCTGTTATTGCATCTGGAGCCATTTTCATGTTGGTGCCTCGTTCTGTTGAATTATCCTCCAATAGACCTGCTATCAATATTATTCACGTAACTGAGCATAAGCAGCTTCCTCCGAGAATTCAGTTCCATTTTATGGTATGTAATTGGTCTATTGGCTAGAGAACGAATTTGGGCTTCCCCATCAGATTGCAGTCAATAGATGTGATAATTGTGAAGTTGGCGTATGCTCCATGAGTAGGCGGGATATCTCAGGCAATTGCCGCATTCAATGCGTGTCGAATATGCCTACAACTCGAAGCAAGGCGGTTTAGAGCTTAGTCAGGGAACGTGCTTTAACTTGATTACGAAACGATTTTCTGAAAGAGGAAAGCCTACGACGAACTCTTGAGGTGGTACTCAGATGTCGTCAGCGTCGCCGGTTCCATTATCCAAGTTTGCGGCACTTGGGTCACCCAGCCGCCTGCGGCCCCAGATGATGCTCGGCGAACTGGCCGAGTTGCATGTCGGTGTGCTGTTACAATAGCGCTGTACTCCTTGCGGCACGGGCTCGAGCGCTTGTACTCTGC
The DNA here is from genome assembly GCA_029168955.1 of Aplectana chamaeleonis. Classification (NCBI taxonomy): domain Eukaryota; kingdom Metazoa; phylum Nematoda; class Chromadorea; order Rhabditida; family Cosmocercidae; genus Aplectana; species Aplectana chamaeleonis. The sequence goes on from JAPDOI010000521.1 coordinate 429,426, forward strand.
AGCAAGTGCTCGTGCGATTGAATTTTGCAGCACGAGCTGCTCTTGGAAGCATGTACTCCTGCGATAGGGGCTTTTTTTGGTGTGGTTCCTCGAGTTGAATGCCTGGTCTACACGCATTGAATGCTGCGATTTTCTGAAATTGTATTTCACTAGATAGTATCAGATACGGTCTTATTGTCAGAACTGAGAATATCTCGTCTTAGGCGTCATTCATAGTCCTCACCGCAAGCGCGGGACGAGTGGTGGACTATGAAACTTTTCACCACGCGGCACGCGCGGGACGAGCGGGAGTCACTATGAAATCTCCGGCGACACCGCCATGGCGGTGCGGGTGGAAGTCGGGCCTTTACTGTGACATGCACATAAATTCCTGGCTTGCATTCGCTAATGCGGTAGCGCAGGATAGTCCCAGAGTTATTGGTGATGGAGTAGACTCAGATCGAGGAAGCAAGTATTGATTGAAACGGTAAAACCGCCGCGGCGGTTTGGGCAGCGCCGCGATGGCGGCGCTGGTGGACACCATGGCGGCGCTGGTGGATTCTTACCGCGCGTGCCGCGCGAAAAAAACGTTTCATAGTCCACCGCTCGTCCCGCGCCTCACGTGCGTGCCGCGCTTGCGGAGAGGACTAGGAATGACGCCTTAACACTAAAAGGATTTTTTTATTCGTTTCTATCGGAGCTTAGCGGGTGTAGGGATAAAGTTTGAGGAGATGTGCTGCCGAGATGTCGTACGTTCTTGCCGTGGCAGCGTGAAGGAAGGAAGATCTACTGCGTGCAAACCGACGTCAATCCATCGGCGGAGAGGGTTTTTGTCATGGGAGAGGTGCTGGCTGGCCGCAGCTCTCCTGAAAATTGTACTACAAAGGGCCGGCGTCGAAAGAAATTCAGGACCCGCTCAGAAGAAGAAGAAGAAGAAGTATCCATGCGCCTCTTGCGACAGGGATGTCACTTGGAGCGGAACCAGTGTCCAATGTTTTGGATGCCATAGGTGGGTGCACTTCTTTTGTTCGGGTCTCACAAGGGAAGGATCATTACATGCCGTGGCCATTTCAAATGAAGTATGTGTTTCTAGGATCAGTTTTTGACGTAGAATTTGGATTTTTTACTCTGTGGCTGCGAATCGTTTCTCGGAACGGAGTTATGAGCATTTTTCTATTGATTTCTATAGAAAAATGGCATCGTTCCCGCCGTAACCTTCAGAAATCTTGCGAAAAACCGAAAACGGATCCCATATTTGTGATCAGCACCCCAAATAACCCCCCTGGACAAATTCAGAGCAATTTTTTTTCGATCTCCGGACCCCCAAAAGTGGATGAGTTATCACATGCGTGAGGCTACGAAGGTGAATTTTTTGCCCAAACGTCGTATAGGTGGTTTGAACACGAATATGACGTTCTTTTTTGATACTCATGGTGATTATTGTATGTTACGATAGAAATATGGTATTTTGGCTACTTCATCCTACAGTAGTTTTCAAAAAAAAGAGCTTTTTTGAGACATTATGGGTTTGTGGCAGTCTCTTCAGATCAGTCAAAGTTTTTCGAGCCCGTGATCTCCCAATCAATATTGATCAACGTCCGCCCGCTCTCACCCTAACTAGACTCCTCGAGCGATTTCTCTTTCGCGGTGTTCTGCCCACAGCTTGTATTAGCACATCTGGTAAAGGACTTTGGTCCGTGTGAAGCCCTACGCACTCCTTCGAAGGTTGAGCGGAGAGTCATCGAAAGTTTCACTCGAATCCTTCGTGAGGCCACATACGATAGCCTCGTCATCAAGGAAGACGAAGACAACTGCATTAATGATGACGAATCGGATCCACTTTGGCTTCCTGAAGAAAAAGAAGACTCGACGCAGAACAGTTCAGCCATCCTATCATTGCTGTTTGGAGAACCGGATGTCACGATGGAGAAGGAGTCGGAGTTCATGGAGTTCGTTCAAAGACCATTTTGCTCTTGAGAACGCCCTGCCTCAGGGAAAACATGTCAGAGTGATGAACATCCCACCGAGAATAACTTCACAAATTTAACCTCTTGACGTGTACTTTTTCTTGCCATTTAAGTCTATGTATGATCGATCACTGCTGGAGAGATCGCCGCGTCGAACACATGTGGCACGCACGCAAGCGAGGAGGTAGTGATCCCATCACTACCTCCTCGCTTGCGTGCGTGCCCATGTGTTCGGCGCGACGATCTCTCGAGCACTGTTCGACTATACAAGCGCATCACTTCTCACATCATAGCATACAATTTGGAATATTCCGTATACTCACGTCAATCAATCATTCTATTGTTATCTCTTGTTTACTTTCAATTTCGTGCTCCAAGATTTAAGAATTTCCTCGCTTACCCATGGTATGCTGCAGGATATCATGAAAACCATCCAGGACAGTTTGAAACTCCCGTTTTCTCTCCTCAATTGGTAGGCCTGTGTGATTTTGATGGTTGTTCAAAAGTTCACCTCATTCGTTGTTCTCATTAGGAGAAAATCCTTTGTTTTGAACATTTTGTTCACAAAAACCACATGTGCTCGTAGCTATAAATTTGTTGCAAGCCCCATCATTTTCACAGTAAGACACCATCCGCGGGTATAAGACATTCTCGACTGAAACGCTTCATACTCCTTAAAGAAGGTCTCCCACGATAAAACTGTTAATTTCCAACACTTTCAGTGATGGAAACGAGTATTTTACAAGTATGCGAAAATTTCGGGGGCAGCATGGCTTCAAACATGTGACCCTTTTTTTATATTGCAGCACCCACTTCCACTGCGCCAACAACCCACGACTGCAGAGGCGTCGATTTCATATATGACGGCGCGCAGCCTCATCCATCGTGGCAACATATTTCGGCGCTATAACACACTATGAGGTGATTACTGGTGTAGAAGTCACATCAGCGCATCTCAGGATGCGAAAGTCTCATCGATTACGCATTATGATGCGTCTACGAGTGAAGCGCTAAAAATCCTCATAACTTCGTTCATAGGAACGATTCGCAGCTACGGAGTAAAAATTCGAATTCTACGTCGAAAATTGGTCCTAGTAATGCATGTTTTATTTAGAATGGCCACGGCATGTAATGATCCTTCCCTTGTCAGTTCTGTGAGGCACCACGGTTCTTCCTTTCGGTGTATTGTGTGCTCCGCCCCCAGTAACTCTAATTCCTCGTCGAGTAACCGCCCCCTATCTATTGTACACATCAATCTCAACGGCCTTCGCGCCAAACTTTCTAATTTATCTCTCTTTGCCCGTACTCATCACCCGGATGTCATCGTGGTTCAGGAACTCAAACTCTCCCTCTGCTACCTCTCGGCATCCAAACATCCCGGGCTATACTGCATATCATTCTCCTAGGGCATCTTTAGGAGGCGGAGTCTCTACTTTTGTTTTATCCTCTCTTCCCTCTCACTTAATTCCAAATACGCCTGAGGATGGTTCTCTCGAGTACATCCCCATCCACATTCCTTTTCAAACTCCTCTATCTCTTTTTAATATATACATTCCTCCTACCACTTCCTCTCCAGGTTCATGTAACCCCATCCCACTTCTCAAGCAGCTATACGACTGCTCTCTCTCTCCCTCAATTGTCTTCGCTGGTGACTTCAATGCCCACATGTTCTGCTCTTTGCTTGGTCCTGATGCTAGAAGAAATGACGTCGAAGAATGGGCGGAGGAGTGCGACCTGGTCATTCTAAACTAAGATCAGCCCACTCGTCTCCCTGCCAACGTCCAATCTTCTAGCCCGACATCTCCATTGTCTCTTCCAACCTTTCTAACGCATGCTCGTGGTGCACATCCACAAGTCTCCAGCGATCACATTCCCGTCTTTGTCTGTATTGATCTACCTGACTCTCTTCCCCCTTATTCTGGTATTCGCCATCATTCTTATTTTAATTCAGGCCTTGCAGACTGGAGCCTGCTCAGAGATGTTGCACTCCGCCAAGCGGCTGACTACCCATGGAATGGAGATGCGCATCAGAAGGAGCGTCACCTGGCATGTGCCATTCGCAAGGCCATGAAAGCTGCAATCCTTGAGGGTCGAGTCAAGACCTTTTACCCCAATGTCTGCTGGGAGATATTGCAGAAGATAAGAACCAGAGATGAAAAGAGAGCCGCAGATCATCTAGACCCGGATATTGCTGCGTTGGATAGTGAGATCAAGAAGGACCTCGACAGGCAAAAAAAGGAACGTTGGGAAAAGTTCACGGAGAAGATGAACTTCAGGAGTGATGCCGCAGCATTGTGGATAGCTTTGAGAAAGATTCCCGGGAAGTTCACCTCCGCCGAAATTTCCACTATTTAATTTGATGGTGGAGTCTTCAAGTCAGGGGAAGAGGCCGCGAATTCTCCTGGGAGGCAATTATTCATTACTAGAACTAAAAGAGAGAAGCAGAATATAGCAACTGTAAGAGAACTCTGTAAGCTATCACTCATGGATGGTAATGATGCAATCACTCCCTCACAGGTCGAGAAGGTGATTAAGGAGATGAGTAACTTGAAGGCAATAGGGCCAGACGGTTTGAGCCCAGGAGTTCTGAAGAGACTGTCCAGTGAACTACTGCCCCTTCTTGCTGACGTCATAAATACATTGTTAGTACCTATACGTTACCCCAAAATTGGAAAGTCGCTCGCGTGATACTACTGCCGAAGCCGGGAAAATCACCATCTACGGCGAATGGGTACCGACCAATCAGTATTCTCTCACCTATCGCTAAAATAGCCGAAAACTGGTTGCGGAGGAGCTCGCCGAGCATAACAGCCAACAACAGCACCAGCATGGTTTCCGTAAATTACATTCCACCACTATGGCCTTGTTGGAAATTGTGAGCTATGTTCTGGACGGCTTCAATGCCGCGAAACCCCAGCGTACCGTTGGTGTGGCCCTTCACCTAACAAAGGCTTTTGACACTGTCAATCTCGGCATACTATCAGAGAACCTGTTGAAGTCTACCATTCCGCCCTGCCAGAAGCGGTGGATAACCGCCTTCACTAAAGGACGTCGGACAAATGTGCTAGTTCAAGGACACGTCTCCAATAGCATCCCCATAGCCGCTGGCGTCCCTCAAGGAGGAGTTTTATCGCACGCACTTTTCAGTTTATATCTTGAAGATCTGCCTGTTCCCTCGCAAGACATCAAGGTCGTTGCATATGCGGATGATATTACTATACTATGCCGGAATCGCGACATAAATGTAGCCGCCTGTAAGATCAATGACTACTTGATTGAGTTGAAACGCTTTCTCGATCGGAAAATGCTCACGGTCTACCTCTAAATCATGCGTCACCGTCCTTTTCACTGATAATGTGGAGCACAGTGCCCATCCTATGGTGTAATGGGACGAAACTCAATAGCCGGCCGCCCGATTCCCCAAGCTACTCGGACTCGTGTTGGATCCTTCCTTGAAGTTTCATAAGAACGCTGAGCAGAAGCAAGTCACAGTGAAAACAAGACTCAACGTCCTACGTGCGGAACGTCCTGGGGTGCAGTAAAGAAACAATCCTGACCACGTACAAGGCTATTGTGCAACCCGCCCTGGAGTATGCTGTGCCAGTCTGGCAGCACATCGTGTCGGGCACGTCTTGGTCCAAGCTGCAGCGCGTCCAAAATTGTGCTCTGCTAATCGCGACGGGCTGTTCTAAAAGCTTTCCAATTGAGCACTTACACGCCGAAGCTCGCATATTGCAGTTAGAGACCACTGCCAACTCCAGGCGCAACAAATGTTCATTAACATCGTTAAGCAGCCAAATCATCCGTCGCGAAGAGTATTAAACCCAGTGAGAAGAGAGAGAAGGTGTATCAGAAAGCCGTTCGCCGATGCTCCCTCGAGAGTAGATGTGCAGAGATGGATCGAAGCACAACAAGAACGTCTTCGTCTTTTGCGCGCGGAGCATACCCGATTCGTGGAGGAACACTTGAACAGAGACGCCATAAACTCCATCCTTGGAGTCGCACGTCCGAAGATCGGGGAGACGGAGATGGAGCTGCGCACTAATGTCATATCTGCATAGGACTGATGATAGCACACCTGACGATTGCCCGGACTGCTATAGTCAAGGGCATACTACCACGCACCTGTTCAGTTGCCCGACGAGACCGACTACATTAACGACAATTGATCTGTGGATGAACCCAACGCTAGAGGCCGAGGTTCTGAACCTATGACGAGAACCCTCTCTGTTGCTGCAAAGAAGAAGAAGAGGAGATGTGGGGACTTGATGTCTCTTGCTCCATATTGCTTCGGAAATTTTGCCTCTTCGTGGATTACTTTGAATCATTGCTCTCTACAAGTCGCACAATAAGTTCAATAATAGACATGCAGTTGTTGGAAGGAAATATTGCCAGGAAACAGGCGCAAATTTATGTAAAACCACGTCAAAAGCTGAAAGTCCCATTTTAACTTGCCATTCCCTCTATTCATTAATGATAGTATCTGTGCGGAACACACAGCGCGCAAGGAGAATGTACAGCTGCGACGCGAGGCTCCACTGCTAGTCGTAAGCGGATGTGTCATACTAATCGTCGTCGCGCTTGTAGTTTAGCGTCAATATGTGGCGGCAAGTTGCAAAGAGGTGCCAATGAGTCATATTCAACCCTCGTAGACGATACCATTGGTGTCCGATCGAAAGGTTGTGCCATATCTCGACTGAGAGAAGATCTTATCCTATATTTGATTGCAGTCTGCAGGAGAGCCCTACGATACCTAAAATTTTACGTTTTCTTAGCGGAATGATCAATGTTTTCTTTTTCAGAACTATAGTTAACATTTTTCAAATGCTAATTATTATGTTGTGCAAGTTGTGAATACGTCTGCGCAGGTGAATTAAGAGATAGTCTTTTGTCATGATATTCAGTTTGTCGTTGTCTACTTGGGAAAGTGTGCCGTCGTGGCTACTACTTCCATCCAAACTCATTGAACGTACACATATAATGTACTCAGATGATGCAACTATAGACCACGCATGAATGTGTTTGAAAATGAAAGTACATGACGCGCGATCCCGAGTGTGAAACTACAAATTGAACATTAACGTGAATGCTTTTTGTATCTCTCCGTTCGCTCTTTTTCTCATTGTATTATTTTAGATAATTTCGAAGTTTCAACCGTGGTCAAGTGACGTTATTGGATCTGGGCTCAATTCATCGACGGTGGCTGTGGCACCGCTGAGCAGCCACAATAATCGTCTGATGTTCAACAATTCAGTTACATTGACCGACGTCGTTGCGTAAGTATTGTTATCTAAGATTTTTTCTGGGAAAACCTTTCTGATCGATCTCTGTTTAACAATGGATGCTTTTCGGAGGCGACAACGGCGATTGTTGGTATAATGGATTCCGTTTTTAGCTGTTTGAGACCGCTTTGTTAATCGTCCCTCTTTAGAATTGAGGGTGAAGCGGGGCGTTGCGTAAGTTTTCAAAATCAGAGCGACCCCCATCGTTTTTTCCAAAATCCTAAATTTTGCCCTCCCCCGATTTCTTGGGCAGTTTATATTTTATTATTAAAATGTCAGACTCCAAAACTCCGCTCAGTAGTCGGGCTCAAGCGTCTAAAACATGAGCGGTGCCGCGGTACTTTCGCTTTGGTGACCAAAATACCGAGAATTTTTGGGACATCTCCACCATCTTTCAATTTTTAGTCCGAAAATTCATCGATACCCCCACTATCCATCATTTTCGGGCTAAAATTTTGCGACCTCCACCCCCACTGTGAAATTTCGCAACCCCGCTTTACCCTGTTACAATTTTCATTTCTATAATCAATCCACATCTCCAAGGAGGACTTCAACATTACGTGCATCAACATGGCTTCAGGAAGGCTCACTTCGCTATCACTGCACTCACGTCGATCACGGAACACATAGTTGCCTGTTTCAACAGGAAAGCTCCTGCCGGCAGAAGTCTGGTCGTAGCAGTTGACCTAACTACTGCCTTCGATAATGTCGGTACCTCATTGCTGTCTAAACAATTCCGGGCTGTCATACGCCTGACTTGTGCAAACGATGGACTTAAAACTTCGTTACAAATCGCTTTATACGTGTGAAGTTCGACGGAAACTTGTCAAAGTTTGTTCCATTGAAGGCAGGCGTTCCTTAAAGTGAAGTACAGTCACCAAGCCTATTCTCCTTGTATCTATCCGATATTCCGGAGCCGCCGCCCAACATCCACTTATGTCTGTATGCTGAAAACATCACAATTGTATGTATTCACCCTGTTATTGATCGCGCCATTGCGGAGATGAACAAACACCTTAGCAGTCTGGCCAAATTCCTGCAATCAAAACACTTGAAGGTCTCTCCTGCCAAGTCCAGCGTTACTCTGTGCACCACTGCAACGGCTGAACACAGACTACATCCCGAAGTTCTCTGGGATAGTTATCTGCTGCCCCTATCCAAACATCCTCGTCTACTACGTGTGTTCCTGGACCCTTCCCTGCGTTTTCACGAAAACACAGGTATTCGACCTGCTGCGGCCAACACGCGTAGTAGCATACTCCGTACTCTCGTAGGCACTACATAAAGGTAGCTTCAAGGAAGTATTGCGAACCACGTACAAGGCGGTGATACAGCCCGTTCTGGAATTGGTCAAGACGCTTGACGGAAACCTCCTGGAGCAAGCTTCAGCGAGCGCAAAACTCCTTAATACGTGTGATCACTGGATGCGCAAAATCCATATCTGTATCCCACCTACATCAAGAGTTTGTGCTACTTCCCATAAAGCAGCATTGCCAACTGCAGACACAACAGTTCCGTATGGGCATAGTCAAGAATGCCACACATCCCAATTCCCTCTCCTATCATCCGGTCCCCACTCCCGCAATATCTGTGCACCGTTGTATGCTACTATCTCTGCCACTGATCGTCAAAGATGGGCTACTTCAGAGCTCATTCAGAACAGACTGCTGCAGATGGAGCACACCAGATTCGTCACTGAATACCTCTCCTGCGCCCCTACAAATTCCATACTTGGTGGTGTGCTGCCCAAGGTCGATGATAGCGAAATGCTCTCGCGTCATTCTGGCGGGTCTACGTTGTGGTCATTTTCCCTACCTCAAGGCTTTTATCCATAGGATCTTTTCCTGACGAATGTCCTGACTGCCATGATACAGGACATGATTCATTTCATTTATTTTCATTCCCGGCTAGACCAACCTCCCTGACAGCTCTGCACATGTGTATGAAGCCGTACGATGTGGCCGCCTTACTACGCTTATTAGAAGAAGCTTCGTTGTGGCCGATAAGAAGAAGAAGAATACTCGGGGCGGGGTCAAATTATTACTCAAGTAACGGCATTGCTGGTCGTTTTGACGGGTGAAAAATGCGTAGGCGTTCTATTCTGAAAAGTAACCACGATAAGTCATAGTGACCATTCCAAATGAAATGTACTTTTCTAGAACCATTTTCGGACGAAAAGTCCGATGATTCCCATCGCTGCTGCCTACACTCACTCTGAAAAGAGTTATGCGCATTTTCTAAAGCTTTGCGGCAAGGTAAGGGTACCCCCCATGGAATTTTTAGGGTGTTTTTGAATTGTTCTCCGGATTTTGCTAAAAACATGTATGTAGGGGTAATCCTGGGTGCTGAACACGAATCTGGGGTTCGCTTGCCCAAATTTTAAGGTCTACTGTAGGTTACGGTAGGTAACATGCCATTTAGGATGCAAATCCTACCTCAATGTTCCCATAATCGACAAATGGACATTGAATTATTATTAAGCACCCCCAAATATCCCCCACATAGAAACCTTGAGACAAATCTGAGAATTGGACCAAACTACCGTATACCCACCGTAATCTACCGTAAGCTGTCAAAAATCAATAAACCGACATCAGATTCGTGTTCAGCACTCCAAATAACCTCCAGAGAATAATTTGAGCATAATCTATAGTAGAACTCCGGAACTCGTCAAAAGTCGCCATTTGCCATCAAATTCTCCCCGATGGAAATCTGTGAACGAATACAGTCGACATTTTTGGAAAATCGATAAATCAACCTCAGATTCGTGATAAGCACCCCAAATAACTTCCCCAGAGCGAATTTTAGGTCAAATCTGAAACGTTTTTCTAAAACGTTTCGAAATACTAATTGTTATAAATAAACGCCCAACCGAAAATTTGTAAAAGTCGAAAACGCTGTTAGTCTGCGCAAAGTTTGGAAAATGTTCCTTCACCCAAACTTTGCTTAGTGGGGTAGGTTTGGGCACATTGTGGTTCCCTTGTGAGCCACAAGACTCTATTCCCGTAGTTATCTCAAATACGTTTACGAGCGTGTATGCTGCCTTTAATGAAAAACTTGGATATTTTTTAGGTCTTCTCGGCCTTGGAATAATCCACATTGTATGCATAATGAATATTTTTACAGGGAATATTGTCAAGCGCCGTTTTCACGGCTCACTTCGTTATACGTCAACATGCAGTTCGACGTGGTTGTATCTCTTGTATATTTCAATCATCGTGAGCAAGTCTCGCTTTCGACTACTCAACAAGTTTGTTGTGTCCCATCTGGTAATTGCACGTCTACGTGATATCGAATTTCGAAGATTTGTAGTATGTATAGCTGCTAAATTTACTGCTCTACTGAGATTGCGTAGCAGTCAGTTTTTTAATATTTATTCATCATCTCACAATATTAGTCATTGTTTGTATTTTTCTTTTTCGCCAAATATGTAGAAGTTGAGAACAGAGGGAGCTAATCTTGTCACTATTCATTTGATCTGCAGCCAGTTGATAACGTTGTGATAAATTCCAGTCATAGTTTATTATTGCCAGTGTTCATATTGCGTTGCCAGTGGTTCATATTGCTTCATGTTTTTGTAGCGTTTTTGTACTCAAATTGTGCCAGTGTAGCCGTGATTTGTATGTTTCTACCTTTGGAATTCAATGTACTGTATGTATTTGTATTTTTGGCAAACAATTATTAGGAAAGATCGCGTAGTTTGGCAGACTTCTTGCAGTGTAGTTGCTATCTATTTTATGTATACCAAGACTATGAATCCATCAAGTTTTTCGCTTTCATGGCAGTTATTTTAGCCATTCAAAGAATACGCCTAGGTGGTAATGGAGGTCGAAGCGGAGGAGGTAAATAAGAACGAGGAGGATGGGAAGAAGGATGAAGAAGTAAGAGATGCGTTGATATTGATGGTGACCCATGGTGGTTCTATTTCCTGTTTACATAGTCGCAGTTGTCTTCCGCTGGACCGCACGCACCTTTTTGACAAGTTCCGAATCATATAGTAGGTGTCTCGCGAAGGCCAGAACAGGTTTTTGCGTGCCTCGTAGCAGGCGCAAAGGGAAAGTTTTAGGGTGGTACGGTGCCATCTCCGGACAAAACCATACCCTTTGGGAACTGTCGGTGCAGGATGTCTTGGGACCAAAGGACCGAAGTCTCAGGGGAGGTAAAAGCAGAAGGTTTTCAAGTCACAGCGGTTAACGGAAGACAATTGTGAAGATCTAAGCACTTCATTCAGTCGTATTTAGATGATCCCTAGTCCGGGATCCCAGCGTGCGGTTCTCAGCTTGATCGTTTTCATATTGGATTAGTTTTTGATATTGGTTCTAGCGGATTGCACAGTATTACCTTTTCCGTTTAGGTTTTCGCCATTTCAATTTCTTTTTCTCATAATGTCGACGTTTTATGATCGAAGGCGAACATTTTCACTTTCGTATAATTAGAAATTCTCGTAGCAGATGTTAACCGCCCTCTGCTCTTCTTACTTGCATCAAAAGTCGGTCCTAGACCACAACGCGCCGTTTATCGCATGTCTCTTGTGCTTGATATCCGGATTAAAGGGGTGTGCAATGTGATGTTCCCTGTTTTTTCTTTCTGGCCTTTTTTGACGACAAAAAGCCTAAGAATACTAAAAAGAATTTTCTGGATTTGTGCTCGCACCGGATTTTGCTGCTCACGCGCTATGTGAACATGTTTTGCGATCCATCTCACGGTGCCTTTTTTTGAAGACGTCTGTATAAACGTTGAAGACTTTTCGACTAGTGCTTGATGTTCAATACCAAATGTTAAAGATGTAAATCCCCAGCGTCTTTCGACGCTTGTCGTTAACGATGGACGGAGTCTAATTTTGCAGGTCATACTTCCTATGGCAAGCAAGGCAGTATCTACCATCCGGTGTCGAATGGAAATCATTATGCACTGTTGCTGTTGCTAGTCAGGAAGTATGCAGGCGGTCTAAGATTCTACAGGCACTCTCTGAGCGAAAATCTTCTTCCAGTTCCGTTGCATCCTAGACCTCCCGGGTTTGGCTTCTGGCGCTCGATCCCGATGGGAAAGGATTGGGAGCTGGCTTCCAGTCCATATAGAGCTTTTTCATGTTTGATCATACTTAGCTGCGCGTTGGTATAATGGTTTCCCATTTGTTGGAATCTATCAGTTAGAGAAAGCTTCATTCTGAAAATCGTACTCGCTTTTACGCAATAGTTTGTTGGCGCTTAGGCCCTAGTTATACACCAGCGATTCGCCGCCGCTGGCTTCCGCGGCGCATGTCTGCTATTGGTCGAATTTCGAAATCTGACCAATCGCAGACGTCCGCAAAAACCAGACGACACCGAAATCCTGCCGATGTACTAACTAGGGCCTTAACTGGAGGCCAACTATTCGTCGAAGACTAGTCTTTCTCAGAGACTTCCATCTCACCGGAGGAAGCATGATTTACAGAAGAAATGGAGAACAGAAGAGGACCGTGGAGGAGTTGGAAAACGGCGACAAAGTTGTCGAAGGAGACCTGGAAGAAGTGGATGAGATCGCCGATGACGATATGCTAAGTATTGCGTCCAGTGATTTAGCGGTGGCTGATGGAAAGCGCAATGTGCGGATGAGGATGAGATACCGGATGTCGTATCAGTGAGTCGGTTCTCAGAAAATCGCCGCATTCCATGCGTGTCAATATGCATACAACTCGAGTGACCACACCCATCAGGAGAGGTTCTTTCGCACGATGCTACAAAATTTAGTCTCAGGAGCACATGCTGCAAGGTAGTTCCAGCGCTATCGTAGCCGCACACAGACACGCGTCCGGCACACCGACATGCCGAGATCGACCAGCTCGCCGAAGGCACCATCTGGGGCCGCCGGCGGTTGGGCGAAGTCTCCAGTCGGCTGGGCGAGCCAAAAGTATCTGAAACATGGGTAATTGAAGCGGCGACGTTGCTTGCATCATAGCCCTGCACTCAAAGAGTGCGACTTATGCTTTCTTTTTTAAAGCGTTTGTCATCGAGTTTAAAGGTGTATCATGCACGCATTGAACGTTTTATTTGTTGGGGCACCTGCAACGTAATCTGAAACACTCTAGGAGCACGTGCTCCCCATAACAGCACGTTCCCTGGGCTGCTCGAAACCGCCTTGTCTGCGATTTAGTGCGTATTCGACACGCTTCGAATGCAGCGATTATCTGAGTTGGTTTAATGGTTCTCCAATGGACCCGAAGTATTTGAATATAAACAACATTTTAGGATGAGGAGGCTGGATCCCTCTACCTATGATGCTGTCAGTGAAATTCGATCTGGATTCATTCAAGCCATCGCGCCGACAAAGGTAGCGAAATTCAGTTTGGTTAGCGAATTTGACGGTAGTCCCGGAGACAAGTACCAGCGCTAAACTTTTTTTCCAGCACATTCGACCGCCGTGGTTTCAGCATCCATCGGCAGAATGCGATGCGAAGAGTAGAGGAAATTTTTGTAGAAGCATATGAAGCATTCGACAGCGATGCCATATATGAAGGCCTGTACGTACCTCATCCTCCAGTTTAACCCAAATATCCTACATTTCCCGAATTATCTATTCCCGGAAAACCACCTCAAGGGCGTAGTCCATTGCGTGGGAAGGTGGCAGAGCTGCGGATATCTGGCACACAACGCCGGGCGGCCGCTCACGTAGTAACGTCTGCGATCAGTATGTGCTTTGGAAAGGTCGTCGATTCAGCTGAGCTCGATCCACCTCTTCTTACTAGATTAATCGATAAGACTGCGTACAGCCCACGCTGGCACTCCCAGGAAAGTATGTAGAGTTTGCAGTCCCTCTCGCGGCTGTATGGGGGCGGGTGACAATTCGGAAAATATGTTGACTCCGTAATAAACATTTGCTGTAGCTGTTCTCTGTAAAAATAAATCCTAATAATTCCACTACTTATATGGCGCGTGCCATACGCGTAAATGCTGCCCGACACTCTAACTGACCTCCGCTTTCTCTCGCAGCATTTAACATCCACGGTATCCGCACTCGTACGAACCACAGGAATTGTTTTTACAGCTTATACTGAACAGATACAGTCGAGAGGCGAGAGTTTCTCGTCGGTTCGCTGTACACTCCAGCAGTTTCGTCTATGGCAATGCTGCACGCAGTCTTTGGCACTTTGTGAAGAAACACGGATTTGGCAGCTATTAATGGTCCGCCTCGTCCATATATTTATCATTGTTCCTCGAATTTCGACGGCAAAGATTGGGGTCTCACACACTCGTAGTTTTGGTTCGCAGAGACGAAGTCGTCATCAGCGTTTCTCTCCAGAGCAAACACAAAATGTTTCCGGGTGTAAAAGTACCCTGTTTCGGACAAAACCGAACGTTTGAACAATACTCAACTAAATATCTTTGACGACTATCTCATTAATGAGCAGTGTATCAGGGTAAATGGCACTCGTTTCGGGGAAAAGGGGAAATTTGCGAAATTTGCTGTTGGGAAAGTTAAAGCATTTCCACCTGCTGCAAAGGGGGATCGTAAAACTCTCAAAAACACTTGAGATGTTTTTTGAAAAAGTCTTGAGTTGGGGGGAGGAGGGTCGTGACGCAGTCGAGACTTGCCAAGGTTGACCCTAGTTTGCGCATATTTACGGGAAATTTTGCTGTGAAGAAAAAACAGCTGTGTTCCGTGTAATTTGATTCCCCCTAACACATTTTCTTATTGTAAGCTACTGGCAAAAGCTTTTTTCGATCTGAAAGTGACGGTATCGCATTGACTTAGCGTGAGGAGATACCGTAAAAAGTTTCCCTGATCGGATTCTACTTCAGTGTTTCCTTCCAGGAAGACTTCGTTGTGACTATCGCCAGAGACCCTGCTTCCTCATTTGTCATCGTGCTTCCGCTACCCTCAAGAAAGGTGAGTTTCAGAAGCCTCCCATTTGTGTTTGCCTTGGATTTTCCGCTTTTATAGTGTAGCTGAGGCGTTGCATTAGCTATAGCAATTCCCTGTTTTCTAGCGTTTATGTTGTGAACAAATCGATAACGAAGTGGACGCAGCAGGAAGAATCCTCACGTGGTTGGAAGTTTGCCTTAGCAAGGATGTACAAGGCTTCGAGGAGGTAATGAGGGATCAAGATCTGGGCTTTTAGCTACCATGGAGCTGGTTGTTGGTTTTTTTTTTTTCTGGGAGTGAAAACCAGGGCTCAGATTCACATAAACGCGTTAAAGCCTAAGTTCGTCTATAAAATTCATCAAGGTTAGTTACATCCAAGAAGAGTGTCTATGCGCCCAGGTATGTGGTTTGTATTCCGAACCTGTATAGATATTCCACCCGTTTAATAGAGTTATTCAGCTTTTTTAGGCTAAGAAAATGCAAGATATTGCTTCTGGCATCTTGAAAACGGTGGCCGAATCGCCTAAAGGCAGCATAATTGTAGTAAACATTTAGTGGTAAAGAGCGCTATCATTTTTCGCTGCCCCTTCTTGATCATATTTTCGAAATGTTTTTCTAGGAATCTGGAGTTATGGAGCTTCTAGTCGGTGCATTGGAGGAAACCCAGAATGTGCGAATCTTCGAATGAGTGCTCTTCTGGCTCTGTTCCAGTTGAGTATGTATGAAGTGTGCTCCCTAATCCAGTTTGTTTAACGATCGTGTTCCCGTCTGCCGTTGCGGACTTGGGCTTACACAGTGGATGCTTACTGTCGTTCTGCCGGAGCCGCATTCCGGTCCGCAATCGCGGACCACTGTTGTTGCATCACGCAGCACGATGATAATCGTGCTGGGAGAGTGGTGAATCGTGACGGGACCGAGTGCTCCCCCAGCACGATTTTCAACCTCTTGCGTGATGCAACAGCCGTTGTCTGCTATTGCGGACCGGAATTCGGGTCCGAAAACGACAAGTACACTCTGAGAACCGTAACAGCTGACCAAACAACGGCAGTTGTTTGGTGGAATGTATTGTGCTCAATTGTAACGAGGCGCTGGAAAAAGAATGGCTCGAGTACGTAATGACAGGCTGAAAACCGTCGTTTCTTGAGCAATTCTTTACAATTTTCGTTTTTAAAGTAAATTTTGTGAAGGTCACTTCTCCTCGCTTTGGCGCGCGTCGAATGCCCAGTTACGGAAAGGTGGATTCGGAGAATCCGCAGCGCTCTCTGTATTCGAGACTTGTCTCATTATCGCTTGGAAATCGGTATTTTGTTAGCAAGGTTGGTCTGTAATACAACCTTAAGATATTTTCCATGAAGTAATCAGAATGTATTCAGAACTTTCTGCATTTGACGACATTGATAATGTCATGGTCTCGGTTCATTTTTCGTCTGACCGAGTTGGAGCGTGAGTCAAAGAGGACTACTGGCTTCGATTTACAATGCTTCTGAGTTCAAAGAAGACCTTCCTATAGCAGCGTTTTCCGATAAATGGACAGAATTTCTCGACAGGTAGTCTACTTTGAATCTTCGTAATATCTATATTTAAACCTTTTTCAACCACTGGGGAACAGGACGTAAAGTTGAGATGATAAGATTCACAAGGTCCTTTACTGAAACCTATCTTACCTTGTTTCTCATCGGCAGCCAGCGGCGCTTCACACACTGAGGTCGAGATTCAAGCCTGCCAGGGCAACAAATCTCTGCGCTGTTGAAGGCAGCTTATACTTCCCTCTTCGCAGCGTAGTTTCAGTCCTCAGTTGCAGACAGCCGCTGTTGCTTCATGCAGCTGAAAGATATAGATCGCGATTGGGGCGTGCTAGAACGGTGCATTATTCACCGCAGTTTTCCTCTGATAAAGGCAATACACACTTGTAAACGTGCTCAGGATAAAAACGTTATTATGCTGCTACGATTTTCAAGTGTTTTCGAACGTTGCATGCTCCAGATGTTTTTTTTTGTGGTTTTACTAGTTTCTTTCAAATTATTTCTCATTTTAGTTTACATTTGTACAGTCGCTTTGAGAATTTTAGTGGAGATCGGCGGCCTGGCTGATTGGCTGGGCATTGCACATCTGGTCTCTCTCTGTTGGCTGCCAGCTTTGTCAGTTAGTGGCTGTGGCGGTCGAGCGCGTTGCGCATGCGAACGCGGCCTGCACCTACCACAGCCCTTGA